>JANBXA010000651.1:67822500-68355000 GCA_030556225.1 Cricetiscus sungorus
TTATCTGCCACTGGCAAGTACTAAGATTGTGTGTGCCTTCACACTTGGCTATCTACAGCATTTCAGTGAGGACTGGAAAACAAAGAGGAAAGAAGCCAGCAGAGATAAAACACTGCATGCATAAAGAGTGAAGACACTTGGCAGAGGATTAAAAAGGACAGAAGAATAAAATAGTTATTTGGAAGCAGCAAAAAGGATTTCTATGTATGGAAATTCTACAAAGGTACTGTATCTTCCATTTCTATCAGTGAATAATTAAGCTAAAAACAACTGCCAGGTTATTAACAATCAGCTCTTAGTGGCCCTCCATCTCATACCTTCTTCATCATACCAAGTAATAAAATTATATAAGGTAAAAAGGCATAAGGTATGGACAAAAGATTAAAGACAAAATTCATGCCCCCTGCCCCTGTGGCAACATCTTTGGGCTTAGGTCCTTGGGGGGAGGGGGGGCTATAGCTAAGTCAGTGAAATCACAACTAACCTTGAGAGCTGCTGCATGGTGAGACATGGTCCTGCCCACCCGTTTGTCGCTGCTGTACTGCTGGATGTCTGCAATCCACTCCTCACACTGGGCCATGATCTCAATTCTCTTCAAGTAAAAATGTTTGTGTATAACCTTGAAAATAAAAAGCAATAGAACAGAGCATGTCTACACACCTTAAAAGCAAAGTGGATGGCATTACAAAAATAGAAAATTTCTGGTTTCAAATGTTCTACACATCATTACCACGAAAGAACCAGGCTCAGAACATCAGAGGGCATACACTGAAATACTCAATTCTGCAGTAGCAAAGAATATTCAACACTGCTTAGATACTCAAGTAATCTAAAGGGCACAGGACATACATGAGGCAAAATAAAGCAAATAGAAATAAAACATCAAAAGATCAACAATCTTCAACACACAGGAAACAGGAAAATGTCTGTCTTTACGTGAGAACTAGGGTTAAAGAGATGGCTCAGAGTATATACTGCTCTTACAAAAGACTTGTGCTTACTTCCCATCACCCATGTCAAGAGGCTCACAACCACCAGCTAACCTGGGCTCCAAGTGATCTGATGGCCTCTCTAGGCATTTGCACTCATGTGCACACCTCCAACCCCATACAAAACAAAAACAAAACAAAAATCTTTAAGAGAGATTTCAATGAACATCTATATAAGTAAAACTTTTTTTAAAAAAGTATTCATCTATTCATTGTGGGTATGAATGTGTGCCACACCACACACATAAAGGTCAAAGGCATCAGGTTCTACTTCTAGCATGTCTTGGAACCAAACCCAGGTGGGAATGCTTAGTGGAAAGGGTGTTTATCCACTGTGCCAGTTAGCCAGACAATATAAGTAAGGAAATTTTAAGTATCAAAGACAACTGCATAAAAATCAAAATGAAGACCTAGCTGTGGCATATTCTTACTCATTAAATTGTATCTTATGGGACCGGAAAGACAGTTCAACAATTATGAGCACTTGTTGCCCTTACAGAGAAGCTGGGTTTGGTTCCCAGCCCACAATGAGGTTCACAACCATGGGATCTGATGCCCTCTTTTGACGGCAGCATGAGTGCAAGTGTTCTCTCTCTCTCTCTCTCTCTCTCTCTCTCTCTCTCTCTCTCTCTCTCTCTCACTCACTCACTCACACACACACACACACACACACACAATCTAAACAAGCTTTCAATCACATTTTCTGGTTTATTTATAAATAGATTTACTAAAATCCCTTATAATAATGTCTCTCGTTTGGTGGTTTTTTTTTTTTTTTTTTTTTTTTTTGGTTTTTCAAGACAGTGTTTCTCAGGGTAACTGATCTAGCTATCTTGGAACTCACTTTATAGACCAGGCTGCCCTTGAACTCACAGATCTGCCTGTCTCTGCCTCCTAAGAGCTGGGATTAAATGTGCGAACCACCACTTCCTGGCCTCATTTGGAAATTTAAAACATTTCTACCTCTGAAAAATGTTTGCTACATAAGCACTAGGAGTCTCTAGAAAACTTAAATTAGAAAACAGACAAGAATTCTGGTTCAGTTCAGTTCCTATGCTGTCTAAAGGGATTATCTCTGTCCTATCCTGTCTAAAGCTTGATACCATTATAAAGGCATGGGAACTAAAATAAAACACAAGTATACATTTAGCAGTTTTTGAGGCTGATGCTCAAGGACTTAAAGCACACACACACACACACACACACACACACACACACACACACACACACACGAAAAAAAAAAAAATACTCAGAATCAGACAGAAGAAGAGAGCACCAAGGAAAAAGATACTTTATACTTGCAGAGTATACATGAGGCCTTACTTTTAGCTCCATTGTCACATGGGGTCACATGCCTATAACCCCAGCATTTAAACAGGTGGAGACAAGAGGAAAAGATGTTCAAAGATCCAAAGTTCTCTACAGAGCAAGTTGGAGGCCAGCCTGGGTAGTAGAAGCTCTTGCCTCAAAAAACAGAAAGATAAAAGAAAAAACACCACTACCTTCTACCTCACACAACAAAAATGCCCAGGGAATTCACACTAACAAAGTCAGATCTAAGTATCCAGTGGCAAGGAATGCCAAATTTAACAAGTTTGGTTCTAAAGGATGATAGAATTATTGTTTTTCTAATATATAATTTTCATAAACCTCATTCTCCACTGTAATCCCTGTGTTTATTCAAGGGTGTGGGAATGTTTTAAATATATTTTCAGAGAAGTTTAACATAAAAAAATCATTGTGTCTAAATTACTTTCTTTTCAAGCAGAATGCACACTAATGTAACCTCTACCTGTACACAGTAGAACATCATACTTGACAGAACTCTTGTGTTTCCTCTCATCACATTGACCTCATATGCTCCTATCTGGGATTAAACCCTAGGACTTATACATACTATACAAGAGTTCTACCACAATCTCTAGCCCTTTCCCTGACTTGTTCAATAAGCAAATTCTGTCAACCTCTGAAATTTACTATGTAAGTGGAATAATATGCAGAGCTGAAAAGAAGAAACAAGATTCAGCCTTATTCACCACTGAACCTGGAATTCCTGAAACACACAGCAGAACTATCAAAAGTTTCAACAGCTCAGTACCCAGGGTGATGAAGAATTCATGTATAATGAAAAGGGAAATACAGGTATCAGGTTCTGATTTTTTTTTTTTTTTTTTCAGTAAGTTGGCATGCTTAGTAACTGGTGATGAGCAGTTGCATAATGAATTATCTTCCTGTGAATAACCTATACCTAATTAACAAACAGATTACATCTAAGTACTTATATACAAGTATACACACACGTATGCATAAGCAATCTCCTATAACATTAGATCTACTACCTTCCATAGTTTTTAAGGCAAAGGCAAACCTCTGGATATGTGTGCATACTGACAGGTAAGCACATGTAGTAGTAACAAAAGAAGGAATGTTCTCTTTACATCCTTCAGATCACACTCATGAGCTCTACCTGATTAACAGGAGCAATACTTACAGGGTGCACAGTGTTTAAGAATAACAAGTCTATTAAGCTAATATAAAAAATTCATTTAAAATGCTGTAGTTCCAGTAAAATCTGGGAAACTGATAATCCAAGGAAACAACTTTGAGAAAGAAAGCAATTTTAAGACACAGAAAAGCCAAATCCCTTGAAATGCTTCTGAGGGCTTTTAGGAGCTTGATATTTTCTAATTTTTTTCTTGACATCCACACACATACTTTAGTTAAGAACAAAAAAACTATTTCATGACAGATTTAGAAATTAAGTGACCTTCATTAATAAGTACCATTACATGAGTAATATTTCAGTAAAGTCTGAATAGTTGGATATAATGATAACTATCAAAAACAAACATTCCAGGGATAGAAAGATGATCACTTGGTGAAGTATCACAGCCAGTTACAAACAAACAATCAAAAGCAGAACAAGTACAGTGCTGTGTGCTTGGAACCCCGGTTCTGGAACAACACAGACAGGTGGCCCACCTGTCTCACCCAGGCTCACCCAGTGAATTTAAAAGCAACTAGAGACTTGGTCTCAGAAAAAAGATGCATTAACACCTCAATATTGAAACCTGGAGCCGTTTTCTCACCTTTACAACACAAAATATGTACCTGCACACATCACACAAAAGTAAACATTAAATATAAGATCCCAAGATAAAGTCTGGTGTCTTTCATGACATATGTGGTTTTAAACCTTACTAACTGCACTTCGTGATTAGTGAGTTTAAGATTACTGTTATAAGAAGTAAAGCTTAGTGCACCAGAACTGTAAACGTAGAATATATGATACTAACACAAGTTATTCTCATATGCCTTAAGTATTAACTTTAACATACTTCTTTAAAGCATGGTGAAGGATTCCTGATTTGTTCTAGCATTGCCCACTTAACCGTTGCTTGTCGGATATTTCCATCATATTCTCGAGAACTCTGTGTGCCACTGGGAGTACCTCTAGACCGTTCATATCCCGGTTCATTAAAATAAGGCTCAGCTACTAATATAAGGGACTGGACAGAAACCAACACCTGAGGAAAAGAAGAAATTAAAAAATAGTTATCAGACATTTTTACTACCAGTAAACTGTTATCCTGCTTCACCTCTAGAGTCTATATTAGCATATTTTCACATATTTCTGGCATTTAAATAAAAACAAAAACAAGCTGCACAATGTTACCGCAGGCCTGTAATCACAGCACTAGGGAGTCAGAGACAGGCAGATCTCTAAGTTCCAGACCAGCCTGGTGCACAAACTGAATTCCAGGACAGTCAGAGCTGCTACACAGAGAAACCCTGTCTTGAAAATCCAAACCAAACCAAGCCAAACCAAACCAAAACAACAAAATACCGGGGGCTAGAGATATGACTCAACACTTAGGCTGTTCTTCTAGAGGACCTATGTTTGATGTCAGCATATCTATGTGGTGCACACACATAAACGTAAGCAAAACATCCATCTACATTATCTCATTTGAGTCAAGAATATCAGGATAAGATCAATGCCAACCTACATAATAAATATCAGGATGCCCTGGGTTAAAGTGTGAGACCCTTGCCTTAAAAAAAAACTAAGACAAACATTTAAAAAAAAAAAAATGTATAAGTTAACAAAAACCTCATATAATAGCTATTTACTCATTTATTTATAGGCAGTGTTTCATTCTGTTGCCCTGGTTAGCCTAGAACTAGCTACCTAGACCAAGCTGGATTTGAATTTACAAAGATCCTGCTGCCTCTGCCACTGCCTTAAATAATACTTATGTATCATCTTATAAAATTGGTCTTACTCCTCTAGAACATTAAACCAACAAAGCCCTACTAACAATACTCACAAAGAAACTTAATAAGGAGCTGGGCAATGTCAGTACAGGCCTTTAGGCCCAGCACTAGGGAGGCAGAGGAAGGTGGATCCCTGTGAGTTCAAGGTCAGCCTGATCTACAGACCTAGTTCCAGAACAGGCTCCAAAGAATACAGAGAAACCCTGTCTGAAAAAAGCAAAAACAAAACAAAACAACAACAACAAAAAAGACAGATAAAAATAGATCAGACCTGACAGTGGATATGGTTGCAACTGATATGGATGGAGTGCATCTATGACCAGTTTTGACTACCAGGGGAAATACCACCACCTTAATCTGCGCAACTTTGAGGTAAGGAAACACAGTTTTAAAAGTTTATGAAATTAAACATATCAATGAAGGAAAGTATTTTTCTTCTCAAATCTGATATTCCTCAGTGTCTTTTTGGCATGGTCAGTTCTACCATTAGTCATGTTTTAAAAACATTATTCCTCTTTTAGTTTCATGAATAGGATATATTACTCAATTTTCCAGGAAAGCAAAGAAAATTAAGTTGAATTCTTATCACAAACCTATAATTTAAAACCTAACTTATTTTGGAAAAATAATTTTTAGATGAGACACATGATCCCAAAAATAAGTTCAAAAGTACTTCCATCCAGGTGAGTGCCTTTAATTCCAGCACCCTAGAAGAGGCAGTCAGACCTTTGGGTTTAAGGCCAGCCTGAGTGACATATTGTGACACAGTCTCAAAAACCTGAAACCAAAACAAGATTGAAAAAAAGAAAGAAAAAAAAAAAAAAAGAAAAAAGCTTTGAATTTTTTGACTATTTAGTTTAAAACAGGTAGGTCAACTAATGGGAATTTATTTTCCTATCGCTCATCAAACACAAACTAATATTAAGGAAAACAATAATCAAACAATCTTTTAGCATAGGTTAATTTCTAGTAGACTTAACTTGGTGATAATTTCTGATTGTCTTTTCTTAAAACACAGAGAAAGTCTGTCTGGAAAAACCAAAAGCCAGGGGGTGGGGGTGGGTGCTAAAACTCTTAACATTTTGTCAATTCTAGGACATTAATTTTGATCATCAGGTAACTAAAATTCTACCTAACACTACACCTTAGTTTAAAAAAAAAAAAAAAGGGTAGTACCAACAGTGTATTAAATTTGATGCACAAGACATACCTATATCACCTTATTGCAGCACATTATATTTTTATAGAAGATCTCATGTTGGTGGCACATGCCTTTAGTCCCAGCAATCGGGAGGCAGAGGCAGGCGGATCTCTGTGAATTCGAGACCAGCCTGGTGTACAAGAGCTAATCCCAGGACAGCCTCCAAAGCCACAGAGAAACCCTGTCTGGGGGGGGGGGGGGGGGAGATATCAAAAAAAGAAGAAGAACTATAGAAGAATTTGATTCACAAGTCTAATGGTTGACTTACTTATGTCCTACCTTCAGACTTTAAACTTCCCAAGAGACTACTATATTAGCAATTTAGCATTTCCAGCCTTCTAGCTTTTTGGACTGTTTTTCATTTTATTTTTGGTCACTAATTTCACCTGCAATACACACATTTCTTAGAGTGTAAGTAAATCTGTCAGAGAAACTTTGTTTACTTGCAAAAAGCTTGATGTCTGAGGATTCCATTTCTCTTCTGGTCTTCCATGCCATGTGTTCAGGATGCTTAAACAAACCTGAAGGGAGAAAGACAAACAGAATTTAAAGGAGTGTTTAATAGATAACTGACCAACTAGAAATAAAAACATGATGCTCTCAAATCAAAGTGTATCTAAGTCTGTGAAAGCCTGATTCATCTTTAGGTGTGAACCAAACCCACTAGCATTACAATTTCTTAATAAGGAAAGGTTATTACATCCTATTGCATCCATACCTGTATAAGTAACATGTAATCTTTTTGTTGGTGTTGTTGTTGTTGTTTATATAGCTCAGGTTGGCCTTCAACTAGCTTTGTAGTAGAGGATGACCTTGAGTTTCTGATTCTCTTGCCTCCACTGCTCTAGTGCTAAGATACCAAGGATGCATCATACCCAGTTAATACAGTACTGGATTTGGATACGCTAAGCAAGTATGCTACCAACTGAACTACATCATTAGCCCTATCGAACATACATCTTAATGAAAAGTAATACTTTTCTAAAAACCAAAAGATTCTGGTATTATCTAAATTATTTGTGTGTGGGCATGCATGTGGAGGTCAGGGACAACATGAGGAGGTCAGTGCTCCCCTTCCATTATGTGGGTTCAGGCAATCAAATTTAGGTTGTTAGTGCCTTTACCCATTGAGGCCAAAGCGTGCCAGACCTTTTGAAATTAAGTTTCAGACAGTGGTGAGGGTACCTGATGTGGACCCTGGTCCTGGGAACTGAACAGCAAGCAGTATGGATCTCTGTTTTTGTTTTTTGAGACAAGTTTTCTCTATGTAGCCTTGGTTGTCCTAGAGCGTGTTCTGTAGACCAAGCTTTAGAGATCCACTTGCCTTTGCCTACCATGTGTAAAGGTGTGTGTCACCATCATCTGGCACTGTAAGGATCTTAACCACTGAATCATCTCTTCACCCCAACTGTCAACTTTTTATTTTTCAGTTTCATTTTAAATTTTTGTGTGCACACACACACATGTGCATGTGTCACAGAGACCAGAGTTGTCAGATCCATGTGTAGCTGGAATTTACAGGTGGTTGCTGAGTCACCTCTAATAGGACAGGGACTTGAGGTTATTATTACACTTTTCAGAGGCAGATTACTTACTCAGAATGTATGAGGCCCTCAACCTGACCCCAAAACTATAAAAACAGTAATTTTAAAACTATATATTTGTGTAAATCATTCAACAGACATACTTAGAATGAATTACTAAACCTTCAGGATACTGGTGCCTCAGCTATCCTCATCCACTGAACCCTACAGAGCAGAATTGGTTCATGGAAGATGTTAATTAATTGTAATACTTTGCCTTTTTCAGTTTCTTCTCTTATTTTCGAACTGATCTGCCTGTGCAAATAGAGGAAGCTAAGAATGAAGAAAACAAGAAAACCACACTAATTTCTGTTTGAATTACCAAGAACCTTCTGAGCCTTAGAAACAAAAGACCTAACCATCTTACCTTGCCATCATTGTAAAGGTTGGGATTGAAGCGCACACTATGACCCCCAGTTGTTTCTAGGTTTACAAGAGGAGGTGAGCTAGGATAATCTTGAGGGAAATACACATCAAACTCAAAGCAGCCGTTTGCATAGGGGGTGTCCGCTGGTCCAGTTATCAGAACCTGGTGTGCACATAAACAAAGAGGCTTGTGACAATCACTTCATCACCACCTTGGACAACACTGTAAGACAGCCAGTGCGCAGGCTTGGGCTAAGAACGGAAAAAGAAGCATAAATATAGGATGAGGAAAAGGTTTCTCATTAGAATTATAGTGTTGTGGTTTTAGTGTAAACAGATTATTATTTATCACCAAGAAAGTTTATCTACATCTTAAATTTCTTTTAAAATTAAAAAACTTTTTTCTAAAAGTTTTAAGAGTTACAGTCAACAACTGAACTCAAGGTTAAATAGGAATGGGGATAAGAAGTATTGCAAGGTACAAAAAGGTCTTGATACAAAAAGGGCTAGAGAAAAGCAGCAGAAGAAGCAGTAGTGAAGTATAACAATTACTGAGTTTCCTCTGAGTCAGTTAAGAGATGCAATGCCACCTGCACTGCAGAGCTACACTTGAGGGCCACCTGCAGTGCATTTATGCATGTAGTCACTGGGAGTAAATGACTTACTCTAGAGGTTCTTGGCTGGAGGTATTACATGTAAGAGCACAGTGCTCCACAGGGAAACT
The DNA here is from genome assembly GCA_030556225.1 of Cricetiscus sungorus. Classification (NCBI taxonomy): domain Eukaryota; kingdom Metazoa; phylum Chordata; class Mammalia; order Rodentia; family Cricetidae; genus Cricetiscus; species Cricetiscus sungorus. Next base: position 67,831,642 of record JANBXA010000651.1, read on the forward strand.
TGAATATGAAATTAGTGTCCATTATATTATAATGGCCAAACAGGCAAATTTTATAACCTTCCTACTGAAAAATTATCCAGGAAATCAAAGCATCGAAAAACATCTCAGAGAAGTCAACAGATCAGCAATTTGAGATGTCTTTGAGTGAGCAGATTAATTAACCTATAAATTAAATCATAAATGTAAAGGATTTTTTCACTATCTATCAAATCTTTAGTTTCCTTTCTTAATGCCGTTTTCACTTAGACTTAATGATTAGACAGATCACAATGTTAAAACAGAAAAGTACAAGTTATGTTATATTGCTATGACTTTATTCATAAAGCGTAAAAGTATTCAAAAATAGACTCCTCATAAATCATAATGAAAAAGACCTATTCTGGTAAGCAGTTTATAAAACAAGAGTGTGGCACCCAAGATGATTTTACCTTCTTCACGCCTCAGCAAAACTATGAGAGCTCAAACACAGAGAGGCATCTCTTCGGGTATTTCTCTAAGTCTTCACATACTGTCTCATTTGCACGCCCTGAACTAACATTAGAACACAGCTCCTTTTACTGCTATCCCAAATGGCCAGCAAATGCAGGCTATGACTAAAGCTCTCCATGAATACTTGAGTAGCTGAGGAAGGGTGGAGACAAAGCTGTTTTCTACCTTCATGATATCAAGTCGCTCCTCATCACAGCGAACAAAAACACTGGAAGACGATGACAGAGGCAGTGAAGTTGAAAGCGTTACCGCTTCCTGAGCCAAACGGCGGGCTCTGGCAGCACTATTGGCATCATTGGCATTTTTCACCTGAGACATGTAGTGGTAATTTACTTTAAAACCCAATTTCCCATCATCATCTTCAGAAACCATTTCAAATGTATCTAAAAGAAGACAAAAGATGGAAGTGAAGAAACAGTGTAGAAAACAGCTATTATGACACAAACATCACAAAGAAGCATCCAGTCTCTTCGTCCACCCTAATGCCTAATGCCTTGATTGCAAGAGATCTTGGGTTCAAGTCCCAGCATTGCAGCAAGTATAAGGCAAGTCATTCTCCAAATGCTCTGCAGACCTCTAATCATGCTTTTATTTCTATAGGTTGCTCTAGTGCATTTCCTGGAGTAACAATGCTATGCCTATATACACAGACCTCAAGTCAAAGATGGCAGAAACTTTCATGTGCACACAGAAAGTAGCAATCAAGTCACAAATACATTTTAAAATACACACACACACACACACACACACACACACATGCAATTTTTGAGCCGCATCTTAATGTGAGATGGGTTAAACTCAAAATCGAATTCTCCCCTTGCACCAGTAGAGTAGAATTACAAGTGAGTGCCCCATACCTAGCTCAAGTCTAAAAATCTCTCCTTTACACGTGCTCACTTAACCAGCACTGCTAGAAGAGTGATTATGACATCTTAGCAGATGAAAAATTTCAACTTACCAAACTGCAGTTTCTTCATGACAGCCACATACTTCTCTTCAAGTGATTTTAATACTGACAAAGGTTTGGGTTTAATAGCCACTTTCTTTGAGTATTCACCTAGTTTTTTTTCTGTAATTTAATATTTCAAGATAAATAACATAAGTATGTATTTAAAATGTTTCTATCAGCATACACATATACAATAATGTATTCTGAGTTGGGTTTGGTGGCACACACCTTTAATCCCAGCACTCGGGAAGCAGAGGTAGGCAGATCTCTGTAAGTTCAAGGCCAGCCTGGTCTACAAAACTTGTTCCAGGATAGCCAGGGCTATTACACAGAGATACCTTGTCTTGAAAAACAAAACAAATAATGTATTCTGATCATATTCCATTACCCTCTTGTCTCCCATGAATCTCTTTCCTCTTCTACTCTTTCTGTGTGACATTAAATTGAAAAACAATCTATTCTACATTCAGGTTTTGAATACTAAATTTCTACCAAGCCTTTCACAACGATCTTCCTATTTTATCACTTTGGGAAACGGATTACTTTTCTATTTCATAAGCATAACAATTGGCAAATTCCCCATTACGTTTTTTTTAATGTATTTAACTTTATTTGCACTGGTGTGAAGGTGTCAGGTCCCCTGTTATTAACTGTAATTACAAACAGTTGTGAGCATCCATGTGGATGCTGGGAATTGAACCTAGGTCCTCTGGGAGAGAATCCAGTGGTCTTAACCAATGAGTCATTTCTCCAGCCCCTCATTAACTTCTTAAACAGCAGAAGTGAAGCAACGAAACTCAAGGTCATTGTTTTCTTCTAATATCAACACATGTATTACATAAGTTTTCCTGGATACTCATTCATCTGAGGAATGAGAGACGAGTTGGGACAGGGTGTCCTTATATGGCAAAGGACTTATGATCTTAAGTGCTAGGAGTACAGGTATATGCTATTATGTGTAGCAACTTCAAATTACTACTCCCGAACATAATGATGGTTTTCAATACCAGGACTTTCCGTGAGAAGAAAAACAATGAAATTAGTATGCAAGTTCTCAAGCTGGTGCATTTAGTCTTAGAACATTAATTTTTATTTTATTTTAGGTGTTATATAGTCCTGGCTAGCCCAAAACTCCCTACTATCTGGCCTCAAACTCAGAGAGATCCACTTGCTTTCACCTTTCAAGTGCTGGAAGACATGTGCCACCACACCTGGCTGAGATGAATTATTTTACAATGAGAAAATATTATTAATTAAAACCTGACAAAGAAAGAAAGAAAAGAAAAAACCCCGGACAAAGAACAAAACAGGGGAAAATGGGCAGTTCTCATTTGTTAAATAAAACAAGGTTTGTGCAAATGTGGGGGGGAGAATCACATATGACACTACTGACCTTGATTTGCTTGCCGAAGACTGGTGGTGGCGGCATGGACAATCTCAGCTGTTCTCTGGATGTCTGGGACCAGAAGAGTAAGTCCTTCTGGTTCTTGATCAGGTGCATCTGGTTTGACTCCTGTTTTAACATTTTCCCGTTTAGATCTGTTTTTTTGTTTGTTTTTTAACATGGAAAGAAATGCAGGGGAAATTAAGTTTTAGTACTGCAAATAAAAAATAATTTCATTCAATAACAGTGATTAAAAATGACAGAGTATGTGCTACATTTATCATATGAGATAAGAAGGCACAGATTAATCTCTAGGATAACAAATAAAGTTATGGGTAGATTGTTCCTGTCTAGTTAAAAGACAAAAAAATAAACATTACATAAATATCAAGGTAAGCAACCAAATGCTTGCTACACCCTTAGACATACACTTATAAACACTTAACTATAAGTATCCAGAGGTTAAAGGAATCTCTTCCACTCTTGTAAAACGGTAATCTTAATCTTATAAAACTCTTGAATGAAAACTTCATGGCAATTTAAAATCACTTACTTGTATTTCACTAAATATGCTAATTTCTGAGAACAAAAGAATTTAGCATTTCAGAGTAAAGAGTAGGCCCATGAATGGGTCTTTTACAATGTGCACCAGCTACACACCTCTAATACCAAGTGGTATATAGAATCACTTCAAAGCATCACTTTCCATGTCCTAAAATGACCCAACAATGCATCATATCATCACAATAGCATGTGTCACAGAAAGGTTTTCAGTGTACAGGACAGAGTGTCAGTTCAATATAAAATTCACTAAAACCACAACTAAGTATTTCTTTTTTTTCATTTACAAATCTTAACACATATTCTTTATTTGTAAATAACTTTATTTGTTTAGATCTTCAAAATGATTTATCCTTGTTAATTCAGTAGAGGTTTCAAAATAAATAACAGATAAATGAAGATGCATGAAATCTTTCTAAGGTACAATCTAAACCCTATAGAGCAGTTATTTTTCTACATGAATACCTACCAACAAAAAGACCACTGTACTAAAATATTTCACTAAGTAGGCATGGAGACACAGAGAATCTTTGTTTGTCCTGGAACTTGCTCTACAGACCAGGCTGGCCTTAAACTCCGGAGATGTGCCTGCCTCTGCCTCCCTAGGGCTAGGATTAAAGGTTTGTGCCTGGCTAAAAATCAATTTTTAAAATCAGCAGAATGTTGAAGAATCTAACAAAATAATATGCCATCTACACACAAAAAATGACCTTGCCACAAAGACAAACCTGCTCAAAAATAACTCCTTGCTTAACTATAGGGAGACAGTAATAATAAACAAGTCACTCAGGAGGTAAACAGCAGCAAATGACTACACCATTAACACTTGTGCTCTGTACTTGGTTCCAATGTGTCAAAACTACCAGTGTCCACAAATTAGTCTCAGTAATGGTATCTACTATCTCTCACCTGGAAAGACAATTTAACTGAAAAGGCACAATGTGTCATTGGATCATTGTCCTTATCTTCCCTCAGAAGTAAGAAGTCACAGAAAACAAATGGCTACTTTCCTTTGCAACCCAGAAACAACTCAACATGTGTTGGTACTGTATACCACTTCAGCATCAACCTCAATGTATGTACGTGTATATGAACACATTTGTGTTTACCTAAAAGCAGAGAATAGGCAATATTTTAAAGCATTTACTTCTAGAGTCAACTAAGACATGGTGTCTTTTGTAATTCTGAAACAAAATTTAGCCTACAGCTTACTAGTGAGACTAGCCACTTCTTAATGAAGAAATGACTCTTGTAGAAAAGCCCAACTAGTCTGCCAATTGTATCTATCTAAAGTTAGGCCCAACTCCAAATGCTAAGGATCAAGAATACTACAAAGGTTCTTTACAATAATCACTCTTGGAAGGATATTCCCTTCCCAATTTATAAGTGTCATTAAGGTTAGAAAATAGTGAACTACTAGGACATTGGATTATAATAAGGAATCAAGACATTATTTGAAATAACATTTATGTTTATAGTGAAAAAATATTTAGATGATGCTCTAAGTCCCAAGTAGATAATCTATTGTTGTCTTAGAAAAGATTTTAAGCTAATGTATCTCATCAAACTAAGAAAGAAGATATGAAAGTTAAGTTCTTTTGTTTTTTCTCCAGAAATGTATTTTCATTTTGAGGAAACAAAGCCTTCACTGTGGAGAGTTAACTGCATCAATGCAATTAAGTGCTTTATTGTATGGACTAGTCTGACATAAAGGTTTTACTGGAAACCACTACTCTTTCATTTGTACTACTGAGTATGGATGCTGATTTCTTAATTGCACTTTTTAAAGGAATATTACTGACAGGCTATTATAAAAAGTATTAGCATGATAATAAGTTTAGGTTTTCTTTTTAAGCCAAAATTAAGTTTTTAAGCAATTTAAGAATCCAAAAATTTAAGAAAATTTACACCAAGTTCATAAAAAAACAATTATTTTACATTGAAGATAATGGTAGAATCACAAAGCAAGTGATCAAATAATTTTTACTTGGAGAGTTGCTTTGTCAAAAACTTACAGAAAAAAGGAATGACTCCAAATGGTGATGGGTTTTCACAGAGGATAGATTAGCACTACCTGCCTATCAGCAACTGGAGCCACTCAATGCCTGACAGAAGTCCTCATCTACAAAGCTGAAGGTTACTGTCAACCCATATGTAGGCCCAGCTCAGGAAAAAAGGCCATACCTTAGCTCACATCCTGAAGTCTGTGTGAAAAGCTATTTGGGTTCAAGGCACCTAGCTGGAAGTAGGCCTCTGAGACTGACAATGGATCCAACATGGTAAGAGCAATCAGCGACGGCCGCTACCATGGCATCCGTTGCTCTGTGCATACGTTGAATCTGGCTGTGATCACTGCCCTGAAGAAATACGAGGAAGCAACTGAGGTTTCTACCATTACAATTAAAACATTTTCCTCTACACTGTGAATTCCAACTGAATATTGGAAATTTGGAAGTAAATGAAGTTTGGTTCCATAAATAAAATGGGATCTAAGATGTGAGCAAACTGGGCAAATCTGTCTCAAAAGAAAAAAATTTAAAGAATAGGAACAAAACCAAAAACTTTCTGGGGTCAGTCAGATGGCTTGGGCCTGAAAGCCTGAGTTGCACAGTAGGGATTCACACAGTGGAAGAACTGACTCCCTGCAGCAAATCATCCTGACTGCTGTCATATGTTTACCATGACCAGTGCACACCCACAACAAACACAAAGAAATAAAAATATTATCAATTAAAAAAAAAAACAAACTCCTGGCCTCAACACTATTATATTAATGGCCTCTACTAACACTACTGCCAAAATGCAGATATTACTCTATTATGTCAGAATTATGTGGCTTTGTGATTCACAAATGGAACATACTTCAAGCAGCTATTTTCTTGGTAGTCAAAAGGGAACACCCCCTTTAATACCCTAGACTTTTATTTCTAAAGCTGAAAGTACCTCAGAGTAAAATAAGCACTTCAAAGCCCAGCCATGTGAAGAAGCTGACTGAAAAGGACAGATGTAGGACTACTGGAAAGAAAACTAGCACCTACATTTACCCATGAAACAGTAACTACACTTACTTATTGGGAAAGCCCTCTGTCAAGAATTATAGTTGAAAGCAAATTAAGATCAAAAGAAACATTTTTTTTGTAAATAAGATGTCCTTTTGAAAAACTAATAAACTATAGATAACTATTTGCTTTCAGTATCTCCAGAAAGCATTAGTAATTGATGAAACATGCCCACAAGAAAGGTGAGGACCTTTGTGAGACATGGCCCATGATGAATTGAAAGCATAGGTTTTAACAATACTTCTTTTTAGTTTAACTTAAAACTTTCTGTAACTTAAAGTGCCAGCTTAATTTTTAATGACTTAAAATGAGGGGGTGGGGTGAGCAGACAAGCATTCATGTCTTGAGAAGAATAAATGAGCACTGGGAAACACTTAAAAAGAGCCCTTTGAGTTCCAATATATTAGGTCCTGAATGTCATCAGGTAAAGTATCGGCACTTTGTATGTGCACAATGGAGGTCCCACAAATATATATATATATCACCAGTTAACCAAGGGACAACCCAACTTAACCAAAAAGAAATAACAAGGTTGGGATTTAGCTCAGTGGAAACAAGGGCTCTGGGTTCAGTCCTCAGCTGGAGAGGTGGGGAGAATAAACACCAGTTTAACTGTTTATAACACTAACTAAAAAGGCTAACAGAGCCAGGGAGAGCTCTACGAGTTCCAGGCCAGACTTACACAGTTTTAAAAAGTTTATAGATAACTGAAACAAACCTGCCTAAAGTCATTTTTAACAGGAATACCTAAAGATGTGGCTTTGTCAAATATTTCTTGAATAAGCAATCAGGATCCATGTTGTATGCACAGGAGGCTGGCTGAGGTACAAGAAGAAACTAGGACAGTTTTCTCAATAGAAACCAAAGTAGGAGGAAGGGAAAGGTAAAGTTTTGGTCCAACGTTTAAAAGGTCAGGGTTAGGGGAGCTTAAAATAAAATAATGGGTTTTTTTTTTTGTTTTGTTTTGTTTTTATTTACCCAGAGAATAGGTCAAATAATCTCACTTCAATTCAATTTCAGTTGTTTTCTTTTTTTAAAAAGGAAATGGAGTATCTTCACACACACACACACACACACACACACACACACACGGTTTCTTTGTGTAGCCTTGGCTGTTGTCCTTGGAACTAAAGACAAATCTGGCCTCAAACTCAAGAGTTCCACTTGCCTCTGCCTCCCCAGTGCTGGGGTTCAAGGCCTGTGCCACCAGCACCAGGTATTTTCAACATTTTGAGTGTGATGGGTTTTTCACTATAACCCTGTATAATTGCTAAGAAAAGTTTTATATTCAGAGCACCTTACACATGTGTTCTGCTCTTACAACAATTAAGCCTAATTCTGATTAGCAGCAAGTATGTCTCTCAAATTTTTGGTGAAACCATGTAATACTTGTAGAATATGATTATTTGTCTATTGTAGCCCAATATGTAATCTTTGCACAGAGATAAAACAATCACTATTCCCGTCTCTGAAAATGTGAAAGGGAAACCAAAAGGCCACAGCTACACTTTAACTCCATTGTGAGACTACACAGGTTATAGTGACCAAAAGGAAATGAATGTCATCCAGGCTACTGTGTAGAAAACAAAGGGGAACAAAGTATCTTCACAACATAAACATTTTGTAAGTACCAGAATATTCAAAGTAGACAATTACATTTTCATTCAATTGGAAATAGTAGATACTTAAAGTCCAATGACTAAATTATCTGCTCTCCAAATCCTTTTATTAAAGGAAGAGAGTATCTTCTTTTGGAGAAGTGGTGGAATCCATCACTATGTTGCTAATACTGTTCTTGAACTTGCAAACCTCCAGACTCTACCTCCCAAATAGCTAGGAGAAATGTGCCATAATATCTGGCTCTTTGATATTTTTAAATTTTTATTTATGTGTGAGTTTTGCCTACATGTATGAGTACCATATTTATGTCTGGTACCACAGAGGCCAGCCAGAAAAGAGTGTCTAATCCCCTGGAACTAGAGGTACCAATGGCTATGAGTCAATGTGTGTGTTGGGAATCTTGGTTCTGTAAGAACAATAATGTTCTTAACAATTGGGCTTTCACTGCAGCCACTAAATATTAAGTCTTAAAAATTAAAATTTGGCACGCTACTAATTATAAGATATAACTAGAATGCATATCAATTGAAATATATTGCCTTTTAATGCCCTATCATAGTTCTAATTTATAAATTCTTCAAGGAATAAAAATGAATGGACATTGAGAAACTATCTGAAAAACTGTAAAAAAATCTGTGTAATTTCATGTGCTTCCAAAGATTACCAATAGAATAGAGGCTTTTTTCCAGATTTTTATTTTATTTCCTGTGTATATTTGTATTATGTAAATATGAGTGAAGTCACAAGCATAGAGTCTTCTCACTGGCTTGGGAGATGTTTTATATATTAACTCTTGGATTTCTCTTCAGATCTTAAAAAATTTTAATGGTAGAAATAATCTTAAATTCATTGCTTACATTTAAATTATTTTTCTACAACATAAATACCTGGTCCAAAATACTGGGTACTCTACCACAACCATTTTATTCAGCTTTTGTTTTGTTTGTTTTTGGTTTTTTGAGACAGGGTTTCTCGGTATTGTTTTGGAGCCTGTCCTGGACCAGGCTGGTCACGAACTCACAGAGTTCCTCCTGCCTCTGCCTCCCCAGTGCTGGGATTAAAGGTGTGTGCCACCAACGCCTGGCCTACTACCATTTTAAAAGGGTATGATAACAAACATAGCAGATCTTTGTAAACTAAGCTTAATTTCCTGAATACATGATTGCAGTATCATGAGGGCACAATTTTGATTGTAGCACTCCAAGTCACAACTTATATGGATCTTTATTCTTAATTTGTAAAAGGTGGCAAGCTGAATCCCAAAGAATCCCTGACAGCTCTAACAATCTCTAAGTAACAGACACAAGCTACTTATCTGTGATGTGCCTAGAAATGTGTTATAAATTAAAAGCAATAGATTCAAATTCAATATTACAACTGTTTGAGATGCAGCGCAACCCATTATTTTCTTTTGAAGCCAGTGCCCTTAAGGATTGAGCCATTCCCCTCCAGCCCCTATTTTGTCTAAGATAAAAGAGAACTAATGCAATCCAAGTTTATCACTGAGGTAGAATATTGACACTGACAATATTTTTTTAACTTTTTTAAAGGTACGGGTGCTTTGGTTGCATGTGTATCTGTGCACCATGTGCATTCCTGGTGCCAAAGCCAGATACAACTGAAGTTGCAGTCAGTGAGCTGCCATGTGGGTGCTGGGAACTGAACTGGGATCCTCTGGAAAAGCAACAAGTGTTCTCAACCACTGAGCCATCTCTCTAGTCCAATATCGAAGTTTAATCAGTTAGTGTAGTAAGCTATAGTTTCAATTTAATCAGACAGTCATTGAAGAACCAGTTACAGCTCAAACCTAGTCATTATACAAGTCTGAAAATAAATGATCAATGAATTATTTGGGGTTGTGGTAGATATATAAATATAGAAAGTATCTAGACTGGGTCACTTAACTCACCTTCATTTGTACTATTTTGCTAGTAACATTGATTTAAGCTCTCACAGTTTCAGTCTATTATCAAGTAATATATTTTCTGTCTGCTAGATAAAAAAACAAAAATAACATGTATCTAAGTGATTTATTTAAATTTTGCTTTTGAAAGTCTCACTCTATAGTCCTGCCTAGCCCAAAACTTTTATGATAAATGCTGAGATTACATATACATACCACCATACTACATCTTTAAGTAATTTTAAAACTGTAAATCCTATGCGAGAAGTTAAGGCTGATCTAAGCATGGTGTCAAATGCCTTTAACCTCAAGGCCAGTCTGGTTTACATGGGAAGTTCCAGTGGGTCAGAATCACATAGTAAGACCTTGTCTTTAAGGCTGTACCAGTAGTTACCATGTTGCATTATGTGATAAATGCAATGCTATACTAGAACTCAACCCAGTCATGAAGCCTGGCTTGTGCTCAAGAAACTTGTGCTCAAGTATGGGGATGGGGGTGGGGGGAGGGGGGTGGGAAAGGAAAGCACCAATAACAGTTACAGAAAGCGACATTCATAAAATTCTGGTTCTGATTCTTTATGATTGGTGTGAAACACAGTACAGTAGCCCTGGACTTGTGAAGCAATAAACATGTGTTTTATTTCTGATAGCTTTCACTTCTTATGATACAATGTTTATGATTTAATAAAGCTTGCCTTGGAATCAGAATGCAAAACTAGTTAGCCACAGATACCAGGCAGTGGTGGCAGACATCTTTAATCCCAGGACTAAGGAGACAGAGGCAGGTGGATCTCTGTGAGTCTAAGACCACCCTGGGCTACACAAGAGTGAACATAAAATAGTAACAGAGCTCACATCTTTTTTTGTTTGTTTTCTGTTTTTCAAAACAGGGTTTCTCTGTGGTTTTGGAGGCTGTCCTGGAACTAGCTCTTATAGACCAGCCTGGTCTTGAACTCACAGAGATCCACCTACCTCTGCCTCCCAAGTGCTGGGACTAAAGGCGTATGCCACCACCGCAAGCCAGAGCTCACACCTTTAATCACAGCACTAGAGATTCCAGTCACAGGGAAGACAACTCCATTTCAGCCTTGGTAGAGGTAAAAGCTACTAGCTGGCTGCTTTTGCTTTTCTGGTCTTCAGTTTGAACCCCAATATCTATCTCTGGGTTTTTATTATTCATGCTATACTTGCCCTTATTTCACAGAAGAAGGAAGAAGGGAGGAGGAGGAGGAAGAGGAGGAGGAGAAAGAGGAAGAGGAGGAGGAGGAGGAGGAGGAGGAGGAGGAGGAGGAGGAGGAGGAAGAAGAAGAAGAAGAAGAAGAAGAAGAAGAAGAAGAAGAAGAAGAAGAAGAAGAAGAAGAAGAAGAAGAAAGGAAGAAGAAAGAAGAAGACGATGACCTGTACAAAGAGCTTCAGTACAGCACCCCCACCCTCCACACACACCTGTGGAATATAACCATGGCCCAGGTGTATTACAGAATATCTAGGTCTACAGTGATAGTAACAAGGTTATTGGCACTCCCCGCAGAATGAGGGATGTTGAAGCGAAGCACAGGACCCTTATCTAGGAATCCAGCCATTATTCTCTCTGGTTCCTCAGGCCCTCAGTTCTAAGACATCCTAGGGGATGCCAGAGTAAATAGGTAACTTAAGTAAAGGTAACTTAAAGGGGGATTCTGTAATGTAGTTTCTAGAAGGTATTCATCAAATCACAGGGTGAAACTTTGTTTTGGTATCACCCACACTCGTGTAAACAGTCCCTCACCCATGATCTGGAAGTAAACCCAATAAATTCACTCATTTTCCACAGAAAGATCCCCTTTATCGAATGGGGAAGAAAAGTTAAAATGGCTGCTTTCTGACTCTGGCAGAAAAACAGCAGCAAATAATCTTGTAGGTGTCATTCTGTGTTAGAATGGGCAAGAATATGGTGGTAAAGGAGGTAGAAGATAAGGAAGAAGGGGAAGGGGACAAAGAAAGGGGGGCAGAAATATTTGCCCAGAGGACAAATTTCCTGCCTCTGGATAGACAGGAACAGACATGGCACATAAGCAAATGTCAGTTTATAAAGGGAAAGGGGGAAACCTGGTGATAGGATGAGGTGTTTAATTTTTATTGGGCATGATAATTAGGTGAACCAAAGGGGGCTTCTGATTGCTGGACCTTGGTAGTCAGCCTCAGGAGGATGAAATGGCTAAATAAGGGAACAAACCTTGGGGACTAGCTTTAGGAATGTAATCTTAACAGTTTTTAGCAAGGCAGAAGGAATGGGGGAAAGGGGCAGAGGGAGCCACATGTTCCAGTGGGCTAGTGTTCCTTCATTGTGTCATTTTAAAAGTCAAGCCATGTCATACAACTCTTAAGGTACTAAATAGAAGCACAAAGCAACTCTTAAATTGTAGCTGCATTTAAAAAAGAAGTCAAGGATTGTATCATTGATAACTTTTTCTTCAATTAAGCATTTGTAAATGTTTTTTTACATTCTACAGGAGAGAGAAAGCTTAGTTATATTAAATCAATGTATCCCAAAGGGGAAAGACTATGAGTGGTTCTGGGTGTGGTAGCACTCAAGAGTCAGAGGCCAAGAGGGTTTCTTGCCTCAAGTCTAGAAAGTGAGTTCAAGACCCAGTCTCAACAAAGCAAAGCAAGGCTATGTATGGTGGTTAAATTAACTACAGAGAGAAAACTCCACTACAGGAAAAAATTGGTAAATCCTGAGCTAATTTTTAGTTTCCTAATCTCCCCATTTAAAATACTGAGCAATAGCAACACAGACTGCTACTTCTATTTGTTTCCATTTTATTTTCACTTTTCCCACTTTCCATGTAACATGTGTTATTTTACTTCAGCACTCCCTTCCCTTCCTCAGCCCTCAGCCCCTCTTTTCTCTAGTCCTGTTGTACAACAGTTTCCTCTGAAATTGAAATATTCCATCCCACAAGAAAGCTCCTTAAGCAGGAAGGTAAACAACTCTAGTAGAGTTGTAGGAAGTCCCTAAAACTGGCCAGATTAATTAGGCCTTTCCCTGCCAGAGTAGCAGTAAACGCTGAGAGTCCCCCTCAGGGAAGAGGGCCTGAGCTACAAATAAGACTCACAAGCCAAACTGCAAAGACTCTGAGACCAGATTAGTTGTCTGGAAGAGGATCAGAACAAGTGAGGCACATGGAAGTGGCACACCCCAACCTGTTGAGCTACTCTCTGCTGTGAAGTGTGTTCTAGGTTTCCCGGCTTTTGTTAGCTGTCACCTATGCTGGGCAGCTATCTTGAGTAATTTCTGCTTCTGTAAGTAACCCCTCACCCATACTTCTGTAAGTAACCTCAATAAAGTGCATGGCTCACTAAGCTGGACTTTCATGGTATCTGTATTTTGGTCTGCTGTGGACTCCTATCAGGGGTGAGTAGAAATTCATGTTGCATCTCCCCAGAAGTTTTGTCATATTACAGGTCTCTTACCTTGTTTCATAGATTACACCCACCTTATATACATACAAATATTAAATACTAAAATCCACATGAAGGAAATCACACAGAGATTTTGTCTTTCTAAGTCTGATTACTTTCCCAAATCCATCCATTTCCTGAAAATTTCACATTTTTACTTCTCTTTAGAGCTGAATTGAATTCATGTACATATATATATATATACACACATATATATGTACACACACACACATTTTCACTATCAATTCATTTGGTTGACTCAATTTCCATGCTTTTATGAATTATAAAGCAATACACAAGATGTGTACAAGCATCTCTGAGGGACTGATATAGAGTCCTTAAGGTATGAGCACTGGAGTAGCACAGTTGGGTCATATGGTAGTAGATAAGGGTTCTTCTATCTCTACAGCTTCACTACAATTCGTTGCCATTTGTGTTCTGCTTTTCTTTTCTTTTTTCTTTTAAGATGGGATTTTTCTGTGTAGCCTTGCTATCATAGAACTTAATCTGTTGAGCAGGCTGGCCTTGAAATCAAGAGATCCCCTTGCCTCTGCCTCCCAGGTGCTGGGATTAAAGGCCTGTATAACTACCTCATGGCTTGCCATTTGATATCTTAACACTAATTGAACTGAAGAGGGGGTAATCTCAAAAATTATTTGCATTTCTGATAGCTAAGCAGGTTGAACACTTTTAAATACTTATTGACCGCTTGTGGGTTTTTGTTTTTGTTTTTTTTTTTTTTTCACTTTTTAATAACAGAAAATATGCCAGGGATACCGAGCATTACAGATGAGATGAAATTTCTGGAAATTTTTAATGATCAAACTTACATAACTCACAAACATAGGATAGATGATAAAATATTTTCTTTAAATTTGCCAAATGTTAATGAACTAAAAAGTTAACTATAGTTTTTGTTTGAGAACTGTCTTGTTATATATACTTTTACTAGGTTAAGTTAAAACCTTATTTAAACAAAAAAGAGGAAATGATGGGGGATGGGAGATGTTGGTCTTATTGGTTCATGAATAATAAAACACTGATTGGCCAGTAGCCAGACAGGAAGTACAGGTGGGGCTACCAGAGGAGGAGAATGCTGGGAAGAGAAGGGGCAGAGAGATCTCGAGGAAATGCCATGCTGCCAAAGGAGTAACATTCCGGATTACGGGTAAACCACAGCCTTGTGACAATACATAGATTAATAGAAATGGGTTAATAATTAAGACAAAGCTAGCCAATAAAAAGCCTGAGCCATCGGCCAAACATTTTATACTTAATAAACATCTTTATGTGTTTATTTGGGGCAAAGCAGCTGTAGAAGGAGGGACCAAAAACTCCAGCTACAGTTAAGAATACTTTGGGCTCTGCAGAAGAACTAGATTCACTTCCTAGCACCCATATGGGAGTTAACAGTCACCTATTAACTGTGGTTTCAGGAAATCTGACACCATCTTCTGACATTTTATATGCATTACCCACATGAAGCAAACACATAAAATAAGATGGATCTTGGTGGGCGTTGGTGGCACATGCCTTTAGTCCCAGAAGTAGGGAGACAGAACCCTGAGTTCCAGGCCATGCTGGTTTACAGAGCTAATTCCAGGACAGGCTTCAAAGCAATAAAAAAAAAAAAAAAAAAAAATCCAAATAAATAAATAAAACTAATCTGTTCAAAGAAGAGACTAATTATGCCTCTCTTTTGAGAATACAGGTTAACACATTTCTAGAAGAAAGAAACTATTTTATTCAGGATAGTTCATTTAGTTCATTTTCATACTAATCTTCCACTTATAGCAAATTGCATTGTTTCTGACATGTTTCCTCTTTGAATGTGAAAATTTCCTAAAAATAATGCTACTGGATGTAGACAGAGACTTACTTTAAGTAAGTGACAGCATGGGTGCTCAAGATCTAACTGCTTTCTCACTTACCAGAAGTTCTCGAGTCCAACAAAGAACTTCTTTTCCGATAAGGAAATTGACCTTTAGTTTTCCATAACCAAAACTATATAACTGATGACTAGGTCTGTAAAATTTCATAATATTTTGCACACAGAGTTTCAGGGGAAAAAGGGTGTTGTTTTGTTTAATTTATTAGCTGCTGCACAAGTTTCCTACATTTTCAGCCTCAACTTGAAAGCATGTTCCAGTATGTACGTACTCTCTTTTTCATTCCTGTCTCCTGTGTAATCACAGACCTTAATACAATGTCTCAAATGATTGGTCCTCATCAAGCCTAGAGCTGATAGATTTCTAGGATCCATTTCATAGATCTTCTACCTGGGATCATTAGTTTACACGGCATTTTGCATGCTACTGAGGAGGATCCCTAGAAAACTTGAAGTCTAAATTTCATTACTTCTCTCCCACCCCACAAGACAGAATTTCTCTGTGTAGTTCTGGCTATCTTGGAACTCACACTATAGATCAGGCTGGCCTCAAACTCACAGAGGTCCACCTGCCTTGCCTCCCTGAGTGCTGAGATTAAAGGCATGTGCCACCATTGCCCAGCACTGCATTTTATTAAATTAAAAAAAAAAAAAAAGAAATTTTTTAGATTTATTTTTATTTTACATGTTTCTGTTTACCGAATGTAATACACAGCATACATACCTGTGTAGGTATGAAGAATGCATCCAATTCCCTAGAACTAGAATTACATGCTTTTGTGAACCTCCATGTCAGTGATAGGAACTGAATCTGGGTCTTCTGCAAGAATATCAAGTACTCTTAGCTGTTGAGCCATCTCTCCAACAGCATGATTACTGTTTTGTTTTGTTTTTAGAGACAGGGTTTCTCTGTGTAGCCTTGGTTGTCCTAGAACTTGCTCCACAGACTACGGGCTCCCTGATTGCTTTTTAATCAAATGTCTTGAATACAAAATGTATTTCTACCTAGGAACTAACTTTATATTAAGTCCATAATATATCAGCAAGAATACAACTAAACACCAAATTTCTCAGTCACAATTCTCAGGATACAACTGCTGAGATAAAAAGTTCTTATTCACCTCCCATTCTAGCCATTCAACTACATTCAGAGTTCACCTATCTAAAGCACAAATCACATTAGATCAGATTAGATCACTAATGAATTTTTTTATTACATTTTATTTGAGAGGTCATACATGTACATATGTAGAGAACTGATGACAACCTTCATCAGTTGGTTCTACCCTTCCATCATGTGGGTCATCCTAGGGATCAAACTCAGGTCAGCAGATTTATCATTAAGTGCCTTTACTTCCTGGAGTCACCTTACCAGCCCTCATCACCACTTTTAAAGATAAGTAATCGGTGACTCTTCATCACCAACCCAGCCTTGACTTTCTTTCTAGTCTTATTTGCCATATACAGTTAATGGTAAACCAAACTTCCTTGCATATGAAATGATTTCTTTCAGTGAAAACATTTTTTATATAGTCTAGAACACAAACGCCTTCTAGTCTTCACTTAGCAAATCCCAACGTTTTTTGGTTTTTTTGAAGATGTGTAGTTACGACGTTGAGCCTTGCACATGTAGGCAACTACCACCTTCAAACCAGAAATTTTCAGGATGATGACAATTTCTTTTAAGACGATTAAGGTTATAATATAATAAACTCAGGAGGGGGAACTTTATTTTTGCTTGGTAAAAAGACAAAATACAATTAAAAAAAATAGGCAGTGTTTTAAGTCTTAAGTCTTGGTATACTAAAAAAAAAAGAACTGATTTTACTTTATGTGAAACTGAAACTGAACTTTTACCAAATCTTGAATGGGAAGTTGAAATGGAGCAACACTAGGCCTTGACTGCTTCTCTAATGTGACAACCTCTACCACCTCTACCCCCAACAGGAACCACTGGGATCCCAACAAAGCAACATTCACTTCACAACTCTTAACACAAAACACCACAGCAAAGGGAGTTACTAAGACCAGTCATTGCACAGGTCTCTAAGGATATAAAATAACAAATGAAACCAGCTCTGTGGACAGTTTCTGTGGTTTCACATGTGTGCTTTGTTATAGAAGTCTTAAATCTGAAATATGATGTGTTTTCTAGTTGAATCACTTTTCCAGATAATTAACTGAAGAACAAATTCAGTTATTCTGTATCTGAAATTAACTTATCCTAGTGAAATAATACATTTTTCAGAGAGGCCAAAAATCCATTTGAAAAATTACATAACATTTGTTGTATGGACAGGATTTAAAAAAGCAAAAAGAAAGGATTATCTACCATTCATTGCCAAAAAAAAAAAAAAAACCTTATTCCTAAATATCTTAGAATTTCTTGTCATAGATCCTTTATAGGCTCTATCAGGGTTATTATAGCATAAGGATATACACAGTTTAAGGAAAGATATTTTTAAACAATATTTTGAACCCAAAGAGATCAGCCTGCCTCTGCATCCTTGAGTCCTGGGAATAAAAGCGTGCAGCACCACCTAGTCCAGAGTATATATTTTTACTGTTTAGTTATAAGCAAATATAGTTATCCCAAACACAAAGTAAGGCAGAGAAATGCAAGGCAGATGCCCACCTTGTTATGTAACAAACCTATAGTTAAAAGCTCCATGTTCAGAGTACACAGGCAAGAGACTAATTACAGTACAGGGACAAGATGCTCAATTAAGGACACCACTTCAACTGGACAATTTGCTGTTTTCGGTTCAATAGTGGCAACATACTACTTTAACAGAATTACATGGCTTCCGAGACCCCAATCAGAAAGACTGGAAACAGAAGAGAGAACAGATCAGGACCAAACACCGTATTATTTTCTTCTATACAACAGAAAGTTATCAATGAAAATAGGCCTTTCCTAATAACAGAGTAGCAAGAACCCTCTTTAACAACAAAAATTAGAAATAAAAAAAGGTCTCTCTTTATTGCCCAGGTTTGCTTCAAGTCATCTTTCCGCTTTGACCTCCTGAGTAGCTACAGACACATGTGACCACCCCTAATGTAAACTATAGCTTTTTGTGTATTTACCAAGTAGTGCATCTCTTAATTTCTTGCTATGTGTGGTCCCTGCCCAACGGCAAGAGTTAGTATACTGAGCCAAAACAGAACTATCCTTTTGGTGAGCAATTCAGTGGCAGTATTTAAAACTATAACATCTAAATTGTAGATTCATACAAAACAACAGAGAACAAAGGAAATACAGCACATATAGAACATTCATTGACTTAGAAGTCTACTGACACACACAAAAGCTTAATATAAACACCTTAAAAACCATCTTTAAAAGCCACCCTTAAGGAAAACTGACTCTGTGAAAAGAAAGATTTTCTAGATTATACATTTTTTTTATAACAGAACTCATCATCTTCACGGATAAACTTCGACAAAAGGAAATATCACTGTTCCATAAGTAATTAGCTTCACTGCAATGCCAATAAATACTGACTGATCTTCTAACTTCTAAGAAAGGTGTGGCATAAATTATAACATGTACCTAAATGACAGAAGTAATGTATATACACACATACTGGACATTAAGATTCTACCTGTATAGGTTTATATAAACTTTAAAACTGATGTATGAAGCTGTTGAAATGAAATAACCCAAATACCCACCAATAGCTAGGCAAAGTAAAACAGCATTTTCAATATGGAATCAGAAATAAGGACAATGCCATTGGAGTGTATTCAATGACACTTAAAGGTGTCTCCGACATGAGTGCTGAGGGAAATTAACATTCTTTGCACAATGGACACACTATGGTATATTTGGTAAAAACTCATCACCTATACCTATAATATCACTCAAGGGAAACATCTAACAAGCAATTGTGATGAAGAGGCATAGGTATAAGATATAAATGGATATGTTTTCTTTATGTTGATATATTGCTTGTGTGTATATATATGTATAAATAGTATGTGTCAATAAAGAAGAAATGCTAAATCTATCTACAGAATTATTTTTAAAATGTTGTTTAAAAGCAAGTTCAAGAGAAATAAACATGGTACCATACCTTAAACGGTTGGTGTAGGTATCAACACAGGTCTTCATCTTGGCCAATAATGTACCAACAGAAGTCTGACATTCTGACTGCTCTTCTTCTTCTTCTTCACCATTCTCTGTAGAAAGAGGCAACAACAGCGGCACCATAGATGTACAAGAAGCAATGGCCCGAAGCAATTCTAGCAGAGCCCTGTATAGTGGCACGTGTCTTGCCATGTCCAGAACTAAGGGAGAGAAGGCAGAAAGCATACAGTGAGAACACATGGCATATAAACAGCATCAACAGCAATACTGCGCTGACCTGATCATAAGGTTAATAGTTGGTGACTGAACAGCAACCCATGTTTATGAGGCACCACTGCACTTCCAGAAAATGGGCAGAACAAGTATGGTGATAATTACTATTTTGTCATGCTACATATAAAATGATTAAGTAGCCCAGATAAAACCTTATAGCAGTAAAGCATGGAAACAATTACATTAAGTTGTAACAATTAAGTCATTTCAAAGTATGTATATATGATAAGGCTACAACTTATTAAAATTTAGCAAATGAGCACTCTAGTTAACAAAAAAACATGCTTTTATTTACCATTAGTCAAATTATTTTTCTTTAATCTTCCTTTGGTTTTGTTTTTTTTTTTTTGTTTGTTTGGTTTGTTTGTTTAGTTTTGCTTTTGTTTTTCAAGGGAGGGTTTCTTTGTGTAGCCCTGGCTGACCTGGAACTAGCTCTGTAGACCAGGCTGACCTCGAACTCTCAGAGCTCTGCCTAGCTTTGCCTGCCTCTGCTTCCCACGTGCTGGCATTAAAGGTGTTTGCCAACTCTGCACAAGGAGCTTTCTCCCCCCACCCCACCCCCGTAAAATCTGAAGTACTAATATTTTTTTTTTACTTCTAAGAATGTTTTATAAGCTGTTAAAAAGGAAGTAGCCTATTTCAGCTGGAATTCACTTCTTTGCCTCATGTGAGGTAACTGTTTCCAGCACTAGCTTATAGAATGAACAACTCTATAAGCATTTTCAAAAACATGATGCTAGTCAAGCTGAGAACACAGCAGTGATAAAAACAAAAAGCTCCTAACCTCATGATTCTACACAAAGAAAAACCAGTTATACTATTTTGAGACACTGGTTAAGTATTCTGAATCTTAGAAAATATAACACAACAGAGAACTGAGAGAATGGAAATTAGATGGAGAATTGTCTAGAGTCTACACTGGGCATGAGTATGAGAGGATGAGGCAGCATCATCTAGAATCCTGGTCTTTCTGTGGCAATTATTGTAGGGGAGAAAGGGCTGGATCATATTGTTTCTGATGGAGTAATGATGGGGAAGGCTATTTAAAATGATGCTTAATTCTGAAGGATAGTTCATTTCCAGGTCAGGTGTGGTAGCTTGAATGTAATTGGCTTCATAAACTCATTGGGAGTGGCACTACTAGGAAGTGTGGTTTTGAGTAGATATGGCCTTCTTATTACAGAAGTGTGTCACTATGGGGGTAGGTTTTGAGGTCTCCTATGCTCAAGGTAGACCCAGTGTCTCAGACTACTTCCTGTTACCTACAGGTCAAGGTATAGGAATCTCAACTCCTTCTCCAGTACCATGTCTAATGGCACACAACATGATGATAATGTAACTATTTTTCTCCTATTTTCTACCCAAACCCCTAACCCTACTCCAATCAGGATTTAAAAAAAAAAAAAAAAAAAAAAAAAAAAAAAAAAAGAAAGAAAGGAAAATCATGGAAGAAACTAACCAGTTCTCTTGGAAAGTGAGAGGATTATAATAAACAAAAGAATACTAAGACACCACAAGGAGAGACACTAGAAAAATGTGATGACTAAAAGCAAAAAGCTATCCTAGACTGGATACCAAGACAGATATCAAATGTAAAGAAAAGATAAAAGTAGTTTATAGGTTAAACACTGAACATGTCAAATTGTTCATTTTGATAACTTGCTATAGCTAGGAAAGATGTCAACATTCCTGGGAAGATGGTTGATGGGTAAGACTGAACTACCTACAAGAGCCTTTCAACTATTCTACGAATCTAACATTATTGTAAAATTAAAAACAAAACAAACTCTAGTTATATTAAAGTCTAGCTTTTATCACAACTTAATTATTCATTCTCAAAAGCTCCTTCTATACTTCATTATCTGTGACATGGATATGTAGCTAAGGGTTAGGCTCAGGCTTATAGCAAAAACTCATGCAAAAAGCCTAGATGGTTACCCATTCTGCTGTCCCAGAATGAAGGAGGCTAAGACAGGGGGAGCATGAGTATGAGACTAGCTGGCCTGCAGAGTAAGATCCTATCCCCAAAAAAGTTTAAAAATCCTTAACAAAAGACCAATCTCACAAACAGATAACAATAATATCTCTGCAGCTTTTCACTTGAGATTACCCCATACTCTGTGGCTCCTTAGGAGAGACTCTCTTCTCATTTTCCTGCCCACAAATACAAATATCTCTTAGAATAGTCCTAATTTTCTTTCAACTCTAAAGATATTTTCATGTTCCAAAACAGCACTAAAAGGTACATGCCCCACTAAGTGAATACCAAGTAACTTAATGTGCCACATGACTTACTATATTATTTTCAAGCAGAAGGGCACATGACAAAGTATTGTTTTTCAAAATGAGAGTAATCCTAAGTAAAGGTAACCTTCTGCCTGGAGACTTTACAAACATTCCTAAAAGTGACATTGTACCTCCATCTAGTGGTAAATGAGGTAACTGCGTGCTAACTAAATGTTAACAAATGCAGATTTTGGCATTGTATAAAATGCTTAGGTTGACATGAACATATTCTTCATATAAGACTCTCCTATCTAAGAAATACCTAGCAAAAATAACTACTTCTTCTATTCATTGGATTTTTGTTTATTTGTTTTCAAGACAGGATTTCTACGTGTAGCCCTGGTTATACTGAATTAACTCTGTAGATAAGGCCGGCTTCAAACTCACAGAGATCCTTCTGCCTCTGCCTCCCAAGTGCTGGGATTAAAGGTGTGAATAGTACACTCTTCAGACCTTCCTGAAAGTAGAATACACAGAATCCCACCATATGAGAATATCATCATGAAGATTATAAATCTGTCATATACAGTGGCTTACCAGAGTCATTTCGCAGGTAAGAGGACATGGCAGGGATGAGGCAGGATTGACTGAGAAGCTCCAGAAGCACAGAGGGCAGAGCGCTACTGTTCTGTGTTCGGCTCTCATGAGACGACTGGGCTTCACCATTTACAGCACCACTCATGGGGTTTATGTAACTTGCAAGGACCTAAATTATTGAAAAAATATTAAAGTTCAGCTTCATATAAATTAGGTACTTGATGTTAGCATACTAAAGACATGTATTTTCTACTTAAAATATCTTTCTACAAAGATGTTCTTATCTTTGAAAACTTTTAACTGAAAATAGATTTTTTTTTTATTTTATTTTATTTATTTATTTTTCATACAATATATTCTGATTGTGTACTTTTTTGGGGGGACAGCTTTTCCCTGTGTGGCTCTGGCAAACCTCAAAGTTGAGTTTTCCAACAGGGTGCCTTTGGATTTTTCAGTGATCCTGATGCCTCTCAACGTTTGAGTCTGGGATTGTAGGCTTGAGACATCAAGGTTGGCTTAAAAGGGACATTTCAGTTTAACTTTTTCGAGAAGAAGGCACTGTTCTACTGAGTGTTGCTTGCACAAAGAAGGTGCTTCATGCAACTACAAGAAAAGCAGCAATCTGCCTAAGGACAGACACACACTGGTGCTGGTGACTAGTGACGACACCACTGCCAGGCACTCAAAACATTATTGATCACTTATTTTCTTTGGCTTTCTTTCCCTTTGTGAGGGATTCAAGTACTTCTGATCTTCCTGCCTCTACCTCCTTAGAGTTGGGATTACAAGCATGTGCTACCATTCTTAATTTTATGCAGTACTGAGGACTGAATCTAGGGGGTTCCATTAATACTAGGCAAACACCACACTGAGTTACATTCAAGTCCTCATTGTTGAGTTTTGTTCAATGGATTCAGTTTGATAGTGCTGGAATCTTAGAATTCTATACTAGATTGAGCATACAATCCCAGAACTGTGGAAAATAGCACTTGAAATTGGCATCAATTTAGATTAGTTGCTTCTTGTTTCTATGATATAGACACTCTCTCCTATTTTCAACTTGCTTGATTCTGAAAACAGTATAAAATAATTTGTAGAAGAAAATTAAAAGTGAGCTTCAAGTACAGTTCAGTGACCAAGTATATGCTTAACAGGTGTGGAGTCTTGGGTTGATTCCCAGCACAGAATGAAACATAAATCCTAATTTTTAACAAAGGTGGGCAGAAGCCCTACATTAAGACAAAGGTATGTCTAGCAGGTAGATACCATCTTAAAGTTACAAGGTAATTGCATCCCCTCACTTTCCTCTGAGATGAGCAACTAATTGAGAGGGAAGGTATTTAGAATACAAGCACAGAAGAAGACCATTCTTTAATCCATGACTTTTATAATATACTTGGAGAAGAAAACAAAAGTGAGCATAAATTAGGTAAGAATGCTGGCAAACACCAGTCACGACTGCACTCTAAAGGTAAAGAAAGGAACACTGGGAGTTCAAGGCCAGCCTAGACTTCAACAAACATTTCAACAAAAGAAAAAAGAATCTTAAGAATGAACTGTGTAAGTCATCAATATTTAAAAAGCAGAACAAGTAAGTAATTTACTGATTACCATTAACAAATTCACAAACACACCTGCAGAAGACAGGTTACATGCTCCTCTTCTAGCCTCTGTTTGGTTAAGGCTTGTTCCACGTCCCATCCTGAAGCTGTGGAACCCGTGCCAAAGCCAGTCCCTTTGGCCCAATAGAGCTGCTGCTCTTCTGTTGATGTAGGGTTATGAGAATTTGACACCTGTGGCTTTTAAGAAAAAAAATATTACTAGTGCTTGGTATTATTCATCTTTGAAATTTATCACTGTACTGTGCAACAGATTAACAACATAATACCAATTTGCCCATTTATCAAAAAGTTGAAAAGCAATTACTGTAATGTTCCTAGGCATACACTAATGGAATAAAAACTGGTATTAAATAAGAATTTGTGCAAACAAGTTCACAGCAGCACTGTTCACCACAATCCAAAGACAGAAAGATTCTAAATGCCTACCAAGAAATGAATATGTGAACTAATTCAACAGAATACTATTTAGCTGCAAAGAGGTATACTAATATATGCTACAACTTTGAAAATATTAAATGCTAAGTGCAAGAAGGTAGAGGGAGAAAGAGAGGACTAGGAAAAGAAAGGGCAAATTACACAGGTTCAAATAATCGACAATGCAAAACCAAACAGAAAACAAAGAAACGGAAAGGTTGTACGTCAGACTATTTTAGGATTCCAGTGAAAAACAACCTCAGGAGAAGGAAAACTTTTTTTTTTTTTTTTTTTTGGTTCAAATTCTGATTAGAACATGTAGTAACAATTAAGAAGACCTGACCTCAGAAAAGAAAAAAACAAAAAATCTCATTTTCCCTCCTCCCTATAGATGCTGTTTCTAATGTATCCATTTATTTACATACAAAGATGTGTGGCTATAGTGTGACACCAAAAAAGAAGATAAAAAAAAAGGTAGTATGAGGTGGCAAGGAAGGATGGACTTTAGGTAACAGAAACAGGAGTCATACAAGGTGTAAAGTGAATGCTTTTTCTAGTTTCAATCCTGTCATGAATATTTCCTTTCCTTTCTCCCCTCCTTCCCTTTTGCGGTAGATAAGTACATAAAAATGAGAGTGAGGGTAAAAATGTAAAACACCAGGGAAAGCCCTATGGCTCAAAATGGTCATTCTAACAGAATACAAGTTCTCAGAATAGATGTACAAAGTTTGGATTGGGCAAGAATTTGTCTGACTAGTTATATTAATCTAGCTGTGTAATTTTCTATTTGAGTTCATTACAATAAACAACCAGAATAAACAGAAAATGAGATGGCTCAGTGGCTAAAGACACTTGTTGATAATAAGCCTGACCACCTGTCTTTGATTTTAAGTTGTCACCACACACACACACACACACACATTTTCTTAAGTGAAAAAAATATGAAAAATATGAACATAAAGCCAGGAGATGGTTGTACACACCTTTAATCCCAACACTTGGGAGGCAGAGGCAAGTAGATCTTTGTGAGTTCAAGGCCAGCTTGGTCTATGAAGTGAGTTCCAGGACAGCCAGGGCTGTTACACAGAGAAACCTTCTCTCAAACAAACAAAACTAAAGTATTAAAAATACGAATTGTATAAAAACAGAAAAATGACTAATTTAACAACATAACCTTAACTATTAAGGTTAATTCTTTATTATTATTTATGTGGGCTGTAAAGACTTTTATTTCAATTAAGAGGAGCATATACCCTGAAAGCATTTACAATAAACATTCAAAGATGGTTTACAGAGAATATTTTTTTGCTTTCATTGGAAGTATTTCTAAGAAAAACTACTAGGTATAAAAAGTGTTTCAATAAATAGTGATAGATTTATAACTGTGGATATATAACTAAAAATTTACTTCTTGTAAAATAGTCAATTAAACAAGCCATTAAAGTTTCATTGCTATACCCATGTGTGGTGGCACGGGCAGAGACAGGAGGATCTCGGTGTGTTTGACATCAGCCTGGTCTACAGAGCTACAAAGCCTAGTTCACAACCACCCATAACACCAGTTCCAGGGGATCCAGAATTGTCTTCTAATCTCCAGAGGCATCAGGTACACACATGGAATACACATATATTCATGTAGGAAAAACACACTCTCTCCACCTGCAAGCACGCACACGCGCCATCTAGCCAGCTGGATTTGTGAGATCCAGGTTCAGTAAGAGACCCTGCCTCAAAAATAAGTATGAGAACTTTGAACACACACACACACACACACACACACACACACACACACACACACACACACACACAAAACCAGGATTTGTAACAGACTGTAGTACTAGGAGAAGGTAGGCCTACTTGAACCTGTGGGATTAACATGGGGATGGGCAAAAGAACAAGAACCCAAGTCATAAACTAGTCCTATAAAACAACAACAAAATCCTTAACGTAATCTGTAATATGCATACAGAAAGAACACAGAAGAAAGAAATCAGTCAAACTATGTTATGGAATAGTATGTTAACATGGCAAAGATATGTCACATTTGTTTATGCTGCATTTATTTAATGTAAAGATGTCTTGCTTTGCCAGACTAATGCACCTGATTAATCTAATAAAAAGCTGAACATACAATAGCTAGATAATAGAGGGATAGGAGGGGCTGATAAGTGAGAAGAGGAATCTAGGCTTGAGAGAAGAGAATGAGGGAAGAAGAGAGGGAGACAAACAGGGCCAGCCAACCACACATGGAGTAGGATATACTGAATGAAAGAAAGGTAAAAAGCCCTGAGGCAAAACATCAAAGAGGAGAAATAGGTTAATTCAAGTTGTAAGAGCTAGTGGGACAAGATAAGGCCAAACATTCAAAACTAATAATAAGTCACCATGTCATGATTTGGGACCTGGGTTGGTTGCCCAAAAGAAAGCCTGCTACAATCTACAATGTAAACACTATCAAACCACGAAAATCCAGAATGAGATCACAAGTTGGGGGTTGTGGCACATGCCTTTACACCCAGTAGAGACTGGCATATCTCTGAGTTCAAGGTCAGCCTGGCCTACAGAGCAAGTTTCAGGACAACTGGGGCTATACAGAGAAACATGTCTAGAAAACCAAAAAGTGAAAAGAAAAAAGGATTACAGCATACAGATCCTGCCTTCATTCCACCTGAATACCACTACAAATCCTGAAACATATTAGTAAAGTTTCATTGTGTGATTAGTATTTTCATTGTAACAATGAGATAGTTGGTTGTTTCATTTTAATTTTTATAGTTATTCAGCCATTTATTAACTCTTTCTATGTGAGAAAAGACAAAGGTACACACATGTCAGAACAGGCTTGCAGAGGTCAGATGGTAACTTTTTGGGAATGGGTTCTTTCCTTCCATCAATGGGGATCTGGGGCTCAAATTAACACCAAGACAGCAAGCTCCTTTAACCCCTAGTCATGTTATTAGGTCTTTTTCTTTGTTGAGTTTTTGTGTTATTCTTTTTAAAACTTTATTTAAGAGTTGTTTTTTTAGTTTTGCTTTGTTTTTAGAGACAAGATCCAAGTCTAGACCAAGCTGGTCTTAAACACACTACAGTCATCTGCCTCAGCCTCCTAAGCTCAGGATTATTGGCATAAACTACCACGCTCGCCTTTTAACGTTTTTGATTAAAAAACGTCTGTTTTTCAAGACAGAACCTTACACTGTACCCATGACATGAACACTCTGCACAAGGTCGTCAGATGTGAACATGAGATTCTCAGTTGCTCTCCATCTTATTTAGAGACACCATCTCTCTTAAAGCCTGGGGTTCTTCCTGAGCACTAGGATCAAAGTGACAATCAACTCACCCAGCTTTCCATTCAAGCTCACCCTTACTGATTGGGGTACCTCCCCAACACTGGAAAGAATATATGTATACTCATCTCCTCTACTGTGTTCTAAATGATTTCTGATTTATATATACAACCAAATAAACTTTAAATAAAGACTCCCCCCCCACTGTGTATTGTGTGTGTGTGTGTGGTTTTTAAGTGGGGGAGGCTTATTATACTATGTAACTTACAACTCAATAATATTCTTCTTTAACCCCAAAAAGGAAAAGGACATCAACATATTCTGGTAAGTGGAAAGGCTCTAACTACCCATTTCTTTATTTTTCTTTTGGTTTCTCAAGACAGATTTTCTCTGTGGAACTTTCTCTGTAGCCCAGGCAGGACTCAAACTCAAGAGACCAGCCTGCCTCTGGCTCCTAAGTGCTGCGGTTAAAGCTGCGCGCCCACCACTAACTACTATCCATTTCTTAAACTGCTGGGTTCACTTGATTTTTCTGAGGAGGCTAGCAGAGTATCCCATAGTAATCATAAAATGAAACTCCGAATTCTGAAATGTCACTTCAAACTCTAATCAATTTAAGTTTAGTTTTTTATAATGTTAAATAGCAGTTCTCAATAACAAACTTAGTTATAGAATAGCAATGAAAATAATTGTATGGTTGGGAGTCATCGCACATGAAGAGCCGTATTAAAAGGTTACAGCATTAGGAAAGCTGAGAACCACTGACTAAAAGAATTTGAATGAAATCTACCTCAGTTTGATTAAGGCTAGAGTTTGGAACTCGTGGTGCATGATGGCTCAGAGCCGAGAGACAGACAAGAATTAGATGCAGTGCTCCAATTTCCAGTGCCATCCGCCGCAGAAGCACACCATCATCAGTTGTCAAGGGAGTAGCACTGAACAAGCTTCGAAGAACATGGAAAGGAAGGGTTGGAAGCACGTTGGCTGATGGAGACTGCAGGATGTGGCCTGTGAAAGAGAAGAGGACTAAAATTAAAAGCACTTGAAAATAATAAGTAGTAACAGGCAAGGTCACAAGTAATAACAGCAGCCTGAATGTGAGGTAAAATAATATTATTTTTATTACAGAATCAAGAATGTCTCTATAAGACATAGCAAATACAAACTCTGTAAATTTACACATCTGCATAGCAGCCATCAAGGACAACAAAGATATTAAGAACTAAAATGTGAAATAAAATTTAACCATTAAGAAAGAAATTTCTTTTTATTTTAAAAGATAGGGCTCTCTATGTAGCCCAGGATAGCCTCCAACTCAACTGTCTCTGCCTCTGCCTGCCCAATGCTAAGATTAAAAGTATGTACCAGCCAGGCAGTGGCGGCACATGCCTTTATCCTAGCACTCGAAAGGTAGAGGTAGGCGGATCTCTGTGAGTTTGAGACCAGTCTGATCTATAGATGAGTTCCAGGACAGGCTCCAAAGTTACACAGGGAAACCCTATCCCCCACCCCCACCCCCCATTTTTCAGATGACGAACAAGTAAAATACTTTTTCTGTACAACAGCTTTGCGCTACTTTCATCAGAAAGAAGTGATAAACAGAGTGATAAAGCACTGTAAGGACTGCAAAAAGGGTGGCATAAAGTCTATTTCCCCTTTGCTGAAATAATCACCCCAAACTAAATTCTGCCTATCTTTCAGAACACCACCAAAAACTGCCAAACACCTTCACACTTACACATCTGTAAGGCTTCAATAGTACTCAGCACAAATCCTTCCCTAACTTGTCAGAGTCAACATGTGCTCATACTTTGCACTACAGTGACTAGAAGACGATCCTATTTCCTGATCACATCATTCCAGTGTCATTCAGTGGGTCTGTGAATACTCAGTACGCAATTTATAAAATGAATATGAAAGTTCTTTCGGATTTATTATGTTTAATACTAAAAGAACAATAATGACAAGCCATGTAAACAGACAATAACCTGAATATATTTATAGTAGCTATTTGTGTATGTGCTGATAAACTTAATTAGTAACTCTAAACACTTACTGCCTTCGCCATCATCTGTAACTCCCAATACCAATCGAAGAAGGCACTGGGCATGTTTTCGCTCTTTCAGGAGCACCTCAGCATACCCCGGAAGACGAAGAAATAATCCAAAAGCAGCCAGAGAATGGGCAGGTATAGGAGAAGTGGCTTGCACTGCTGACTTGACAGGTGGAGGCTCCGCTGCGATTGTTTCTGGAGCTTCATAAACTAGTTCTCCTGATTGTTCTATGGTCACCCATTCAAATTGGTCACTTTCCTTTGGTTTTTCCTGAGTGGTAGATGCCACCACTGGAGCACTCACCTAAAGAAAAGAGAAACATCTAGCTATTTCCAAGGTTCAACACTGGATTCAAACAAACACTTCAAATGTCCTCTGTAAACTCTAGAAACATAAAAACTTAAGAAATATATTTTTTAAAAAAGAATTAAAGACTATATTAAAAAAAACAAAAAGCAAGGCAAAACTACCAAAAGGAATATGACATCCTAAGTACAGCAGTAGCTACCAAGTGTGTCTATATTAAAAATGCATTTTCCTTTTTGAAATTAGTAAAATAACCTACAGATTCTTCAAAATTATGTTAACATCTTATGCTTCAATTTGTGTTTGTTTGTTTGTTTTTAATGTGTGATTCTGTCTGGCCAGGCACTCAAAAGATCCACCTACCTCTATTTCCAGAATGCTGGTATTAAAGACATGTGCCACCATTATCTGGACCTTTTAAAAAGTGTATTTACATGTGTGACTATCTGTGTGAATGAATGCTGTATGTATTGGTGCGCTTAGAGGCCAGAAGAATACATCATGTCCCTTGAAGCTGGAGTCACAGGCAGTTTGTGAGCCACCTCATATGGAAGCCAGGAACTCAACAAATCCTCTCAAGAACAGTAAGCCCTATTAACTACAGAACCATCTTTCTAGCCCCCAGACTATCGTTTACAAAAATTTTACAAAGATGGAGACTACTAACAGACAAAAACAGCAATCAATCAAAAGCAGTTATGGAATTCAATACCAATGGATACACCTAGAAAACACTCTCATACCAAAAGCTCAGGAAACACTGGAAAAGTGGGAAGAAAATACTATAAGAACCAAAGGATCGTTGAGTTTGCTGTCTGACTGTCTCCTAGTAATGTCAGATGCTTCATCTATAAAACCTCACCAATATGACTGCCCCAAATTAGAACTGAATAAGGACAACACTTATAGTCATGCCAAAAATGA
Source organism: Cricetiscus sungorus (assembly GCA_030556225.1). Classification (NCBI taxonomy): domain Eukaryota; kingdom Metazoa; phylum Chordata; class Mammalia; order Rodentia; family Cricetidae; genus Cricetiscus; species Cricetiscus sungorus. Next base: position 67,862,732 of record JANBXA010000651.1, read on the forward strand.
GTGGGGGAAAATCGATGGGGTCTCTGCCCCACCACAAAAACAAAAACAATTATATGCCTGTAGTGATAACAATGAATGAAAAAGGCCATGAATATGAAACAGAACAAGGAAAGGTGTATGGGAGTGTTTGGAGGAAGAAAAAGGAAGGGGGAAATGATGTAATGTTATAATCTCAAAAAACAAAACAACAAACAAAAACTTCCTTGAAACCATAACTGCAGTGGTTTTCTAGGAAGACTTCCTAACTCTGCCATTTCTATATTATCTGGGATGAAATATTAGGGAAATAGTATTTCTTTCCACCTATTCATAGTTATTTATCAATATGTGTTCCAATTTTACTCTACAAGTTATAACTACTATTTTTTTATGACTTAGTGCAATCACATTTGGTAACGAGATTCCCCTTTTAAGCAGTCTTCTGCATCCTTTTAACACTGTTTGCATTACTCGTTGAGAATTTCCCCCCACTTCCTAGTATATGACATTCTAAACTTCTGGAATATTTCTTGGTCCAGCCTCTGAACTTCATGAAGACCAAAGTTCTTATATCAGAGACACAATATTGCTAGGGGAAATCTGATTCAAGGCACAATACAAATAAATCTAAGAAATCCATGTATACACATATTAATACAACAGCTAAGTTTAGCCCTTTAAAACATCATAGCCATAAAAGAAACAACGAACTATTAGAAAGTTGATCAAACACCATGCAATATACATTTCAGACCTAAACTCTAGGCCAGTGGTTCTCAACTTTCCCAATGCTGCAACCTTTTAACACAGTTCCTCATGTTGTGGTAACTGCCCCCTACCATAAAATTATTGTTTTGCTACTTTGTAACTAATTGTGCTGTTGTTATAAACTATAATATAAATATCTGATATGCATGACATCTGATGTCAGGTCATGACTCATGGGTTAAGAACCACTGTCCTAGATCAAAGCATGCAAAATGAAAATGTAGTGGTTTTTGTTTTATTTCTCATAGAGTCTAGCCATCTGTAGACAAAAATTACCTCAAACGGTAGTTCTACCTATGCCTTTCAAATGCTGAAATTGCAAGACACACCCCAGATTTTTCTCTCTGTCCCTAAAGAACTTATAGAGACAACTGACAAACCTGTTCATTAATATAAAAACATGAAAGGCATATATACATTGATGACAGCAGCAAGAATAAACACCAACATGGTCTGAATCAATGATTTAAAACTATTTAAATTGGAAATGGCATCTAAAACAAGAGTAGAAGTTAAACAAGGCACAAATGAGTAGTAGAACACTATTATTTCACTCTGTCATTTATAATAATAGCCACAGTCAATAACACATGTAAGCCATATACAGAATTGAGAATGTTAGTGTCAAGACTGTAACATTAACATAAAGGGAAAGGCCATACTTTAATGAGGTTCTTTTTTCCCAGATGATTCGTACATTCTATATAAGCCAATCTATGACTTATCCAATGCTCAAAAATTTTAAGGCCAAGAACATTTCAAGATTAATGTAACCAATTTACAGAGAAAACAACTTCAAAATGCCACAATGCACCATGGTAGAAGCTTAGCTTACCTGCTGAATTACTTCTGGGTAGAGCATGGGCAGTCTCTCTGCAATAAGAGCCAGTCCGCCCATTCCTGCAAAAACCTGTAATGGTGACTGAATGGGACAGGTTTCCAGCAAAGATTCATCTAGTACTCCATCCATGCACTCATCACTTGGAGTAAGAGCCTCATCATCTGGACAGCTACCAATTAAGTCTCCATGATCTATATATTACACAAAAACTCAGTATGTAAGAAAGAATGTATGTACATATAGAACATGCTTTCATTTATACAAACTTAAAACAACCAGGAAGATGCTCAGGGGGTAAAAGCAGTACTTGTTGTGTAAGCCTAACTAAGTTTAATGCCAGAAATCCACAGTGGAAGGAGATGTGGTCCGCAAAATTTGACCTCTAAACACATGTGTGCTGTGGTGCATGCTCATACACACACACAAATAATAAGTAATTCTTGAAGTAAAAATAACAAAAGAACACAAATACCATCAAGTTATAACCCCAATTTCTAATTTACTGGCCTACAGCCATCCGCAAGTGCAGTTCCAGAGGAATGGACTCCCTTCTCTTGATTCCTCAGGTACTAGGTGCACATATATATAAAAGCACACAAAACATTCATACACATAAAATTTAAAAACTAAAGTTAAGGGCTTGAGAGCTGGCTCAGAGGTTAAGAGCACTGGCTGCTGCAATTCCAGAGGCTGAGTTCAATGCCCAACAACCACACAATGGCCCACAACCATCTGTAGTGAGATCTGGTGCCCTCTTCTGGTGTGGAAGCATGCATGCAGGCAGAAACCTGTATATATAATATATAAATTTTTTAAAAAATATGAAAAAGTTAAAAAAAAATTTAAGGGTCAGTTAAAAAAGTTACAAATAATCATCCTGAAAATTTGATGAAAGAAAATATACTAAGATTTACTAAATAATACAAATATTCTATAACTAAGAATTGACCTTTAATCGTGAGAATACAAAGTTTAAATGTTCACATGATGAGATGAAGTATTGACACAACATTTAGGCAGTGAAAAATTAGAATCAGCACTCACTAAACAGTGAAGTAACATACACTTTGTTCCACTCATAGATAAAGAAGTTAGCATATTTAAAACATGTACATGTAAAAATATTTACCTCACTTTATAGGTAAAACAGGATAAAATGTATGATCCCCTTTATACATGTGGAAAATCTTTACGAACACTGAAAGCAGTTCAATATAAATGACCAGTAAATTACAAACTAGGGTTATAACTTGACTATAAAATGGCAGCTATGTAATTCTCAAAAAAAAAAAAAAAAAAACAGTTGGAAAGAAAACCTTATGTACCCAACTAAAGTGATATCTGAGATGAGTTTTTCAATGTTTACAAATCAGTCAAATCACCAACAAAAAAGTATGACTAAATTGATATATGAAAATAAATGGTCAATTTAAAATTGAGTCATTAGCTCAGTGACAGTGAACATAATATCTTTGACCTAACAGACTACTAAGTTGTTTTGTTACATATTTGTATGCATGTGTTGGGGAGGAAGAGTGACATGCAAATGCGTATTAGAGAGGTACGCTTTAGTTGTCATTTCTTAGATGACATTGACCTTACTTTCTGGCCCCCTGGTTTTTAGACAGGGTTTCTCTGTGTTAATAGCCCTTGCTGTCCTGAAACTCACTTTGTAGACCAGGCTGGTCTTGAACTCAGAGGTCAACCTGCCTCTGCTGGGATTAAAGGTGTATCCCACCACAGCCTGCCTGACATTACTTTATTGAGACAGTTTCTTTAACACCTGGAGCCCAGTTAGAGTAGGTGGGATGGCTGGTGAATGTTAGAGCTGTTCTTGTATCCACCTCCCAGCACTGGGATGACAAGCAGGAGCCAGCACATTCAACTGTTTTACATAAATGCTGCAGATCAAACTTGGTTCTTCAAGTACTTTACTGACTAAACCACATTGACACCACTAGATTGTAAGTTTTAAAGGAGTATTGTGTGCATACCTTTTTCAGGGTGGAGTCTTTTAAAAGAATCTGTTTTGGACAAACTTGGATCTGTAATGACTTTTGATCCCAACTTAACAGTAAGGTCTATTGAACGGTAACCTTGAGGAAGTTTCCGGTCATACAGAAGTGTTAAAAGCTGGGCAAGCGTCATTTCAGCTGGCAACGGCTGACCTAAAAAATAACATAACTAAGTTAAAACAAAATCTGGAAGAGAAAACATTTTTACTTGGCTTGACTTTCTTAATTAACCAATTATTTTAATAAATCACGGGCAAGAGTTTGATAAATATACCAATTTCAAGACAGTTTAAAATTACTCATGGGAAAGACTACAAAAGTGTGTGTATGTGTGTGTGTGTCTCTCTCTCATATATATATATATCAGAAAATATCTGTAGAATTCCAAGGTCAAACCACATATAAAAGAGCAGATATTCAAAAATCTAACATCTGCAAATATCTTCACTGGAGGCTTAGATAAAAAATACTTCGAGATACGGGACAACATAACTACAAATACTATCTCTAGCTAAGGATAATATATTAAACATGGCCAAGCATATTATAACCCACCAGTCATATTTTCTTGATCTCTGTTATAAACAGAATGTAGAAGTTAAGAAAGAATATCATTCCTTGTTAGTGGGCAATAAGAATATGGCACAGACAAAAATGAATATTACATTAACAGATAGAAAACACTGGCCAAAGAATTTTATCTGGGAAGAATATTTTAATTGCCAATGGTCTATTTTGGAATCCTCAGACAGAATTATACCTTATTATAAAGCCTGTCTGATACTATTTCTTCCTCTCAAACTCAGTGCTCACAGAAGAGTTAAAGAAAACATAAAAGTGAGGAAAAAATTTTCGTAACATTAAAACAGATATTTAAAAGGCTACTACTGTTTTTTGACTTACTTTACCTAAAGGACCTATGTGGAAACATCCTCAATACGTCACTTAAACCACCCGCAGCAACAGACCTAACACATGACTTGTACAGTTCTAAGTATCAGAATTTGCTCTGGTGTTTACTCATCATGAACTTTACCTGCCAAGAGTCTGTGAAACAAGTGAAACACTGGCACAGTGATGATTTTGTTAGCGGTGTCTGCACTTGAGGAAGCAGTGCCTATTTTGTCAGGAATTGCTCTTCCCCTCCTGGATGGTGGTCGAGGTGGTGTAGCAGACACGGCACGTTTAGATTGTGATTTCAACCCTTAAAGGTAATAATTGGTTAGGATTTTTATTTTTTATAGTTAGGATATAAAGTAAAAGTTTCTAAATTGTTATAATAAAATAGACATTCCTAACACCAAAATATTAATACAGATGTAAGCTCCCAAATCTATTTAACGTTCATGATATGTTGTAATTTTGGCTTTCCATCTATAATTGCCAAGAAAATAATACTGCAAACTGCCAACATCTTTTAGATACATATGGCTATTCATGCAAAACAGTACTTCTGGAAAATAGCTGTAAGAGACCTCACGTTGGTTTAGCTGATAGGGAAAGCAAATATTCTAATATCCTGATAAAGGAACAATCTTACATTCTCTCTCTCTCACTCTCCTCCCATTCCCTCCCCTCTTTCTGTTCACTTTTTTTTTTTAATGTACAGCCTTCTCATTTGAAATAAAAGCATCTCAGTTCTGTGACAGATATAACCCTAAAACTAACAGTAACCCTTGGTAGTATTTTTTTTCTTTTTCCTAAATCAAATACTAGAAACATTTTTTAAACACTTAAATCTTTAATGTCTGATTTTATGTAATAAAAACAGTGTAAATAAAACCAGTAAATTCTTTTTACTTTAGTTTTAACATGTGCTTCAAGAAATATTTTACACAAAGATTCTTACATTAATGGACTTTCTCTGATACAATTCATATTATGGTAAGGGCAGTCTTTCAAAATAAAATTCAGTATCTACACTATTCATACATGATCAGTTCCTGGTTGAGTATAGTAAGAAACCTTTAGTCAATAAACAGATAAGTAATTCTACAACAATCATAGACTTCTGGCACAAGATTTTAAAATAATAGTGTACTTATTACACGAGTATACTTATTACATTTCTGTAAGTACACGGTGCTGTATTATATTAGAAGGCAAGGAAAATAAAGATGAAAGAAAGCAGAAAGCATACCAGAAGCAACAACAACGCTGTAGTTGTCCTGAAATCCATTTTCCGTCTTAACCTTTTCTTTCTCTTCATGGTTCTTCTTCTCTTTATCATCTTTTTGCTCACTAATTAGTTTAGCTGTGATACTTGGTGTATCTATAAGAAAATACTGTCTAAAATACAGTGCTTTTCTACATTATCCACAAGGAAAGCAACATTATTAGTTTTGTTAAATAGCAAATTGCCATTTCCAAATTATAACAAACTAGGTTTAAAATGCAGTTATTATAGCTTATGAAAATTCTATTGTATTCTGGGAATAGCTGAAGGGAAGAACTGAAATTCTATGCAAACAGCTGTGTAAGCTATATGGAATGCATACTAAAAAAACAATCTTTTTCTTGCTATGACACAGGAACTCACTCTGACGTTAAACCCTAATTTCCAGGCTCTAGTGATCCTCCTGTTCCAGCCTCCAAAAACTTGTTTTATCCCCCGTAACTGTCTTAAAGATAATTATTTTAATTTATTTTATAATAGTGAGCAGTTTCATTCACATGGCTTGACTTACTGCCTGCAAATATTACCAAATTTTTTTCTTTTTCTTTAAACAGAAAATCCTTCATGAATTTGCATATCATCCTTTTACAGGAACACTACTAATGTCTATTGTTCCAATTCTAGTATATATGCTGCTAAAGCAAGCACCTTCCAGTCTTTTCAAGCTATGTTTATTGTGAGCTTTGGATTTTGATGTGATAAACGCACAGTTCCCACCTTTTTCTTCAATAATTCCCTTAAGTACATAAATAGGAACAGAACTATTTTAATGTCATAACACATACATATTATCAATTTACTTTAAAATCTAATACACATAATCATAATTGGTTTTAGAGACAAAATTGGTCATTCTCACAAGCACATCATTAGAGAAAATTACAGTTCTTATTCACAGAAAATAATTATTTTATTCAGTCAATAACTGGAACTTCTAAGAGACAATAAACTCTAAGTATCTAAAGCTAAGGTTCTCAGTGCCATTAAAAGCAGCTTTTTCCAGCCAGGCTTAGTAGTGCATGCCTTTAATCCCATTGTTCAGGAGGAAGAGGGGGATGGATCTCTGTGAATTTGGGACCAGCCTGGTCTACTAAATGAGTACTAAGACATGCTTAGGCGAGTTCTAACCTTAGCTTGAAGAATAAAACAACAAAAAAGCAGCTTTTCCTTAACACCTAGGAGAGAATGTTCGTACTGCTTTCTTCATTGACATTATGATCAATGAGGTAACTAGGTAATCCTACCCCTTTTATTTTCACTTTTGACAATTTTTTTTAACCTCTAGAAAATAGTTATTAATTTGAAACCTGCCATCCATATACTAATGCAACTACAACAGGATCCAGATGGTTATGTGTGGGGAAAACCCACCAATGATTTCCAGTGTGTTTGCACTTCCAGTTCTGTTATCACAAGACAAGGCTGACATCACAGCTAAGACTATTATTGCCTAGAAGTAATATTCATTATTACTTGTTTAATTAGTATTTTATTCTCTTTTGAAGCTATGAAGACACATAGATTTTTCTGGTTGTGAACAGTTTCTGAATGGGTGGAAATAATAAAGTTAAATAGGGATTGAAGAGATGGCTCAGTGTGTTGCTTTTGCCGAGGACCCAGATTCGGTCCTCAGCACCCACATGGTGTCTTAACAATTGTCTCTAACTCCAGTTCCAGAGTATCTGACACACTCTTGACTCTACAGACACTGCATGTATGTGGTATAGGCATATATGCAAGTAAAACCATCATATACATAAAATAAAAATAAATCTTATTCTTTTAAGCTCAATGTAAGAAGCAGGGTTAAAGAAAAACTAATATTTAATTGTAACTTACCTGAAACTCTATCAAGAACATCTGATAATGTTGTTGAGACTGGCAAATGAAGAGTTCGAAACTTATGACCTGCTCCATACATTGGGTGTTGGATGACATGGCTAGTTGCATTAATTCTCCCTTTGTACAGCTGGGAAAATATTAAGAAGTTGAGTGTTTTAGAATACATGCCAATACAAAACAATTTCAAAGGCAAAGAAGAATAAAAAGTTTGATAGAGCATACAAAACAATTTGGATAGTTTATGTATTTCAAGCATGCTTTCTACAGGAACAAGTGCTCTTAACCGCAAAGCCATGTCTCCAGCCCCTCTTTTCTTAAGTAATGTAGCAACCCTACAGTTAAGAGCACTGGTTATTACAAAGGACCTGGATTTGATTCCTAGCACATACATGGCAGCTCACATAACTCTAGTACCAGGGATCCAATGCCCTCCTCTCACCTCTCTGGGTATCAGGCCCACATATGGTACACAGACATATATTCGAGCAAGAGCAAGACATAAACATAAAGTAAAAAGAATATTTAAAAAAAAAAAAAAATGAAACCAGAACTCACTACAAGTTCCCCTAAAAAGAATGCAAGTTATACAGGCACATAGTTAATCATTAAGATTACTCACTGGACATGGTGATTGAAGAAACATTGTCACCTTCTCATCCTCCAGCATCAATTGTAAGAACAGTCTTCGTACAAACCCTGAAATATTTCCAGATGTTGGAAGGCTGCCCCTTTGAGGAGCTGTCTGAAATAGTTCACAGAGAACCTGGCAAGGGAAGTGATTTCAAAAGTTAAGTGGAAGATTGGATGTTTTTACCTTGAAAATCGAATAAGAAATTAAAAACGAGAACAAATGTTTTTTGGTATTTTCTTTTGTTTGTTTGGTTTTGCCCCCCTGCACCCCCCCCCCCCCGTGAAGCCCTGGCTGCCCTGAAACTCACTCTGTAGATCAGGCTGCCCTGGAACTCACAGAGATCTGCCTGCCTCTGCCTCTGCCTCCTAGGTACTGGGATTAAAGATGTATACGACCCCTGCCCACCTAACAAAAGTATTTTAATGCATGGAGTCAGCAAATAAATACTTTTTTTTAATCTTAAAATATGATAATACAGAAGCAGATACACAATTGAAAGGGTAAGAAACAGGCCAGTGTGATGGCACATACCTTTAATATTTCTTTCTTTTTTTGGGGGGGGGGTTGAGACAGGGTTTCTCTGTATTGCTTTGGAGCCTGTCCTGGAACTAGCTCTTAGCAGTCAGCAGACAAAGGCAAGTGGGTCTCTGTGAACTCAAGGCCAGCCCAGTCTACATAGCAAGTTCTGGGCCAGTCTACATAGTGAAACCCTGAGCCACAAAACAAAAACAAAAAAAATAACTTTCAAATAGCTGAGAGGAATGCTTAGTGTAACTAATTTTAGTCAATATCAATGTAGTTATAGTAAAAATTACTTTTAGAAAAGCCTTAAGCCAGGTATGGTGACCCATACCTTAATCTCAACACCAGTAGCAGGTAAGTCTTTGTGAGTTGAGGCTAGCCTGGGCTACACCGTGAGATGGGGAGGTAGGGCGAAGAGGATGCATGAGGTGAAGTAGGGGGTATTGGTTTTGCATTAAAAGCAAAATCTTAATAAGAAACCAGATGATAATGAAGTCAGAAATCAAAGACAAAGCGACTCAATGCCCTGAAAGGACAGCACTAACTTTTAAATATTGACAACTGTGCTCCTGGTTTGAGGTTATAATTCAACTTCTAACTAACCATATTAAGCAAAGAGGTATTTTCCTTTATAACTACTACTATGACCACTAGTGTATTTCGCTTTTGTACTTAATAAAGTCAGTTATATTCATAAAAATTTGGAAAATTCACTGACAGAGAAAAAGCTATCTCCGGTTCATCATACACTCATATTTTACAGAGCTTTATGCTAAAGTATTTGTACACAACGTCTCTGTTCAAAAGTCCCTGACAGTTATTAGCCCTGATATGAGTACTAAATAACTTGTGCAAAGTGTCACAAAACCCAGAACTGCAGAACTCAGCCACAAACCAAACCAAAAGCAAATATCCTTAAATAATTCTACCTTGCAAAACCGTTGGCCATGCAGACTAACTCCAATAACCTATCTATAATGTCCAGAGCCTCTCTCCTGAAACCTACTCTTAAGATTTGTATGACAAGAGGCAAACCAACAGTGACCATGGCGGTCTGGTAATACCTAATGGTCAATCAAGTTCCAATAGCAAAAATACATTCTTTTAGGCTTGTTCTTAAACTAAGGGATTTGGGAGAGTGTCAGATTTAGCTAGAATGGTCATGAATTTATAGTCACCTCACCTTAAGATGTAATGGATTTTAAGAGTATATATTTCAAGGAGAGGGGAAAAATACTCATATTTCAATTGTGCTTAGATTCTGATAGTAATATGTACTTAAACCCAAGCTTTATTATCATGTGGCCCTCACTTAACTATTTCCAAAAACATAATACTTTCTCCTACTAGTAGGGCTTTATTCTCTTACCTGTGCCATCAGCTTTTGATTATTAGGGTGACATGAAATACACTGCAGAAAGAAGGCAACAGTTGCATTCTCAATGGCTGTCCGTTGCTGAGTAGTCAGTCCTGTTGTAGCAACTGAAGAATGAGAAGCTGATCTTGTGCTGCTCTGTTGTGACCCTAAATTATGCCCTCCAGCAGTGGCCCCAGAGTGACATAATAAGAACAGAAGTGCTGTCCATAATGGATTAACTTCAGAACCACCAAGCCAATCTTTCATAATATGGCTATTGCCAACTTCAGTCAAAAACCTAAGAATAGGAGCAACTAGGTCTGCAGTGATAGGCATCTTATTACAATGCTGTGGAACATGATGCCGTCGGAGTTTGTCTTGGGAATTATCTATTGACTGAGCAATGCTTTCAGAGTAGGAAATGTGGCTAAAACAAAAACTAGCCAGACTCCTTACAAGAAGGGAGGGCAACCCTGAGTCTAGCAACTGTTTAATAGCTTCTGGAGATTGAGAAGAGGAAGCAAGAGTTGCCAAATGGGATTCAGTTAGTGCAAGAGGAGCTTGTGCATTTTTGGAGTCATCTGTCAATGAAGAACTAAGATCCTGCTTCTTGCTGTCATCTGTCATGGACAGTCTATGATGACACTGAACTGGAGGAGGGATAATTCCCATCCAGCCCATGAGCAAGGAAAAATAATTTGGATGTATATGACACATGGAGCAAAGTAGACTGTCAACAGCTTTCTTCAAAACCATGTTACATGGAAGAGACATGGACCAATTAAAAAGTAACCTAGAAAAAGAAAAGACACCACATGAATAATAGGTTTTTTGAAAAACAATCATTGCTGAATAACTCATACTAGAGACTAAATACAACAACAAAAACATAGTTTACTTGACATTTCCAGCTCTCTTTCCACTCTTTTTCTTTGAGATAGGGTCTCACAGTTTACCCTTGACTACCCTGGAATTCACTGGGTACACCATGGCCCTCTGTCTCCAGTGCTAGGATTAGAGGTGGGCAACCATCCCTGCCAATCTCAAACTTTCTTCTTGTACTTTCCTTCCACTTGTACATTAAAAAAAAAAATTTAGCTGACAGAAAGATTTGCAAGTAATAATGTAAAGCAATCTAGAACACCAACACAAAGATTTCTGATTTGAAGAAAAGCTAGCAACACTGCTATTCAATCTTAAAACAAGAAAGGCCGGGAGTATTGCTCAGTGGTACAACATGTTATTCCCCACGATGAGAGAAAACAATAATGTGATTATCTCATTTCAAAAGTACTACTTTCATATTTCTTATTTTCTAACTATTATTACTGCCAAGAAAATATTATCATGTAAGAATTCTGAGTGCTTGTGAGAAAACTCCAAGAAAACAAGACACTTGTTTTGTGACTTCATTTAATTCAAAAAAGAATTATTCTTGTTATATGTTTCTGTGCTCCCCCAGGTATGACAGATAGGAGTGAATTTACTTCAGCTGTTGCTATTCATATGCTGACATGGAAAAACATGCTTTTGCCATGTGTGGTGTGTCCTAGTGATTGTATACTGTAATCAAGAGACTCTTCTTAATCCTTAGAGTATAAATTGTTCAATGCTATGAATAAAGCTGGCTAATGTGTGAAGTTTTAGTTTGCCTCATTTTTACACTCCATTCTCTCAGGTCCCACCACCTTTAGAACAGAAAATCACTACTGAAATCACTACTGAGACATACAAAATACTCTACCTATCAAGTAAAACATACAGTAATCTAGCTTTCAAGGAAGGAGGGTAGAATTCCACTCAAACTTACTCAAAGAGCTCTCGGTCCAACAGTGCTGGCAAATCATACTCTACAAGCAATTCATAACTGTGCCAAAGAATCGCTGCAACACAGTGCAGATGAGAGGGTGACGGCATGAGAAGGCCATATTCAACAGCTGATGAGCTCGGACACATATAGTTCATCCTGCCACTTCTCTTCAAAGCAGCCATCTTTGCAGAATCACTGACCCATTTTAGCAAGGCCTGAATTCTTCAAAGAAAATAAAGTCCAGTGATGCTACAACTGATATTTGACAGAAATAAGATCTTTACAAGTAAACTAAGTCCTGGGAATGCAATATTGACTCAGAATTCTACTTTTAGCTCAAAAAAAAAAAAAAAAAAAAAAAAAAATAAAAGCTTTCAAAATATGGCTAAAACTATAGAACCTACATTTAGGTTCCATTATAGAAAGCATATAAATAGGTATCAATAAATAATACTTACTTTAACTTTTGTGAGGCCTTCCTAAGGGAGAGTATTAAGTCCAACTTGCTACAGCATGTTTGTCATTAAATGAAAAACCAGAACCAATATATACCTGTCTTTAGTTCCAGGATCCTGAGTTGTACCAAGCTGGTAAAGAATATCTATTGTAGAATCAGAGGAAAGTCCATTCAGCCTTCCAAAAAGTAAAGGGCTATTCAAATCTAAGCCAATGGAGAGAAAAAGTTTTTGAATTAGCCAATTTAAAATAAAACATATGCTTAAAGTCATTAATTAAATGTCAGCTGTAATATTCAAAAGTAACAAAGCTTTAAAAGAATTCATTTCAGAAAAAGTGAATTACAAACATCATGTAGTCCTACTATGATTACTGTATAGGTATGTAAAAATTTTAAGGGCAAAGTCAATAGTCACCTGTAGGATCACTGCCTGATGCTGCACAATTTCTCAGGAGAATGTCTATAAGCTTCAGGCCAATTCTAGTGGACTGCAACCCAATCTTTACAAGTACAACCTCAATGTTGGGTGAATGCATTCCACAGTATGGTGACATCAATAAGGCAGCACAAGTCTGTAGCAGATTGGCAGTAGGTGCAGCTGCACTGGCCATCATTCCTTCTAGATCACTTATATGAGTAAGACAATGATGTAATAACCGTAACCATCCAATGCTGAAATACAGAATTCAAAAATATATGTATGGTAAAATAAGTACCTCAAATTACTGCAAGAATAAAACAATGTGTCATTAAAAAGTTCTGGAATGCTGGAAACAGTACTGAATTTCACACACAGTAAGTTTTCCCTATGGATAATGCACACATCACTCAAGAACTATATATTTGCTTTATAAAAGTCAGCAATGAACTTTGTTCTTTTGCATATATAGAGTAACACTAAAGATTCATAGAGCTAAAAAAAATCCTAAATGTTTGATCAGGTAACAACTTTAATGAATCCAATCTAGCAAATATATGAGTCTAATAGTACTTACTCTTAAAAACTGACATTGATAAAGCACCATAAAGACGGGTTCACTGTTTCTATAAGTAACTTTGTATGCCCAGTTCAAATATTTCCTGTTGCAGGGTACTTGGGAATCCCTAAAGGAAGATTATAATCCCAAAACTGAAACCCACATAAACAAACATACTACACACAGCAAAGGTCAACTCATAGTCTAAACACACATAAATTTCATTGTTATACCTCCACAAAATTATCATACCACACCTCAAAACATAAAAAATGTATCACAGAATAAATAATTTCTTCCCCCCTTTTTTGAGACAGTCTCTCTATGTAGCCCATGGCTGACCTTGAACTCACAGAGAACTTTTAAGAGTAAGAAATAAAAAATAATACCTTGTTTTGGAAACTTGATCTTCAGATGGAAGAAAGGGATTATTAACGGTGGCTGAGGAAGTGGTACCAAAAGCAGTGAGGCCTAATAATTTAATCTGAGACAGGCCTAGCGTGCTGGCATCCCGAGGACGATGCAGTCTGAGGCAGACGGCAGAAGCTACTTCAGCCTTAACAAGCTGAATTTTTATGTAGGTGAGACCACTGGTGACAACAGGCGTTGACAACGGTAGCATATTAACCCCATCTGCACTTACTTCAACAGACACTGAGGATGGACATGCTACAAGAAGAGGAAATGGAACATTCACACACACAAAAGTAAACCAAATGCCACACTCTAATGCAAATTGCACTAACTGACCATCTTTCAGATGTATACACTATAAACTTACTGAAAGCACTATATATAAAACACATAATGCCTTTTCACTAACATTCATCATATTTTGGAGATTTTTAAAATGTGATCTTTTAATTGTTTTAATAATTAAAATAATAACAAATATTGAAATATTGATCTAAGATTTCAATACTTATACAACTGATACCCCAAAAGGAAAAACATCCCAATCAAACAAGCAATTACTTATTATTCCTGTTCTACCAAAACTATCATGAATAATAAGGACTACATTAAGTTAATATTAAGATTAGCTGTTTAAAATAATTTGAGAAGAACAGAATGGTATTTCCAATTAGTTCAAGACTTCATAGTGCAATTTGCAACAATGTGTTTAAATTTTCAGTTAATTTTAAACCTGAAGCACATAGCCTAAAACTTTAACAGTAAACAGTTCTTGTTACTTAAGTGAGGTAACAACAGCAAACTCCCATAGGGTCACTACTATTGCTAGCTAGCATAGAACAAAAACCTATAGAGCAAGCATACCTATCAAAGAAAATGAAAATTGGTTTCATTTTTAATTTCAATAATAATCATATTTAGTGTAATTTTATTAAGTCAGGCTTACACTAAGGATTACAGAAATTAAAAAAAAACTATAAACTGTAACTTTAAAAACATTTCAAGAAACTATAGGCTACATTTTATAGGAACAATAGTGTACAAGAAATCAAAAATATGGAAATTCCTACCACTATTTAATAATAAATCTATTCAATTTTCATTGGAACACATATATTCAATCTAACAGTGCCTTATTTGTTAAGCAAGCATAAATATCCGCTTTCCCTACCTACACTGCACTTGCTTTCCTAATCCCCACTCATGAAATCTATCCACATTTGCACAACCATTCTCCTTCTAAATAAAAGCTCTCATTTCAGGCCCACCCAATTGAACTAAGGTCATTGTAGGAGAAGGGAAGCTAAAAATGACTACTACAGATTGAAGACAGAGCCTAATAGGAAAATGCCCCATGAATGAGCTACATCACTAGATCATTTCACTGTTTTTATCTTAAAACTAGTTCCCCCTAAGTTGCTCAATCATTATGATACCCATGCAGACCCTCAACTTTAAATCCTACTGCCTGAGCTTAAATAGCAAGGGATATGGACCTCCTCTACCCTATCAAGCAATACTTTGTCTTTTAAAATCGTTTTTGACCTGCTAAAGAAAGGTTTTAGTCTATGTTATTCTTTCAACTTTGTTTTACCCAGTAATGCAGGCTGGCCTCAAGCTCAAAACTCTCCCACATCAAGCACCCCTGAGATAAAATTATAGGCACAAGACATTATGCCTGACCTTCACTTTATATTATTACTATGATTGAAAGAATAATTTTATTTGAAAGGTAGATTATTATTTAGTTATGTTATCCAAACTATTACCTAATCTATGAAATCTCTGACTTTTCATCACACTGAGTGACACTAGTTAACAATGAGAACAGTAAATAAAAATGAATGTAACAGTCTCAATATAAACTGTAAGTATACTGACAGAATCTAAGTGACTTTTAAAGTGAAAAGTGGTATCAAGTACGATTAATGAATACAGAGTTCTGTCTCTACTTAATCTGGAACTGATATTCCACATATTTTAAGAAATTTACTTTAAAATATTTTGATAAATATATCCAATTAACAACCAAATGAATTATACAATAATACAAAAAAAAATTCAGCATTTCACTTAATAAGAAATTACATGGTGATAATTTAAAATATTCCACTCAAAACTGATTAAACACACACAGACAGACAGACAGACACACACACCCTAAAATCATAAGTGAATATATCTGGGCTTGCTCAATAGTACTTCTTCACCTGTTACTAAATTAATGTTACTCCATTGATGCATAATACTCACTTGCAAGAGATGCAAGGTGGGGTTGGATATGTATCTCCTTCAGCAACACTGCTGAAGGTAGGTGGATAGTAAGGTCACACCAAGCCTCCTCTGGCAAAAAGATGTAGGACCAAGCAGCAGAACGAGCCCTGCGATGCGGTGGTGTGGCTTGCAAAAGCACTTCAGCTGGTTGGGCAGTAGGACTACTAGATGTGATTGTACCTATAAAAAAAAAAAGTGTGTGTGTATACATATACACACACACACACAAACTTGTGAAAAGGTACAATAAGACACTAAGAAATATTCAGATAGTAAGAATATTAAACTATATATAAAAAAGAGCAGAAAATAAACATCTAGTGGAATTACAAAACTTTGAATTACCAAGTATGACTACCTAAGAATCCCAAACAATAAAACTGACAAGGTGACAAGTTAGTTATTCAGATGATAAATGATTACTAGTGAACACAGTCTAGTGCAATTTTTTAATTAAGTAGAAAACTCTGTCCACTATACTTTTTTCCATGAAAATAATGACCTTCATTTTTCAAGTGCTCATGTTAAGAAACAGCAATAAGAAAAGCATGAAAAGAAATGTAACATAAAGAAACACATATATAAATTAATTCTGTAAAACACATTCATATTTAAGCCCTTTCAAGCTGTTTAATATTTAAAAAAAAAAAACAGATGTAAAAATGTCATAGGTGTACACTATACATTTATTTCAACTTAGAAGTGAAGCAAAGAAACCCTTTTGCTTGAAAGAAAAAAAAATGTTAAAATCTTTGTAGCTAAATTGAATGTTCTGGTATTGACAGCCTATAAAAGCAAATTTGTATATTTAAAATGGTGCTCATCTAATATCAATTTGTGTCAAAAAATAATTTTGTTTCACATCATCCTAAATTGACTCATGGTTGTAAGAATCAGGACCCATTTTCTTACCCAGGGGTGCAAAGTTATGGATCCCTTCTGCATTGTCAGGCTCAGAGGCAAGTATTCTTGTTTTCAAAGTGCTGTCAACAGCTTTATTTGGACCAGAATCAAGAAATTTCATAATAGTTGATACCATACTTCTTGCAGTGTTCACAATAGCTCTTGTACTGGTAACCATATTGTTGCAAATAAGCTGAACTCCACCTAAATTCACAAACAATACTAAATAAAAACAATCCTAGGAAGAAGACTGGACATCAACAATAAACGTTCAGACTACAAAAATGAATACATAATCTACCAAGATCATGCTAAAATGATATCATATGGGATTTTTATCTTACCCATATCATGGAATGCTTTCAAGGCATCACTTGTATCCAACACTCTCAAAATAAACCACAACAATGGTTCAGATAACTGGCAAGTAGCAAGAGAACCCTAAAAAGTAAATAAATACAATGTGATATTAGAAGTCCCTGTGAATTTGGACAATTACAATTTCTTAATATGATCAAAATACAATGTATAAAATTACTAATGAATTCATTTAAACATTAAATATTTACCCTAACCCCCTTTAACTAAGAAGAAACAAAGATAAATAGTGAAGAGTTGTCAATCTTAAGTAGTTCTCAGTAACATCTCAGAAAACATCTTGATAGTCAACTATGTGACCTCTGCAAAAGTAATAGAATTAGTAGTGGTACTTCTGGGACTATTATTTTCTTTTACTATCCCTGTAGTTTCTATTTTATTTGTTTTTCGAGACAGGAATTATCTGTATCTTTGGAGCCTGTACTGGAACTTGCTCTGTAGACCAGGTTGGTCTTGAAATCACAGAGATCCATCTGCCTGTCTCTGCCTCCCAAGAACTGGGATTTAAGGTGTGCACTACCACTTGGCATGAACCACTACCACCCGGCTTCCTATAGTCATTTTTTTTAAAATACCATGCAAAAAAATTTTCATCTTCAATTTCTATTATAACTGTAATAAAATTTACTTTGCTTGTGACATGCTGTGTTATTTTCTAATATATTTTGTAGATACTCTTAATCTGTTTGTCTACATGCACTACTATCAAACTGTTCCAATTACTGCAGTTGCTGTTTGATTGAACATACTTGTCTGCCCATATATCCACAAGCCATGTAGGTCAAGATTGGCTGCAACATCATGTGGACTGTAGAGGCTTTCTTACTAAGTGTTGTCAATATGGTAAATAATCCATCTCCAACTGATATGGCATCTAATCCACCATGAAAGTTTTCATGTTTCGTGAGATGTAAGCCACTTGCACCTAGTTTAATAAAAGATAACACATTTTTAAAATTACACACATAAAAACCAATAAAAATTAAAAGTTTTAAAAGCCAGTTTTAAAAAAAAAACACTAAAGAATGGATACATAAGTCTCTTCATCATGAATAGAGAAAGAGATTGGACAGACACAGACAGACAAGACAGACAGACAGACAGACAGACACACACACACCCCTATAAAGACTAAAGAACCCATAGCAGTATCCAATAAAGTATGATTTCCTGGGGGCATCATCATATATGGTATCTCCTACTGTAGGTTACTATAAAAAGGTGTCCTGTATGACTAAAAGAACATCACTCTAAATGCTAGCACTGAGACAAAAGGAAATACAGGGTCTGGATTAAGAGCACTGTTTTCTCTTCCAGAGCACCAAGGCTTTTGTTGCTTTGTTTTTGTCAAGATGAGGTTTCTCTATATAGCCGTAGTTGTCCTAGAATTTACTCTGTAGATCAGGCTGGCCGCAAACATACAAAGATCTGCCTGTCTTTGCCTCCTGAGTGCTGAAATTAAAGATGTGTGCTCCCCCCACCCCACCACTGACCTAGTTTTGATTCACAGCACCAAAATGGTAACTTGCTCACAACTGTCTATAACTGCAGTCCCAGGGGATCTGATGCCCTCTTCTAGATATTGAGAGCACTGAATGCATGTGATATAGACATATATCCAGGTAAAACACTATACACATGAAATAAAATGAGAGAAAAAAATACTAGCAGCAGAAAATATATCAGAAATGAACTCAGTCACACTTTGTTAAAGTATTTAAGACATTTTAAAAAGTAATACAATATATTAGTTTTCAAATGGCAGAAAAGTTAAACAATGCATGCAAAAGAATAATGAAATTATATATCATAAAAGCAAGCAGGAACAGGTACATCTTACTGGCATTTAATACACTGAAATCATTACAGGAATTTATATATAAAGTATGGTACTTAAGACTGATGTTTTAATCTTCTTCTTCCCGCCCCACCACCACACCCCACCCCCCATTTGGAGACAAAGTGCTGACCTATAACTCGTTATGTATATACCATGCTGACCTCAAACTCACAGAGAGCCCTCTTATTTTTCCTCCTGAATGCTGGGAAATAAAGTCATGTGCAACCATGCCTAGTTAGTACTGATTTTCTAATTTACTTTGTTAGTGCTTCTCAGAATTTTTGAAACTAACATATATGGACTTTTGATAGTGCATTTCCTACAAAGCCATTCCATCAAAGTATTCACTATTAACATAAGTTGTTGCAAAAATCCTACAAAAAGAGTAAGACTAGGTATAGTACCAAGAAAAGGTTAAGATTAATATTCCAAATACATACCAATTATCATTGCCATGGCACTGCTATTACACAGGCCTAGAGCAGACAAAATCTGGCTCATAATCTGTTGGTTGGCTAAGACTAAGTCAGCAACATAGGCAGGAGATCCTGGAATACTGGTGTTGCTTCCATTGACATCTTTGCCTCCTGAGACTTTTTCTTCATCTGAAACACTATCTGTTGTATTGGTGGTCACGGACACTCTTGCGCTGTATTCCCTATTGCTTGAAAGAGGCAGCTGTACTAAAATGTTAACAAGCTTTAACAAATCAAACATGAGTTGATCTCTTGTCATTTCACCACAAACAGCTTTTGCATCACCTGGACGAATGAGGTTGGCAAAGAGTCCCCCAAAACAAGCGCGAGCACCTACAGAGCTATCAGATCCACTTCTAGACATTACTTTGTCTGAGCAAGTGATATAGTGATGCACCAAGAAGGTGACAGACTCTATCACAGCAGAAATAGTACTAACTGAGACAACTTCAAAGTTCTGCTCCAGAGTGAATTCTAACAGCTTCACTTGAGCATCAAGAGGTCCTTGGCCTGTCTGGAAGGCCCCCCTGCAGAGACAGAACAGAGACTGGATTAAGAATTAAATCACGTTAGGTAATTTTGACAGAATTAACTATGACATTTCTAAATTTACCAGTTCTACCATTCCCAAGTTTTCTGTTCATCTCCACTTTACTATAGAGAACGAAAAATAGCTTCCCTTCTAAATGGAAAAAAATAATACAAGAATACCAAATTATCTTAAAGTAGCAGACTAAAGATTTTTTTTTTTTTTTTGTAACAAGCAGACTTCTATACTTTGTATATTATGAGGGCACTGGCTAACAAGAGGTCTCTTCCACCTCCACATAAAATGTTTCTCAGGCTCAGTGGTACAGGGGTTGCCTTCAATGTACAAGGGAGGCCCTAGGTGTTGAATAATGATGACAATACACTGTCATGTGACAACCTACAAGATTCAATACATTTTAAGAATTAACAAAAACATGGTCATAATTCTTTTGACACATTGCATAATTTTGTTTACTTATGATTTCTTTGTGAAATTAAACTGTTATTTTCTTCTTTGTGTTATTTTTTTGGCATATTATTATTACATATTAAAAAGAAATCACCCTTATTTCTCTATATATTCCAGAAGAATTTAAGTAATTTCAAATAACTTTCAGATAAAAATTTAACTGTTGAGCCATCTCTCTAGCCACTTCACAGCTAAAAATTTAAAGTAAGCTATGAGACCATTAATATACAGGTTGAGCTTTGAGGTACCATATTACTACCTATAACAGAAATTGGAAGACTTAAAAAAAACCTACAACAAAATGAAATGAAAATGACAAAGAAACACCAAATAAGTGCTTTCTCAACCAAACTATCCTCTGGCCTATCCCACCCCCCACCAAAACAAAAACCCCAACTAAAGGGGAGGGATGTATTTGAAGGATTCCACACCTATTCTTACATTGGGACATGTACAGAAGCACATGTGGTCATTTACCTTTCTGTAGACAGTATATGAATTAGCTTGAGCAAAAGTTCACTGAATATCTGAGGACACGTTGAAGACAGATGCACTTGTAATCGGGTGAGAAATTCCTGCATGGCTTGTGTAGCTGTTGGACCAACCTGAAGAGGAATGCATATCCACTGAAAACTAATGAGCAACAAATACCAACAGCATTCTGAAAGGGTCAGGTATAAAGCTAGAATGCTTATGAGGAAGAACACAGTATTAACAGTGAAAAGAGAAAGCAAATTCATGTTTTAGGTCTTCATATATTTACAGGTAAGTTAAAAATGGATATTCTATTATTTCTTTATGGCTATATAACTACTAACAAAGATTCACTTCAATGACCAAGCAAAAAATTTTTTAACATTTCCCAAACTATGAGAACATTTTGCACTTATTTTTATGAACAACCTTATAAAAACTGTGATCCCTAAAGTAAATAATTAGAAGTTAGAGAGATGACTCAGTGATTAAAAGCACTATTTGCTCTTCCAGAGAACCAAGGTCAACTCCTAGAATACACATGGTGTTCTATGTAACTCTAGTCTTCTTCTAATCTCCAGGCATGCATCTGGTGCACAGGCATAATACATGCAGATAAACCATTTATGCACATAAATAAAACTTTATAAAAAGAAAAAAAAAAAAACACTAGAACTTGAACTCAGGTTAAATGACTCACCAATGGTCATGTTGTTTAAAGTGCCTAGTAAAGCAAGAGCTTTATTTAAAAAAAAAAAAAAAAAAAAGCCTTAAAGCTAAAATTATCTATGCCAAATTCCAAAATCCTCTTTCCCAAACTTTGTTCTCATCAGTAAAAGAAACAATAGTAACCAGTACACAATGGACAGACCATGTTTTGAGTCAAGGATGCCTTTGCAGAATTTCTACATAGTGGTGTTTTTTATTATTATTATTATTATTGCTTTGATAGAAAGAATAATACAATCCTAGAGGAATATATGAAAAGTAAAACACGATTAAACCCACCAAGTTATTTTAGAAAGCTTAATTTTTTAAAATTAACTTTTACTGACTGTAAGTTAAACAATGATGTGACCACAAGTCAAGTAGAATTACTTAAATAAAAGCCACACATTACAACATATTTATATTTATATTAAGGAAATCTACACTGAACTACATGAAGCTCATTCTTGAGCACTATTTTTGGGTTCTATTTTTTTGTTTAGGGTATATAATTAATTTCATAAAATGACTAAAATTATCAATTTTAATAGCACTATTAAATGAGAAACTGCAGAAAAACTTTAATTCCCCCCAAATTTAATGTTATTTGTTAATAACATTAATAACTCAAAAACTAATAATAATAGCCGGGCATGGTAATACATGCCCCTTTAATCCTATCCTCAGGAGGAAGAGGCAGATGAATCTCTTTGTGATCGAAGTCAGCCTGGTCTACATAGTAAGTTCTATAATAGCCAGGGACATATAATGAGACCCTCTGTCTCAAAAGACAAGAACACAAACATGCCAAACACAATAAATCTGCATAGACAAAAGTTTTCTATCAGACTTTCAAGGCTTTTGAAGAATTACACTTTACATATATGTTTACTAAAAGGTTTGGGCACATCACTAGTTAAAGACTGTATTACCTGAGGGCTGTGCTGATTTGTTCCATGTGGACTAGTCCCAGAAAGAAATTTCACTAATACATGAATAAGGTTTGGATCTGAAACTAGCAAATGAGCCGTTGTCTCCTGATTTCCAATAGAATTGCTGGAACCAGCTACTTTAAAAAAAAAAAAAAGTAAGGAAAGTAATAAATAAGCCCTAGCAATAATGAAATGCAGTATTTATTAGCAATTTTCCATTGCAAAGAACAATCCTATATTCCTTATTAAAGCAGAGTGTCCAATCACATGGGCCTATGACGCAGGCCAGCATTCTCAGTTACTGTGGATGCTAAAGCAGGGGGAGAAACCACAAGTTTAGGACCGCCAGAGCTACAGATAGAGTTCAAAGCCACATAGGGCAACTCTGTCTCATACTAAAATGTACAAGGGATATAGAAACAGTCAGTCCTATAGTAGAGTGTTTACTTCACAGGAAAGAAGCCCTGAGTTCAATACTCAGAAGAGAAATATGGACGTTTCTCTCTTCTCATCTAACTCATATATACTCTCAATGGTCTTCAGTTTGGAAAAACACATCAAGGACATATTCTTTAATGCACAGACAAGGGGAAAGGACCTAAATCTCAAGCATCCCATTTCAGAGTAACAACCTTCCATTTCCAGGTAAAATACACTCACTGAAAAATTTTACCTCAATTCTCTAAGATAAACTGAGGCAAAAGCTATCTACTTTTTGTTATACACAGATTATATACTGTGAACTATGGATAGGTAATACAACTTTATACTAATTTAATCATCAGTACCACAGAGTCATAGGGGAGATAAAAATACAAACCCCAGAAAGCAGAATAACACTTTACATCTCTGTAAAAGGTTTTCCATTAATCTATGTTTAAATAAACATGAATTCCATCCAAATAGTGCCATAAGGAAAACTGGAATAACATACATCAATAAGTTAATACTATAAATACTTTAAAGTACACGCCAGAGACATAAATAAACTTTTGAACTTACAATTAAGCTGCATGTTTGTCATGAGTGTTAGGCTATGAAGCACAAGGCACCATGTCCGGAGTAAAGTATTTGGATACCAGGCTAGCACTGTGAGAAAGCTAGTTATTGATGCTACATAAAAGAGAAAGGGAAAATTTATTTAGTCAGGATGACAAAATGTTTATTAATGATTAAAAACAAAAGTAAGGCAAATTACTTCTTCACAATTACCTAGTATCTTTAAAATTAAAAAAAAAAAAAAACAAACAAAAATATCCCCCACTAAATACAAATAATACTGCAAGAATCAGTTCAGTAACAGGGGAGCTGGAGAGATGGCTCAGTGAATAAGAGTCCTTACTACTCTGCATAAGATCCCCATAAGATCACAATGCATGGAACTACAATCCCAGAAGAGCTGATAACTCTTCTGCCATCTGTGGACTCCAACACACACATGCTCCACATGCATACACTCAGAAACACACATACACATAAAGTTAAATAAATTTATTTTAGAAAGTTAATAACAAGTTAAGTTTAAAGCTCAGCACATTGCACACAATGAAATGTTATCATTCTAAGTTTGCTGTACATTTCATCCAATGTAATTTTTCTATAAGTTATATAGTTTTTAGAATAAAAATCTTATAAAAGGGCACACTGAAAAATCTAGGCTACAGTAGACCAATTTAAAAAAAATTAATAAAACTTCAGAAGAAAAGAACAAACTCAAACTAATTAGGTAACTTGGGGGACACAGAAAGAAGCAAGAGTAGGTGGTAGTGGTATACCCCTTTAATCTCAGAACTAGGAAGAGAGATGTCTGTGAGCTCAAGGCCAGCCTGATCTACAAAGCAAGTTTTAAGTCAGCAAGGACTACACAGAGAAACCTTGTCACACACAAAGACAATAACAGAAAGAAAGAAGTGGAGGGAAAAGAGAGGGAAGTAGGAGGAAGGGCGGGAGAGAGGGGGGGAGACAGACAGACAGACAGACAGACAGACAGACAGACAGACAGACAGACAGAGAAGAGCAGTTGGAGAATTCTAAGTTATTCAAAGTGCACAATGCCCATCAAATATAGCAGTATGTGCAGAACCAGGGCCTGGACAGCTTTTTAAGAAGTACTGCAGAGATGCCTGCTGACAGCTGTAAGTGGGAGTTCTGAAGACCTGGAGGAAGAAAGGGAGGAAAAAAGTGGAGGATGAAGGAGTAGGAGAAAAGGGAAAGGAAGAGAGGAAACACTAACCAGCTCAGCTTTTATTTTATGTTTTAAGATTTACTTATTTTTCTGTGTATGAGTGTATGCCTGGACATATGTTGTGTGCCACCTATCTTCTTGGTGTCAAAAAAAGGTGTGGTGGATCCTCCATAACTGGAGTTATGGATGGCAATAAGCCACCATGTGGGTAATGAAGCAAAACCTAGGTCTTCTACAACAATAAACTCTTAACTGCTGAACTGTCTCTCCAGTCTCTGTAAGCCAGCCTTTAGAAAACAGTCTCTGGTCATCTATGAAAATAGTTGGCTGCTCTCACACAAAAATCTCACAAAACCATACAAATCACAAGCTTCAAATCTTCATGCTTACTTTCAGAGGACCCAGGATACTAGAAAGGCCAAGAAGGGCAAATGCCTATGCAAACTCAGCAAGTACACAAAAGGCACAACTCTGAAGAAGCAATGTGTACCACCTGTCATTACAACTGTGGAGTGGGTCGTTTGCTAAATATAAGAGACAAAGAGTAAATGCCCGAGAGAGAGAAATTTTAAATACAAAAAAAAAAAAAAAAAAAAAAGAGTAATGCACAAAGGAAGTACAGGATACTGTACTTATCCAGGTGAACAAATAATCAGAAATTAACCCAAACAGGAGCTTCCTCTGCCACAAAGGGAGAAAATCCTTACTTTAAAAAAAAAAAAAAAAAAAAAAAACACAAACACAAACACAGAAGAAATATAAAGCCCCTAAAAACGAAGAAGCAAAACCTTACAGCATGTAAAGAATACACCACAAAAATCAATGAAAATGTGCTGGAGTATAGATAGCTCAGCATGGAAATGCATTTGCTGTACAAATACAAGGACCCAAGTTTAAATTCCCAGAACCCACATAAAAAGCTAAAGGCACAGACCTACAACCCTAGTATTACGGCGAGATCGGAGAATTGCTATGGTTTACTGTCTGCCAAATATATCTAGGTTCAATAGGAGTACAGTGATAAAGTAGAAATCCTGATGCACTCCTCGGCACACACACGACAGACAGACACACAGACAGACAGAGACACTCACACACAAACGTCTATGGATAAAGATGAGAAGGAGAATGGGAGGGGATAAGGTAGGAGGAGGTAAATCAAAGGTTTTTCAGGTTTTTTGAGACAGGTTCTATGCAACCCTGGCTATGCTGGAACCCACTACATAGACCAAGATTGACCTCAAACCAGTGCCAGACCACCTGACTAAAAACATTAGCCAGATCTAAATACTGAATTTCAAAAAGAATAAACCACTTACTCATTCATTTAAAATTTTTAGATGGAGGACTATTATGTAGTTCTAGTTAGTCTGTAACTTGCTATGAAGGCAAAGCTGGCCTCAACCTCACAGAAATCTACCTGCCACTGCTCTCAAATGCTGGGGAAGTAAAGGCATAAGGCAAAAACGCAGACATAAAGCACTTCTTTCACCAAAACAATACAACCTAACAATAAAGATAACGTACATTTTAAATGAATTATGACCATTAAAAAACTTGCTATTTAGATTATAATAGTTTTCTAGCTACAAAACTTTACCTTGATTTAATGAGATAACAGGTATTCGATTCGCATTATATAAAAAAATATCTGCTCCATTCTCTTTGTTCCCTGATGAACTAGAATTAAGGCTCAATGTGAGCCACAACTGCAGTAGTGACTCCAACTTTAAGAAAAAAGAAAGAAAGAAAGCTAAGAGAGGGGAATGTATTTATATTACAAAGTGTCATTCAAACAAAAGACTTTATGGTTATAAACTTGTCATGAGTAAATAATTTCTCATTATCGTCTAGCTATTTTAATCTGGTTCACAAATAGATCTTAAGATTCTTGAACTGTAATTAAACTGAATTAAAATGTTTCCCTCAATGAAAACTGGACAAGTAAATTCTTTTCATTACAGGTTTATAAATATACAACATAAAGAATAGCACCAATGCATAAATTCATGAAAATAAAAAATGACTGATAACTAACAAGGGGCATTATTAAGTATTCCCAAGATTTTTCTTGATTAAATTTAACAACAACAACAACAACAACAAAAAATCATGATGGTCAAGTCCTTTATGAATCTAAGTTTCATCTATTTAAAAAAAATAGTAATATGTCAAAATTCATTGCTTTCCCCCCAAATCCTACCTGAACATGATGGACTTGCAGCATGGAAAAAAGTTTATTGAAACAAACATTTAACATTGGGACAGATGATAACTGTATTATAAGCTGGCTGTTCTGGTTTGTTGCTTGTAAACTCCCTAGAAGTGAATCATCTGTTCCAGTTGGAGATTGTGAAACTGAAAGTCAAGCACAAGTACCATTTTATAAACAAGTTGTAGAACACATGTGAATTGAGCCAACAGTCATGAACAGGCTAAACTCTTTATATAAGTTAAACTCTGTACACTGGTTCTATAATAGTAATTGGGAAACCATTTATGAATTACTAGGTATTTAAGAAGACAAGGAAAAGGGAAGTTCCAAAATTCACAACACTAATCTCTCTTAACACTTTTCTAAAGTTAGCAAAAGGAAAACCTTGACTACTTATTAAGAAGGCGATTTTAGAATATTCCAGAATATGAAGTGCATCAGTTATTTTCTCTACTGCACTGTTAAACTTCGGATATAGCATTCTAAAATAGTGCTCTGCCATTGACCTAGACCCACATCCTGTATTATTTCTTAACCTTGACTACACTTTACAATCAGCTTAATAGGTTTGAAAGTTTGCTGCTCAGATCACATGGGGAGCAGGAAATGAAAGAACACTGTGAAAAATTTTATCATCCATTAAAATACTATAAAACTAAAAAAAGACACACCTAGGTGTAGGACAACAGTCAAGAGCAAAAGATTAACAGCAATAGGTATTATTTCAATAAGGCTTCCAATAAATTTTAAATACGCAGTATATAAATGCGATATTGGAGGGACATGTCACTGTCTTGTATCATGAGGGAACTGAAGGCAAAAAAAAAAGAGGTTCTCTTATTAGATTGGAGAAAAAACACAGTTTTTTGTTGTTGATTTTTTGGTTTTTTGTTGGCTTGTTTGTTTTGGTTTTTTTTTTGAGACAGGTTTTTCTCTGTGTACCTTTGTAGACCACAAATTCAGAGATCCACCTGCCTCTGCCTCCTTAGTACTGGGATAAAGGCATCTGCCAGCACCACCCAGCTAACACACAGTATTTTTAAGTACTAATAGTAGGATTTTCTCCTTTCATTCCTTCATCTACTGTGAGGAAGAAAAAAAAGCAGATTATAAACTTCCTATTTACATAGGGAAGATCTAAAATCCCAAATTCAAGAACCAAAGTAATATGAATTATCTTCACCCATGATGTGAGCATCCACAACACTCCCAACTATCTATAATTCTTTACTAATTCAAACTAGGAGAAAGTGAAGTGGCAAGTATATCTAAAGGGGAAATTATTTTACTATTATCTCCTCCTCCTCCTCAGTGCTACTACTTAATGCTTGTCTTTAATAAGCAGAGTATTCCTCAAAATGCACTTCCCTGGTAGGAGTAAATCTAGCAGTGTAAATCCACATTAGTAATGGCCAACTCTGGCAGAAAACCTGTTTCTGTTCAGACCATTAAGGGGAAAAAAATTGCTTTCCTTTAGCTGTAATTAAAATGTCCCTCAATGCTGGGGTTCAGTTAGGAGACTTTAGCTGATATTTTACTAATCTAGCCCAGTATTTCAGAAAAAAGATGTTTTATTCCCTACAATTTCCTCACCCTCACAAAAGCACAAAAACTGGAACATGCTTTATGTTTTTGGACTGAATTTACATGGAGCTATATTTGGCATGTACCCCAAATGTCCACTTGTGACTACATTGTTACAGAGACTGCATTGTATGCTATATGCTCTAAGCTCTTTCAAATTTATCACAGACATACAACTTTAAACTTGTTCTTGATGGATAATACATGACACTCAGGAACAATCAGACTTACAGGTAGGAGACGTATTTGTTAATGCTTGTAAAATGGAATCGGCTTCTAAAGTAGACATCATTTTCAACATAAGTTCTGCCTGCTGTTCAAGGCCAACTTCTAGGCGAGCATCTAAAGCTACAAAAGGGAAGAAGAGATACGTGATCTGTGACTACTAAGGTGCTTCCTACTACAGAAAAATATGGCAATATCTGATCCCAAAAAGGGCTCATGAGGCTTTTACTACACAAAAAGAAATCCTAACATGTGGTATCAGAACTAAAGTAGGAACAATATCTGAGCACAAAGATTAAAGAGGAAGAAATGAACAGTAAGTACAAAGACAAATGGAATAAATGACACGATGACAACAGAAGGAAATACATAAAAGAATGGCAGAGGGCTTTCTCCTCTGACAAAAAGAAATGCAACAGAGGTATATAAGACATATAAATGCTAGCTTATAACACTTGACAGATAAATGTGTAGAAACAGACACATATCCACATACTGACAGTCACTAATACAGCAATAACTTCCATCCAAATCTTGGTTTCTTCAGACAAATTTTTAATACACTACCAATTATACAAGAACTAACTCCCAAGGACAAGCAAAACCAGTGAATGATGTACCAGAGGCATCTTAATTTGCACAAGAACTAAAAAGTCCTCAAAAAAATGAACACTATAGATCCAGAAGCCACATAAAGGAATTATATTAGTAACATCTAAGGCAATTTATATATCCAATTAAATAAAAGTGACTCTGGGAGTACAAATTGTAATAACAATATATTGAAATGATCAAAAGTATAAATATTATTTTTATGGCTTACAATAAAAAAATGATACTAAAAAGATAATAGGTACCTGATTAAAATAGAAAATCAAGGACTATGTTAGAATTTAATGAAAACATATGTAAAAAATTAGTATTAGCCTCTGGTATGCTGAGCATGCACGTGTGCACATAAATACACATTTACACAAGTACATAACACATATATACAAATTAAGTAAAAAAAATACACATTAAATTCATTTCTGTAGATAAACATTATATGTTATTAAAACATATTTTTTTTCATCTGGGCTGACAATACACCCTTCTAAGAGCAAAAACCATATAACAAACACCCCAATACCAGACATCAGAAGCCCTCTTTTGAGCTGTCACTCAAGGCTGTCCAAAAGCCTCCCAAAACATACAGGCTATCCCTCAAATGTGGAAGGTTGAGACCCTATTGCTGAAGATATCATGCAACCAGAATGGCACTATAATCCTAAGAGTATAGTAGTGGCAAGTATACCGTGGCGGTAACCAGCAAATTCCATAACTGAGCTTAACACCTGCTCCAAAAGAGAGAAACCATGCCTGGTACTGGAAACCTAGTCAACTAAGTGCCAAAGAAATCACAGATTTTGGAGAACAATTTACAATCATCACTTTTCTAAATTAGCATAATCCCTGAGAACAATCTAAACAGTCCTTATGCCCTCATATAAATGGAATCTTCACCACTATCAAAGGAACTTCTCTTTCCAACAGATGGAGACCATTGCAGAAAACCACAACCAATCAAAATGCAGAGCTATGGAGCCCAATCACAATGGTTATAGCAAGAAAACAAACTTGTACCTAAGGTTCAGGAAACACTGTAGAAGAGTAAACTGTTAAAGAGACAAAAGATTAGGGAACTTGCTGTGAAATTGTATCTCCTAGTAATGTCAGATAACTACACCCATGAAGTTTCACCAATGTGACTGTACAAGCAACCTGAAAACATGCACACACGTAACATTCTACAGACTGAGGAGGTTATATTTGTGTATTTAGGAATGCATACATACGTAACACTGAATAGAAAAAGAGGCACTGATTTGTAAGCAAGCAAGGAGAGGTATTTGGGAGTGTTTGCAAGAAGAAAGGGAAGGGGAAAATGTGATTATAATAAAATCTCAAAGTAAATTACAAGAAAGTAAAATAATGTAGTCTCATTTCACATATCAAACAATGATCAAATGGCTTAGGGTTAGTTTTACTTTGAAAGAGAAACCAGGTTGGACCATCAATAAATGAAAGCTCTTTAAACATGCTGACAGAGCTGACAGTGGTGTCACATGTTTTTAAACACAGAACCCAGCAGACAGATCTCTGTGAGTTAGAGACCAATCTGGTCTATAGAGCAAGTCCCAGGACAGCCAAGGCTACACAGATAAACCCTGTCTTTAAAAACCAAAAGGAGAAGAAAACAAAATAAAACATGCTGACAAAAACAGCTATAAATGGTAAAGATGGCACACCAGTGACAGCCACTCAGCTACTATGTACTCAAATTGTAAATTCTCAAAAGAAAATAGAAATTTGCACCATTTGTAGCATAGATCTTAAAATATTCCTATGCACACTTACCCTGAGATACTGAAACACTGACAGTCTGGGATCCATTCTTCTCTGTATTTGATGGTGGCTTTGCTACAGGCATCCCCAGGCCTCCAATGTAAGGGTTATAATTATAGGTACCATAATCAGCTCCCCAATAGTCATACCAGGTACTGCTTATAGGCTTTTAAAAACAGAAAAGTTAGAATTTTACAGAATTATACAGTTTGTAATATTTCAACCAAAGTAAGCCAACAAAATAAACATTCTCCCCTTTTTAAGTGCCCCAAAGTTGTTGAAATTTTATTAACTTAAATATGCTTTAGTAATATCCCATTCATTATTTTAGACAAAACACAAAAATAACTTATAGGATCAGAACCTGAAAGGTAACCAGCATCATTAATAAAATAATATACCCAAAGAGCAGTAACTGTATAAAGGATTACAGCTGCATCTCCAATTGAGGGAGAATAACATAGAAATAATGACAGCAAGAATCTTGTCTTGGCTAAGAGTCCAAGTGGCTGCCAGGAATGCTGGTAATCTTATCAATAGCATCTGCTAGCTTCCAGAGATTCATATTACTATAATTGTTCATAGATATTATCAGTTTATAAAGAAAGATGTACTAAGCATGGGGGTGTTAGGGATCAAAATACCCTTGTTGTTTACTTTTTAATTTTTTAAAAAATGTATTTATAATATTTAATTGTATTTTTAAATGTATTATAAAATATTTTATGTGTACTGGGGCATATGTCTGTGTACTACATGTGTGCCTGGAGTCTGCTAGGCCAGAAGGGGTGTTGGGTTCTCAAGAACTAGAGTTATAGATGGTTGTGAACCACCATGTGGGAACTAGAAATCAAGCCCAGGTCCTATGTAAAAGCAGCCAGTGCTCTCAACTGCCAAGTCAACTTTCCAGCCCCATTGTCACTGCTAAGTATCACAGTACTTACTGCACCTTAATGTACTTTGTGGATGCTGAGTAATGGCCTACAGTGTGCATGGTTTCCTCTTTACTCTTTCTATTACATTAGCTAAGTGTTTGCCAGCTTATTAACTTTCTGATCACTTCATAACTTTTTCATCTCGCTTTCCTGGGACTTCGTAGACCAGGCTAGTGTTGGAACTCACAGAGATCTGCCTCTGTCTCCAAAGTGCTAAGACTAAAGGTGTGTTCCACCACACCTGGCTTATACGTTGTTCTTCTAATATCTATTTCATTAATTTTTGCCATCTAAATTTGACTATTAAAAGCTTTGAAATAGCATAAGTACTTACTGCTATAAACTTTCTTCTTAGAACTGCCATGGCTGCATCTCTCAGATTGAAACAGAACACATTTTCACTATCATTTGTCTCTATGAAATTTTTATTTTCTCTATGATTTCCTGGATGACCCACTGTTTATTCAAAAATGTGTTTAAGCTCAAAGTATTTTTGCAGTCTCTATAGTTTCTCTTATTGTTATCTAGTTATTATTGTTATATAGTTTTACAGTATTATGGACTGATTAAAAAAAAAACAAGGAATTATATCAGGTTTTGTGTTGTTTGTTGTGATCATCTGATAGAAAATTCTATGTGCTGCTAAAAAAAAAATAAACTGCACTGCCTTGCAGTTCATACCAATCACTGGTTTCTTCACTGGTAGTAGGTCTTAAATTGTGCATGTTTTACCTTTCCTTCTCCTAGAGCATACTTGATATTTGCTAACATTGTATATAGTTTTATATCAACCCTAAATCATTTTAGACTCAAAAGGGAAATTGTAGTGAGATATTCACATCCCCCGCCACCTGTGGTGTTGGTCATACCAACAGGTGTGGTCACAGGTGCGGATATACAGGTTAAAAAGATTCAATTGAGGCTGGCATGTCCCTTCTTTGGGTCACAGAGAGCATCTGGTGGCAGGGTCGGTCTGCATGCTTGGAGCGGGATCCCACGACCATCAGTTGTTTCCTGTGTAAGTTATTTTCTCCTAATAAAATCCACTTCCTCATACTGATCAAGCTCCTGATTTCCAAGCACAACACTACCTATCTATTGAATGGACTATTCCGTATACAGATCTGTTAAGTCCTGTTCATATGCAGTCTATATCAGCTCTGAAGTTTCTTTACTTGTTTTTAGTTTGGAAAACCTTTCTAAGATAGCTTTTCTCTTTCATGTAATTACTAGACAAAAGATGTAAGATGAAATTATTCTAATATAAAATACCTTAAAAACTTTGGCTGCAAGAGGATCCTTTTCTAAATCAATATCTAAAGGATCAATGTCAACTTCCATAAGATCTTGAAGTAGTTCAAGGTCAATTTCCTTATCTTTTTCCAAAGAAGAAAGAGGAGGTGTACCTTCAAATAAGTAAAAAAGATTTCACTGGTAGAGTGTATTATATGAAATTTAAACCAAAGACTGACTTACGTTGTAGAACTAAATACTTTATTTGCCTAGAACATATACATATACATACAAGTTTCTAAATATTTATATTTAAGTATCAATCAGCATGCAAATTTATCACTCTACAACACTATAAAAGCATCAATGCAATACCTGATTTCCTAGTAAGAAGACCATATTATTTGCTCTTCTTAAAGTGGCATAAATTTTACTATTCAAAATGGTCATTGACTTATCTAAAATGGATTAGGATTTTTTTATTACACCTACTACATAATCCTTTTTATGGTATTACTATTATTACAGGTAATAACCCTGAGCACACCAGCTAAAACAAAAAAAGATTAAGTTGTATGACCATTTACTTATGTACTACATATTAGAAATTACCTTGATCTCAGATGTTTCCAAATTTTACATTTCTATACCTTGTAATTACTTTTACATCCTTTCTTTTCACTAAATATCTTTACAGAATGCCAGAAATCATGAATATTTACTAGCTTGTACAAAAAGATCAATATATAATTTATTTATCCTTACTAGGTAAGTAGAGGTACATGGTTAATTAAGCAAATACAAAACCAGTTAACAGAGTATACTAATGGCAAAGGTCCTACTCTATTGGTAGGTAAACAACACAACTCTTAGCAGCAACCATGAATTGTATTCAAAGAGACTTTCAAAATGAAGATGGAATCACCTAAATGGACTGCATTTTATGAGGGAACCTAGGACTAAAGAACAAGTAATTGAAAATGATAGCAGGATGCTAAGCAAAACTATGCAAATGTGTGTGCTCAATACTAAACAAAATTTAGTTTCAAAAAGTATTATACAGATCACAAAGGATCATAAACACAAATTAACAAATACAGATTTTTAAAGGGGGAGAATATATAATAAAACATAATATCCCAATATTTAGATATTAAAGAACAAGAGCTTTCAACTTTGCCTTAATCACTGCGTATTTTTATAACGTTATCTACTTTGCATTTTCTTCAAAGTGTAAGTAATGGTTAATTGCAACTGTCAACTTGAGATCTAGAATCAGCTGGAAGTCAAGCCTCTAGGCTTAACTGTGGGAGATTTTGTTAATTGTATTAACTGCAATGTGAAGGCTCACTCACTCTTGGTGGCAACATTAACTGTATAAAAAAGATAAAGTGAGCATTCATCATCTTTGCTTCCATATTACAGATGTGATGGCTTAACAAACTCATCACTATGATATTCCTGTGATGAAATAAAACCTCAAATTGAAGGCCAAAAGAAATCCTTCCATTATTTTAGACATTTTATGGAAATAATTATTTTGCCAACATGTATACATGCACTCCACATGCATGCCTGGTATCCACATAAGTAAGAAAAGGGTGTCAGATCCCTGGAATTGGTGCTTGTGAGCCACTGTGTGGGTGATAGGATCTAAAAATCTATTCCTAACTGCTGAGCCAACTCTCCATCCCACGTTTTCTTCGTAAATTGCTTTAATTTGGGTATTGTTTCTCCACAGCAACAGAAAGAAACTAATATATGAAAATATTTATAATGTAATAAAAATGAAAGTAATACATAAATTATACTAAACAAAATGCTTAAATATTATAAAATGTTAGCACTGTGTCACACTCCTTTAATTCCAGCATTCTGGAGGCAGAGATAGGACTGTGTTTAAGACCAGCCTGGGCTCCAGAGTTAATTATAGAATAGCCAAGGCCAAAGAAACCCTGTCAGAAAAACCCAAAATTCAATTTTATATGTCATTAACAATCCTCAAATGGAAATCTATTTTCATGTAAAAGACGTAAGAGCTATTTTGAACATAATTTTGAAATTTCACCTGCTATATCATGTGTCAAAGGTTCATCTATGGTTTCCAGCAACTGAACGGAAGATTGCTGAAGGGAGTCATCAGAGTCACCAGCTGTGGCACCCACATCATCACTCACTGTGCCTTCTTCCATTGCTTCTGCAGCAACAGGAGCCATCAATTCTCCTGTATTGGAGGAAACAGTCCTAACCACTTTAATAATTTATATGTTTTATTACCCCTTTGTAACAGATGAAGAGGCAAAAAGAATGTTTCCTTAAGGTCCCAAAAACTAGTAAGTGGCATATCAATGATAGTCATAACGATATAAGTGCTTCCCTGCTAATGAATTCTAGCAACATATTAAAACTACTGCTCTGTCAACATAAATACAAGAGTAATTTAAATGATTACCATTGCAACATTTATACATTTAGGAAACCTCTTACAATTTCCTTTAGACATTACCTGAACAATGATAAGCTAATTCTGACACACCATAAGAAAAATGAATCCTGACAAACCTGCTAAAATATCCTGTAGCATACAAGTTAAGGAATACTGAGCCCAAGCACCACCCCAAGAGATGTCTCCTCTATTGAAGTCAGTTCCAACCAGAAGCAATAGCAGTCTTTCTAGCTGTGGTTCATTCACAATCTCGCACAGATGAATGGTTGGCCTTGTTGCATTTGCAATTCGTGCAAGAACCTGAAACACATCATAGAATTGTATGCTTAAATACAGGTTAAATTAAAAAAATAATAATAACAATAGAAACAATGACATGACGGTTTTCAAAGTAGAGGATTTTATCAAGTTACTTAAAATGAAATACAAACAATAAAATATTGTGGTTTAAGTATTATATCTGGCTTTATTTTATATTTACTTATTTATTTTCAAGGCAGGGTTTCTCTGTGTAGCCCTGACTGTCCTGGAACTCACTCTGTAGACAAGGCTGCCAGTTGAGATTACAGGCATGAGTCACCAAATGCAGTTTTTATATCTGGTTTTAAATCTGGATGAATACTGACAAATAAACAATAAACAAATGCATTGCAGGAAATGAATCATGGCATTCAATTAGTAATTTGTTTATTCCCTATATAAATTAGTAGAAAATTAAAGGTAGGTAAATTATTTACATTTCAAACCCTCAAATTTGATCCCCCCCCCCCTTTTGGGTTTTTGTTCCAACACTTCTGTGGGAAGCTTTCATTGTCCTAGAATTAGCTCTGTAGTCAGGCTGGCCTAGAACTCAGAGATCTGTCTTACTCTGCCTCCCAAGTGATAGAATGAAACACATGCAACACCAGTTAAGTTCTCAAATTTTTTAACCAAATAAAAAACTACATCTGATTTTCTCAGGAATTGGGTGAAAGGTATATCTTTAAAAGTTCTCAAGGCTCAATAAGATAAGGAAAATAAACAGGAAGGGAGTTGGAAGGAAAGAAGGAAGGAAGGAAGGAAGGAAGGAAGGAAAGAAGGAAGGAAGGAAGGAAGGAAGGAAGGAAGGAAGGAAGGAAGGAAGGAAGGAAGGAAGGAGGCTCTTTCTTACTATCAACCAAAAACAGTATTACAGCTTACTTACCTTACAAACAAATAATAAGAGGTCTGCATGGCATGTGAAATCCATGGAAAGGAGAAACAGAATAAGCTTTTGCACTACTGAGATACAACGCTCATGGGCCAGAGTAAATGGCAGAGGTTCTATCTCAGGGCTTTCTTTTGTTGTTGTAACTTCAGTGTCCAAATTAGAACGAGACCATTCTGCTGTCCGGCGCAAACGAATCAAATCCTTAAAGTGCTGCATACAGAAATTTACATGATTTAGAGCAATGTTTATTGAATGGAAACCTCTCAATACATACTTGTATGAAAAGAAAATATCCAACAAAACTCACAAAACTTTGATATACATGATAAGCTTCCAAAAAAAAAAAAAAAAATAGTGGAGGGTGTGTCATCTAAAATTGTTTCTTGTCATGCAGCTGAAACCCTTGAACCTCTAATCTTTCTGCCTTTACCTCCCAGATGTTGTGATAGTAGGCCTGAACTATCACACCTGGCTAAAAGTTAAGATTATTAAAACTATCTATATTGACTGACACAAATCATCTCCTATTTAACACAAATGATATGCAACAACATTGCATAAAGACCGTAAATAGATTAAATCCAGTATTAAAAACAAATACTTATAAACATACAATGAATAATTTATACAAAATGAACAGAAATAGTCACGTCAAAATATCAAATCAAATTATTTCAAAACCTTGAAAAGTTTAAATTTGACAATCAATGTTAGTTACTATGTAAATATGTACAGATGAAAACAATTTTAATGGCTATTTCTTGTTCTCTCTATTTTGAGACAATAGTATTGCTTATAGTCCAAGCTAGACTTAAACTTGTGATCCATCTGCTTCAACCTACTAAATACTGAGAATATATATTCTGAAGTGGAAAATACAGTCTTTGAGACATATTACCACTTGATACAAATGAGTTTTAATTCCAAATCTAAATCTTCTAATAACATAACTTAAGGAAAAACAAATGTCAACAAGTATTTTCCATATTACTAATCTTTAAAAGGATAAGGAGATGGTATTTATAAACCTTCTTACTATCCATGAAAATAAGCAGAACCTTTCCAAAGCCACAGAGAAAATTATTCCCCCACTGCCCCCCCCCACCCAGAAAAAAGAACCGGGATGGAGATGCCTCAGAGTAAACATAGATAGATCCATAGATAGTCAATCATTTAAAAAAAAAAAAAAAAAAAAAAAAAAATGTCAAATTAAGAACCAATAAGACTGCACATTAATGACTCTAACTTACTTTCAATCCACTCTGAACGTCTGTACTAGGTATCAGATCTACATTACATTTTTTCTACATTAAAGCTGAGTATTCTAACATTGAGTACTGACAAGAACATGTAATCATCATTATAATAATATAACAATATATAACATGAATCATTATTACAGAAGTGATTACACTTTGAAGTAAAGCTCTTACCTTGGAGGTCGCCTGTTTTAGTTTTGCTTGCTCGACTAGCAGTTTATACGATGAACCTTTGTTACTCTGTATTTTTTCTTTTTCCATCTGTTCCACCAAAGCCTTCTGTTTTGCCTTTAGTAGGTTAAGTTGCTTAAAATACAAATCAACAACTTAATCTTAAAAATATCAATGTTAATAACAAAATGTAATGTTACACTTCTTGCAGATAAAAGTGACATGGTAAAAAAATGTTTTACATGTGGATTTTGGAGGAAATGTAGCTTGTTATTTTTTTTTTTAAATCTCACAGATTCATTTATGGGGTGTCATTAAACAGAACTATAGTCTCATACATAACCACCTATGAAAACATATATGTATATATGTACAAGGGGCCACAAATGGAGAAAGGAATGAGAATATGTGTGTTTTTGCTTTCTCTAAAAACTACAGTAAAATGGTTAAATATGTTTCGAAATACAGAATGCAATTGTAGTTAGCAATGAAAAATAAAAGTACTATGGCTGGGAAGACAGCTCAACAGTTAGTTGGCTGCTCTTGCATAGGACCTGAGTTCAGTTCCCAGCACCCCCATGGCAGCTCACAAGCACCTGTGATTCCAGTCCTGTAACTCCAGTTCCAGGAGCCTGGACACCCTCTTCTTGCCCCCTCACTTACCACACACACACACACACACTCAAGCAAAACACTCATACGCATAAGAAGCAAAAATAAGCAAAATCCACAAAGCAAAGTACTGATATACTTAACACAGAATATGACTCTGAGGAAAAGAGACTAGATAGAAAGGAAACACACTGCATACCTGCCTGCCAATATTTTATTGAATCATTACACACACAATAAACTGCACAAAAGTTAAAAAAAAAAAAAAAAAAAAAAAAACCATACATATGAAAACACAGAACAAATAATTAACAAAGAATTTGAACACTATGGGGACCCCAGTGCATGGGTATGCTATGCCAACTCAGTAACCATAAATAATGTACTAACATCAGAGAAATATGTCCATTTATCCAAGCAAAAGACTAAAAATATGTACTTAGAAAGTAAAAAAAAGGACACCCAGAAATCTGGATGAGAAAACAAGTGCAAGTTGTCCCACAACCTTAAATTCAACGCTAATGTACAAAAAATTAAAATCTAAAAGTCAGCGGGGAAGCTGACAAATAACTTCATCCAAAAGTCAACTGGAAACCA
Source organism: Cricetiscus sungorus (assembly GCA_030556225.1). Lineage (NCBI taxonomy): Eukaryota > Metazoa > Chordata > Mammalia > Rodentia > Cricetidae > Cricetiscus > Cricetiscus sungorus. The sequence continues at coordinate 67,902,545 of JANBXA010000651.1, forward strand.
TTAGGAATATACAAAAAAAAAAAAAGTGTTACTGGGTTTGTACAAAAAAAAAAAATTCAGGGTGAATGGTAGACTGGAAAAACATCCAGAGTAAAGAAGAAAAAGTCAAGAAACCCTATAAACTGGCAAACAAATCCTTTGAAGAGTAATAACAGAGAACCAGAAAGTTTAAAGAATATCAAAATTAAGTAAAGTACGTATTTTTGCCATTTTACAAATAAAGTTGCCAAAGTAGCAAAGCAACAACCTGGGCAGCATGTTCCATCCTTGACTGAGGTCTTTAACACCAAATGACAGTCCCAAAACTAAAATAAAATTACTATTACCTGCTTATGATGAACAAGCTGCTTTCTTATTTTTCTGGAATATAATCTATCGAGGCTACTGCCTCCCTTGGAAGATCTATTTAAGCTCTGAGTGTGTAGATTATTGTTGATAAAACTCCACTGGTTACCTGGAAAGAAAAGCTTTTATTAATGATTCTGTTAAATATGACTCTACCATAACTTCTATACTCAGAAAACAAAAACATACATAACAATACATCAACCAAGACAAAGTTAAACAAATGACAAGAGATTTCTGTATCCAATCTCTTCTTAAGCATCCCAGACACTTTCTGCCCCAACACTTAAGATTCATTTTGACAACACTCAGGAGGCAGAGGCAGAAAGATCTATGTAAGTTTTTGTAGATCCTGATCTACAAAAAGAGTTCCAGGACACTCAGAGGTAAACAGAGAAATTCTGTCTTGAATAAAACAAAGATTGATTTTGAACAACATAGCTTTGATGTGTTCTAAATGAGAAATAATGATACTAATAAAAAGTTTTGTGTAAGCATTAGAAGTAACTAATCAGATTAATGACTGCCAAGATGGGTTCAATAGTTCAAAAGGCAGGCTGCATAACTACATTTACTCTGTGCTATGGAGCAAGTCCACACTATTCTTTCCTTCAAACTGCCTTTTTAAAAAACAAAAAACAAGCAAACAAAAACACTTTCTATTCCTCCGATCTTTTTGTTGTTGTTCTTTTGAGACGGAGCCTCATTATGTATGTACCTAGCTCTATCTGGCCTTGAACTTAAGAGACCCCAATGCTTCTGTCACCCAAAACTGGAATTAAAGGTATATTCAATCATGCAGACTCTCTCTTCTGATTCATTTATTCATAATTTTAAAATGTCTTCCGGCCGAACGGTGGTGGCGCACGACTTTAGTCGCAGTACTCGAGAGGCAGAGGCAGGCAGATCTCTGTGAGTTCGAGAAGAGGCTTGTCTACAAGAGCTAGTTCCAGGACATCCTCAAAAGCCACAGAGAAAAACTCTGACTCAAAATAAATAAATTGTCTTCCTATTTCTGTTATTCATTAATCAAAAATTCAAACGCTGAAAATGTTCTACCACTCCTTCTAATATTGAACAATAAAAATGAAAATTAAAACTTTACAATACAACTTACTGTGTCCAACTTTAAATTGTAGTTATATTTAACTTAATGCTATTGTTTACCATTTACACTATAACTGAGGAAATGGATTCATACACACACACACATTTTTTACACCAACATAATCTCCTTGCATCTAAGAATTGCTTCACCTTCTCTATAAATACATTACAATGTACAGAACTTTTTTGAGTTCTATTTGTTGTATTAGGTTCAGCAGCCTCAAATCTTTTTGTTAAAATCATCATTAATAAATGCAATAATTTATTTGATCATGGATATTTGATTTCTCTTAATTTGTAAACTGTTTTGTGCTCCAAGCCTACTTTAAAAAATAAATAATAGCCACCTTAAGAATTTCCAAATCTAAGTATAAATGACAATTATAATTAAAAGAACTGAACTGAAATGAATGAATAGTGGTTCAGAAAAACAGCATACTATATCAAAGTAAAAATTTTAAGGAGACAAAATGGAAGGGAGAAATGCACACCTATAATCATAGCACTTAGGAGGCAGAGGCAGGTGGATCTATGGGAGTTCCAGGCTAGCCTGGTAAAAAAGTAAACTCCAAGACAGTCAGAGCTGTGACACAGAGAAACCAGTAGCTGTTATACAGAGAAACCCAGTATCAGGAGTGGGGGAGACACTACTTCATATATAAACAAAAAAATTAAAACTCCTCCACAAATTTCCTTGCCATAAACTCATTTCTACTTATGTTATTATATAGTAATAAAGTATGGATAGGAGTGAAATATATGGAGGTACTGTGCAATTAAAATTCATATCCAGACAAAGGAGTTTGCCAGTAACATAGAAATTCTGTCTTTCAGCAGATTCCTATAGAAAAATAACTCAAATTACATACATCTGGTATCTCCAGGCCAATAGCCAGATCAGGAACAAATGCGGAGTCACTGAAAATCCCCACCAACACATTATTATAAACTTCTGATACCTGTCAGAAACCTCTCCCTGTCTTTACCATTCAAAGGTTTCTTTGCAGCTGCTGCTTCATCTTCAACAGTGGCCACATAATCCAGTAATCTGGACACCAGCATGACAACCCAACTGATCATGGGAATATCTAGGACTCCTAGAAAGAAAGACAGGAGAGGGGAGGATTCAAGTCAATATGAGTCCTACGGAGAATGGAAAGAACTTCTTAACAATAAAAACACGCTGCATCATAACCAACATCAAAGTAATACAATATACCTTAAAACAGACATTTATGATCACAATTGAATAGAAAAACGATTCTAAAAAAAAACAGGATACAAAATAAGGGCCCATAGGAACCTAAAATAACCCTACATACAGACAGACAGACACAGACAGACACAGACAGACAGACAGACACACACACACATACACACGCGCGCGCACACACACACACACACACACACACACACACACACACGTATATATAAATAAAGCAACCCAGCTAGGAGTGATGCTGTGCAACCTTAATCCCAGCTAGCTATCAAGAGGCAGAGGACAAAGGACTTCTGAGTTCAAAGCCAGCCTGATCTACATATAAAAGTTTCAGACCAGACAGGGTCCAACAAAGTAAGACCCTATTCCCAAAGAAGAAAACAAAACAAATAAACAAAAAAACAAAAAAACAAAAACAAAAAAACCCACATATACAAAATTAATGAATAAACAAACAAACCATCCAAATTTACAAATTTAATAATGACTTGAAAAGAACTATATGGGCTGGGCTGTGGTAGTGCACATTTTTAATCCTAGCAAATTGGGAGGCAGAAGCAGTCCCTGAGTCCTAAGCCACCCTGGTCTACAGAGGGAGCTCCAGAACAACCAGGGCTGTTACACATATAAATCCTGTTTCACCCACCCCACAAAAGAACTATAAAACAATCAAGCACATGAAAGCTATTCATTCTAAAAAGCCTACACCACAAAAATAAGAATAAAATGTACTGCAAAGATAATGAAAGTAATATATCAGAAATATTTTTTACAAACAGGACTTGTAGTAACCACAAATACTAAAGACAGTCACTTTACAATACCTTCTGTCCTTCTATGCATGGTTAACTCTGGCTGAAGAGGTGACAATAAATTATCCAAGAGATTAAGTAAGCTTTCCAATACTCCACTGTTACTAAGTGATCGCTGACCAATGCAGGAAAGTAACATAAAGACCCTAAAAACAGATGTAAAGAAAATGACCAGTGGGAATCAATTTAATTGTCCTAATTTTAAAAATTAGATGTGCATGGGAGTTATTATAAAAAAGTATTTGCTTCTTAAAACCTATCATACTTTAAAGTTAGAAAGATTTCTATCAGGAGAAATGATATGGGTTTCTTTTCTGGTTACTGGTTATATTTCCTAATGCTACCCCTAAGAAAGCAGACACTTTTCAAAGAGCAAACTCTATGAGATTCAAAAATCACATTTAATACACAAAGCATAGCATAATCTTATAGAAAATATGTGCTCAGACCTATAAAATCCCATAGATTGATCCAAAATGAGGGTGAAAAAACTGGATCATATGTTATGCAATACACATTACAGTTCATATCCTTCATTTAGTATTTGAAACCTTGAGAACTATTTCATATTTTCTTCATATTTACTACACATGTAAACAAAATTTCACACTTTGACAATATAGAAGTAAAAATCATTTAAACACCACCAATATCTCCAACCTACCTATCTTGTGGAAAGATGAGAAGCTGCTCTGAATTATACAATTCCTGAAGAACATTAGAAAGAAACTGGCCCCACCATCTCTCACCACCACACAGCTGAACAAGGAGAAGGCCAGTATGCAACCGTATCTTCGGGGTGCCACTGATGCACAAGTGTTTAAAGAGTTCTTCGCAGGCTTGGGCGTGAAAGGAACTCTGCAAAACTGCAGGAACAGAATGCCCTGTTACAAGAAACAAATAAAATAACTTATCTAAGTGTATGGTGTTCGTTCAACACCAGTACACCTACATACACACTTTTCCCCAGCAACCAGCAGACAATTACAGTCTATTTATTTTGTAACTATTTACCATTTTATATACAATTCAGTTGTAAAATATTTAGTAGTAAGAGAAAATGGATTAACTGTGTTTCTTTTTTCTATGGTTAAGTTTATCAAATTGCCTTCCAGGTGAATATAGGAGTAGGTAAAAATGAGAAAAGGGTCAGGTATTTTAAGATAGAGAATATAAACATGAATGAGAGACTCAAAAATAGTTCATGGCTAAAAAACACAACTACTATATTAAGCAGTATACTTTCGCTAATTATTTTTATGCGATGCTTAATACTTTGCCACCACTAACACAATGATGTATAGAAATACAGCAAACCAAACAAGTTAATAAAAATTCACTTAAGAAACATTGGAATAAAGGGATAATGATAAAGTCAGTAGAAAAGCACCCATTTTCTATGTGGCAAGCCCTAGATTTACTCCATTACATGGCAACAACAACAAAAAATCTTTAAGGAAAATACTTGAGTAAATTTACAGAAATTTCATAAACATATTAAACAGGATCTCAAGCTAAAACAGTCTAGAAAGTAGAGGCAGAAAATAGAAGCCAGTCAAGAGAACTTGCCTAGCATGTATAAACTATTGCTTCAATCCCTGGCACCATACTCAAAAAAAAAAAAAAAAAAATATATATATATATATATATATATATATATATATATATATATATATATATATATACACACACATTCCATGCTAAAACATGCAACAGAGACATACTGAATTATTCCCCGTCTCTATACAAGTCACTGACCATTGGAAGAGTGAAGGAGGCTGAGCAATGTGTCCAGCAAGTATCTGACAATGGTGCGTAACTGCTCTGTGGATGATGACTGAATCAAGTCTTCCGGAACAGCCGTTTCACTCAATGTCTTCCGACTTGCACCTATAGCTACTTTGAGTCTCTGCACTGCATTATGAGCCAGATTTAGTTGAAGCTGCAGCTGAATACAATCTTGATAAGCAGAAAAAACTCTACTATCTTCCTCAACTGCTTTGTCTGGTTTTCGCAAAAAGTACTGTGCATTGTTTGCACTGTTGAGAGGAGGAAGATCAATACTCTGCAAAAGAGCTTCCAGACGATGACAGGCTAAGTTATATCTATGAGTAAAAATAAATTACATCATTCCTTCAGTCTTCTGTACCTACACACTAGAGAGCACATCTCTTAAAATACATTAAAGCACAACTACTATGAAGAATTACTGTTAGGCCAGGTACTGTGGCGAACATCTTTAATCTCCATACCCCTGAGGCACAGGAAGGCAGCAAACTGTGGACGAAGGACAGGATGGTCCACACAGTCACGTCTAGGCCCCCCAGAATTACAAACAGAAACCCTACCTTTAAGAAAACAAAATATCAAAACTATTATTCACAAATATTAAGAAATGATAGCAATTAGCTAACAATATTCTCATGTTTTTAATCCTACAGTAGTGTAAATGTTTATCCTCCTTTTTCTCTTTTCTATATAAATACAGAAAATATTCCTTGGCAGAAATAATCAACAATATATGAGCTATTTTCCACTAACCTGCACTGTATATCTTCTTGTAAAGCAACCATCATTGCTAAATGCTGGTCAATTTCTGGTTGGTTGGCAGATTCTCCTTCACCTCTTAGAGGATCATGCATCAACTTCAGTTCACTTTCCCAAGGCAAGATATAGGTATGCCCATAGTAAAAGCCTAAAGGGATCTTTGCTCTGGCATTTGTGCTTCCATAACGTCCAATGACAGTTATCTAAAATGGAGATAAAAATAAGCACAAACATACGTTACAATAAAAATTCTGAGCTATGTATTTTGAAGCATACAGATTTACTTCTTTAACCAGTATGTCAATGCATTACTAAGAAACATAGAAAACACACACATTTACTTTCTTAGAAGTCCTTTACCTTCATGAATCTGCACACAGGTGGTGGTATTAAGTCATGAAGAATTAGTGAATGAGTGCTTATATCAGTTGCCACTACCAAACGCCTTCCATCCACTTCTTCTCCTAAAGTCCATATGTCAATTGATAACGAGGCCAAGTCTCCACAAGTGGGTATCAGTACATCAGTCAATAGTATAGGTCTTCCAAAATCCAAAGTCACAAATCTTCTGGCTCCTATAATGGAAAAAAGAGCAAGTGGCCCACAAAAAAAGGGATCAAATAAGCAAATGATATACTTTAAAATCAGATTAAAGAATTCTTATTAAAAGCAACCAAGCTATTAAACTATAAGTAAGTATAAATAAAAAATAGCTTTTTCAATACTTATACATGAATTCATAAATTCTCTAATTCCTTAGTATGTCAAGGCTCAAAATTCAATCCCTCATCCAAAAACCTACTAAAAAGCCTGAGGTTAAAATTTAAAAGCCTGAGATTAAAATTTTTAAAACTGTTAATACAAAGGCAGTAAGCTATAGGGTAAAAAGTCATATTTATTTAAACATTATAGTTTAACAATTAAAGCAGTAAATGCAATAAATGGTACACCAATAAAATACCAATCTGTCCTTTACTCAGACACTGAACTTTTTTGTCCTAATTTCAGCACTAGATAGATTAGACATAACAAGACCTATTAATGTAACTTTGGGACAGCCTTGCTAACTTGTGGAGCAAGAGTTTAATATACTCAGTTTAATAATGTAGTAAAACATGGCTGAAATTACACAGTACCATTAAAAAAAAATATGAATCAGAGGCAGAGGCAGGTGGATCTCTGTGAGTTTGAGGCCTACCTGGTCTACAAAGGGAGTTCAAGGACAGACTCAAAAGCTACACAAAGAAACCCTGTCTCAAAAGTTAAAAAAAAAAAACAGACGGACAGACAGATGAGCTAATCAGCGAGGTATCCAGAAGATACAGACAATTTGAGTGGCTGCCCCAGAATGAATACAGATTGTCTTTCTAGGCAAGCACTATATCAGAAAGATTGAGAACAGATTTGAATTTCTGGTCTTACACAGAACAAAAACAAAGCCTATGACTGAAATGAAATGCAAATCATTAGCAACAAAATTGTTCTTTTTCATTAACTTGGTATGAGGGCCAGTTTAGCAATCTTTACCATCTACATTCTACAGAGAAAAAAAAAACAACTAAAGCTTGTGAGAATAGTGCTGGTTTTGACAGAACTATGTTAGAATAAAACAAGACAATTTCCAATAGTTTCCTAAACAATAAATAGAAGTGTGGTTCTCTTCCTCATGGGTCTCATACCAATTAAATTGTGTCTGTTGGTTAAAAGCAAACTACAGTATAAACAACTGTTTATATAAAGAGCAAAAAATTTTCCCTCTACATATTATCAGCACCAATGTGGCTACCAATTAATAATTAAATGAACAGAAAATATCAAGAGAATTTTTATAAGCTTTACATTCTCTCTTCTAAAAACAAATAAGACTCAATTGTTAGTATGATGAAAAGCACAGATACATTGAGTCCATTTTCCCCCTAAGGATATTTTAAAACTTTTACTGTTTTACTGTTATACTGCTTTAGTATAGGGAAAAGCAAAGGGAAATAGAAGTTAAAAGGTAGCTAAAATTTATTTGTAAATATATATGCTCCCACAACAATTTCTGAAATACTGCATGACATAAATGTAGATAATAAAGGTACTTTTAGGATACTGTCTTAAGAGCCTTAATTCTAGAATAATGGTAACTGAGCAACTACAGTTCAAGCAGACTATTTGGATCATTCATATTTCAATAGGCAAGATTTAGATAGAATAATTTCACTCTTTCAAGGGAATTAGCAAAAGTATATACAACTTGTACCTTATGTGGTTCTTATTCTTGGTAGATTATAATTACTTGATAGTAAATGTGATTTGTTTGAAATAAGTCATAAAAGAGCCAACAGACTGGGAAAGAAAAATAATTTTAGAAATGCAAACATTACCTGAATGCATTCGCTCTATAATAATGGACTGGTGAGGTGGAGGCTGAAGAAAATGTGAGGCATGAGAAATTGCAAGGGCCAGACCAGAACCAAGTGGATTCTAGAAAAGAAAACAATGTAACTATACTGATACTACTCTTGCTCTTAAAACAAAACAAAACAAAAACAAAAACAAAAACAAAAACAAAAACAAAAACTTCTAACCATAACATTAAACTAACAACTTTCATTTCCTAACACATTTTTAATTATTATATAAAAAGGAACATGATGTACTTAGTTGATGTTTTAAACATTTGCCTTCCAAAGTTAGAATTTATTTAAAAATATAAGAAGAATTTGTCTAAGTTAATGTCAACTTAAATATGATTTACCACTGGGCGGTGGTGACACACACCTTTGATCCCAGTATGCAGAGGCAGGTGGATCTCTGTGAGTTTGAGGCCAGACTGGTCTACAGAGCTGGTTCCGGGTTGTTACACAGAGAAACTCTTTCTTGAAAAACAACAAAAAACAAAGTATTTACCATTCTAGACTTGTTGGAAGTTTTGTTATGTGCAGCAAGATTCACTGCTGGAGGATCAATGACTGACCCTGGAAAAAGCTGGGCAAGTTCAGCATTAATCACAACAGAAACTGCTTCATTGGGTGGAGTGAGTGGTGGAGTCATAAAAAGTGGTGTTGTTTTTGGAGTAGGTGGAATAACATCAGATGGATGGATGAAAAATCCAGGAGCAGCCACTGGGTTAGAAGGCACAGAGTTGTGAACAGGACCTCCTGCTGATGCTGCCGATGCTGCTGCTGCTGCTGCAGCTGTTGTCTGGTGCAACTTGGCTTCCAGCTTAGCTTTCTGTAAAAGAAACAAAGGCAACACCTATAGAAGAATCCTGACTACCTAAGTTGGAAGGAATATTCTGAATACAAATAATGAAGTTAGACAAAATGAACTAGATCCTAGTTATATAAAGATAAAACTAGACTCAACAACACAAAAAACAATGCCAGACTAGGACACTTCTTGAAATACTGTCTAAAACTTTGTACATATTAGAGAACTAGAAATTGATCAAAATATGGAAAACAAGCAGAATAATTAAATGTAAATAACAAAACCAAGTTCTGCTGAAAACAAAATGAACCAAAATGGATTCAATGTTGACTGATTTGATTTTTCAACAGGAAATTGCACAGATTGCATTTAGTCAGCAATTAAATGTATAAACCATGTTATCATTATTGCTACACTTAAGAATCAAATGAATGCAATTGGTTTTATAACATCCTTCATTCTATATTCCATGAAAATAGTAACTTTACAATCTTTCTCAGTGTCTAAATATAGAATTAACTTCAAGACTGAACAAAAAGTATCATTTTCTCTCAATCATGTATTAAATTAAAAGTACACTCATATAATTTTAATACATTTAAACGTATCACAAAGACTTTACCTCAATTTTTTGTTGGAAAGGATTAGCTCAGATTGGACAACCTATTTCCTTTATGAAAATAATGGTCATTTTTACAGTACTTTTCAGCTTTTGAAGTTTAGAGACAGCATGAACAAAGAGCCAAATAGTCTCCAACCTGTTGCTGAAGCTTCAAAAGCTGCTGCTGTTTCTCTTGCAGCACCTGTAGCTGTTGCTCGGCTGAAGCCATTGCATGAGAGAGAGACTGCAAAGCTACCTGGGCTGCTGAACTCAGAGCTGTCGAGGCTTCCCCAACTGTCCCGGATGATAGTCCACCTACTGCAGGAGTAACCCCGAAGGAACTCACTGGCATAAGACAAGGGAAAACAAACAGAGACACCAGGATGAAGAAAAGGCTCCCAGAGGTAAATGGTCAAAGTACACAATTTGACATTAAAACTATATTAAGTGTGTACTTAAAAAAAAAAAAAAAAAAGTTGGATATCACTCGGTGTCAGGGCACTTGCCTAAAAGGCTCAAAGACCAAGTACCAGTATGACCATGTACATATGAACATTACAATGTAGTGTTACTAATTAATACCCATACTCAAGTTCTAAGAGGGTCCTAAAACAAATCCCAAATCACAAGTCTGAGTCATTTACTTTTCACAAGTTCACAAGAATTTCAGGTATAGAAGAAATTTGCACATGATTAAAAACCCAAATAATCTTATATAAAATGCACGTAATATAACAGTATTGTTAGTTTTCTTATACACTGATAACCCTCTCTGAGTCCTCAAAGAAGATCCCCACTTAGTGGGATATGATACACATTCATTAATCCCATCATTTGGAGCAAAGCAACAGAGTGAGATGCTATCCCAAAAACTTAAAATGAAAATACTCCTCACAAGAATCATGTTAAATTTTGCCAGACATAGGTGACACATGTCTTTAATACCAGCATTCGAGAGGCAGAGGGTGGAGGATCTCTGAGAGTTCAAGGCCAGCCTGACTGAGTTCCAGGACCATTACACAGAGAAAACCTGTCTCAAAAATCAAAACAGAAAGAAAAAAGGATCATGTTAAATTTTAAAAAAGAAAGATGCATAATTCCTCTTTTAAACAAAATATATTCTCTTTTATGTGCAACTAAGTGTTTTGTCTACATGTTATTTCTGAGAACCATGTGTGTGCCTGGTGTTAAACAGGTCAAGACTTCCCAGAATTGGATTTACAGAGAGTTGTAAGACACCATGTGTGTATACTGGATTGAATCTCAACCCTTTAGAAGAACAACAGCTAATCTTGAATGTTGAGCAATCTCCCAGCCTTAATCTTTTTATTTTAATCTACAGACTAGACAGAGATAGGGACTGAAGAGAAGATATAGAAAGACTTATTTTCTATGTCCAGCTCACTGTAACATCAAATGGAGAAAAGCACATTCTGCACCCAGTCAAATCTGGCTCAAAGGGCTTACGCTCAAACATTCTCACCAATAAAAGCAAAATTTGACTCTTTCAATGTACTTCTGCAATACAGTATGAATGAACATTTTCCATTCAATGTTTACAAAAATCATTTTGAAAATATGATGTAAAAGCTTAATTTCACAACTTATTCTAGCACATCAGCATAAAATAAAAGGCTAGTCTAATACAGTACTACTGTTTTAATATTTGTAGTATTACAAGTCTTTTCTTAAAAGAGCCACTGGGGAAGGGTAACTACTGTAATGACAGTATATATTTGTATACATTACAAAATGACACTCTTTTTCATTCTTTGTTTTTTTTTCAAAGCAGAGCTATAGAGTTGGGCAGTCCTGAAACTCCCTCTGTAGACCAGGCTGAGATCTACCTGCCTTTGCCACCTGAGTGCTGGAATTAAAGGCATGATATGCCCAGAGCCTAACTGAAGCGCTTAATGAATTATCACATTTAACAAACCATTAACTACACTAGGCAAATATCATGACTCTAATCTTCAGCTGATTACACAATGACACATCAGCTAAGCTCACAATGATAGAACTGCATTTAGAACCCCAGCCAGTGTAAACCTGCATCTTATCTGAATTCATTAAATCTTCAAAACACAGTTAATTAAGCAGAACATTAGTTGCTACTGTATTATTATATATATGAGGTACTGTTATAATCTCATTTACAGATAATGAATCTAAAGTGAGGAAGTAGTGCTAATTTATCACTCCCTAAACATGGGGAAACTCAGGCAATGTACCACTATCAAAAGTGATGTGTGTGAAAAATAAAGATAAAACATGCAGATACTACACATATGAGGGGGAAAAAGAAAGAGTTCCAGCCAGGCGTTGGTGGCGCACACCTTTAATCCCAGTACTCAGGAGCCAGAGGCAGATGGATCTCTGTGAGTTTGAGGCCAGTCTGCTTTACCAAGCTAGGTCCAGGACAGGCTCCATAGCAATACAGAGAAATCCAGTCTCAAAAAAATAAACAAATAAAAAATAAAGAAAAAGAAAAAAAAAAGGGGGGGAAGGGGTTCCATTGCTTCCTTTACAGTAGGGGCTGAACCAGGAATACAAAGAATAGTTTTTCAGAATTTTATCATTAATATTTTTTTGAAGTTTTATTTTTATATGTATGAGTGTTTTGCCTAAACATATAGGAGTGTACCTACCTCTTAGGTGCCAATGAAAGCTAAAGGGGGTGTCAAATACCCCAGAGCTAAAGGTACAGAAGACTGTGACACATCCATCATGTAGGTGCTCCTCTTAACGAACATCCAGTGCTATTACTCCCTGAGCTATCTCAACCACCCTAGTATTTTTAAACTCTTCAAAACATTACTAACTCAAACACAAGGGTTCTACCACTGAGCCACACTAGGCCTGTTGAATGAATGAAGAGATTGAAGTGGCACTTGCTTAAATAAAGAACCTAGTATAAAATCAGTTCAATATACTATTCAAGTCCTTCTTTTTTGTTGTTGTTTTTGTTCTTGTTTTTCAAGACAGGGTTTTTCTGTGTAGCTCTGGCTATCCAGTAACTCACTCTGTAGACTGGGCTGACCTTGAACTCAGAGATCTACCTGCCTCTACCTCTGAATGCTAAGATTAAAGGGCATGTGCCACCACCGCCCATATGAAATACAAATATTCTTTATTATAAAAATTTTAATTCTTTGTGTCAAAATAGAAATATATACATACATTAATGACAAGCATTTGCAAGACTTACAGACTTAATGCTTAAATGCAGAAGCTGTTTCTCTACTCAATAACAACACATACTTACCACATGCATAGTGTTCATCACTGCAACACTTGCAAGATCTCACTAAGACAGGCTACTGTTATAAAGCCCAGGCTGGATTCAGTATTCCAGTGATTACAGGCAGGTAAAACCCACCCAAAACTACTGTTAATGTTAAGTGTAAGAAGCAACATCAGGAGATCAAAATTATAAATAACACTGGCTATCATCTCTAGTTGAAGACGGATACTAAAATACATATCTACCTTACTCTTATTTTCATTCTGGTTGATATTTCACATAATAAAAAGTTCCTAGCAATGCATGCACATATAAAAATGAATGGATTTAAGGAAATTTACTAGGTCACAGGGAGGAACCATGAACTGACCTTGAATACAAAACTATTCATGGTATTCCCTCCAAACATCACTCTCTCGTATGTATCTTCAACTTACCATGCAGAAAAAATCTAAAATTTACATATATGAGCTGTATTTAAATAGCTCCATAACATTATGTCTGTTACTACACAAAGAATGTAATAAAAGAAGGTATATACCAGTAAACGTACTTGCATCATCCCTTTCTATTCTGGTTCCATCACTAGTTGACACGCAAGTAAAGTGCAGGGGTTCAACCTCTAAAAGTCCAGTGAGAGATGTGAAACTTCCCTCAGCAGCTGTGCAACTACTGACTTTTCCGTTTCCTAGTGCAGAAAGAAAAATCTCAAAGTGCATAAAGATAATCTGCAAAAGGCATGAAGTAGCAATAATCATGACTACTATACCAACCTTAATTAGCATAAAATATTCAAACCTCAGACACTACTTCAACAAAAGGGACATTTAAAAAAAAAATCTATAAACAAAGATACTAGCTTCCTCCATATAAAAGCAAGTTGGTAGAGATTCACAGTAATAAGAAACTTACAGCATTTGTCAAACCAAATCTTGAGCAGTAAAACTAGTCAAATAATTCCAACAACCAAAAAACATCAAATTGAACACTGGGTTGGAAATTTTGAAGACTGCTTCTTTGTGTCTTTAACATTTGTATGTTTCACTATAAAATATCCATAATCTGTACTTCTGAAATACTCAAATTCTGAAACTTTTCACCACTAACATAATGGAAAATTTTCAGATTTTGGATTTCTAAATTATGTATATTCAACCTATAGTTTTTTTAATAGTTTGTTTTATAACAAAGAAATTAATATATTAAGTCAAATGGTTTAATACTTCATAGACATAGGGCTAAGCTCTTAAAAAAAATCTTGTGTTCTAAAGACAAAATGTGGTAGCTACAATAAAGACATGGCAACTTAAACTCAGTATCTAACAATTTGAAAAATAAATAAACTGCAGAACTATTTGTGTTTTATTCACTTAATAAAAGTTCAGTACCTGAAAGAACATCCGATAAATCAATTTCATCTGACTGGACACCAATGCTGCTATTGTATACATTTTTACAAGAAGAGCCATTCATCTCCAAGTCAAAAAGGACTGGATCAAATGGTGAGCTGTATAATCCATATCTGAGAAATGAAATAATGTAGTAAACAATTTACTTCAATGCCATTTAATTAAGAAAGTACCTATTTTGTTTGAATAAAAGGGGCTTCAAATTCATAAAAGTCCAGAGAGTCAATAAACATGATTCAAAAACTGGCAGCCAATACAAGACAGTTTTCATAGCCTGAGGTAAAGGAGGGAAAAAATAAAAATGAACAAAAAAATAAGCATTCCTTTCTCCCACTCCATCACTACAATGACAATAGAGATAATAGAAATGTTAAGGAAAATGTCATCAAACTAAGGATTTATAACTAAATATACTAGAAAAGCAGTGCCCTAGATAAAGGAGAAAGATAACTTGGAGATTAAAATCATTTATTGGTTACAGAAGACCAGAGTTTGATTCCCAGCACCCATATACTGGTTTACAACCAATCATAACTCCAGGTCAGGTTATGTGCTTCCACCGTCTTCTGATACCCACAGGAACATAGTAGATGCCTGTACATGCAGGAAAAACATTCACACATATAAAATGAAATCTAAAATTTTTCTTTAAAAGCTGAAGACCAGGAAAAAAATTCTAAGTCCAAACTTTTGTTATTTTACTACATTAAAATTTAAAGAATTTCAGGGAAAAACAACAAGGGATTTATATAATTATACCTAAAAGTTGTACAATTAATAAATTACATTACAAACCTCTTGGATTACGAAAGCAAAGTATCTTTATTAAATACAATTAGAGCAGGAAAGATGGCTCAACAGGTAAGAACACTGGCTACATTTCTAGAGAACTTGGGATTGATGCCCAGCACCCAAATAGCAGCTCACAACCATCTGTAACTCCAGTTCCAGGGGTCTAACACAATTCTCCATGAGCACTGCATACATGTGTGATGCACAGACATAACATGCATGCAAAAAGAAAAAAAGGAAAACAAAACGTGTAAAATAATCTTTTAAAAAATACAATTAGCTCTCTGAATAAACATCTATAGAATGTTACTAATGGTTGAAGGGAATCGTTCCAGAGGAAACATGGGAAGAGGGGCCTTAGACTAGTCACATTTAGAAGAATGTTTATCATAAAATGAATATACTTTTTAAGGTAAAACTCTGTTTTTCAAGTGTACATCGTATGGTGGTTTGAAACAAAATAGTTCCCAAACAAAGCAGCACTATTAGGAGGTAGGCTTTGAGATTTCTATGCTCAAGCTATGCTCAGTGACACAGTTCAGTTCCTGTTGCCAGAGGATCAAGATGTAGAATTTTCAGTTCCTTCTCTAGGATCTTGTCTGCCAGCAAGATGCTGTACTTTCCCATCATAATGATAGTGAACTAAATTTGAGCTGTAAGCCACTCCAATTAAATGTTTTCCTTTATAAGAGTCACTGTGGCAGGGTGTTGGTGGTGCACACCACACTCGGGAAGCTGAGGCAGGCAGTTCTCTGTGAGTTTGAGACAAGCCTGGTCTACAAGAGCTACTTCCAGGATGGCCTCCAAATCCACAGAGAAACCCTGTCTCAAAAAACCAGAGTGAGTGAGTGAGTAAGTGAGAGAGTGAGTGAGTGAGTGAGTGAGTGAGTGAGTGAGTGAGTGAGTGAGTGAGTGAGTGAGTGGGAGAGGAAAACAAAACCGCTGTGCTCATGGTATCTCTTCACAGCAACAGAAATTCTGCTTGCACTCTTTATAATTTAATATGTTAAAACAAACCTTGTTTGAAGTAGAGCCTCCAATGGTGTCAGTCTTTCCTGCAACTGTCTGGACACAGCAGTGAGTAAAGCTGCACAAGCTGTACTGCACCCAGCCAAGTCTTCATCCTTAACGTAATTTAGCAGGACAAAATACCAATAGACAGAACCTAGAAATAACAACAGAATCAAGCCTTGCGCTCCTTCTCTACCATACAGAACTTTAGTTTCAAAGTTAATAAATACAACTACCTATTCTAGAAAGATACTTCCTCTTGCTGGAAAGATAATCTTTAACATTTTAGGATGAAAGAACAAAGAGTTTTGGAACACTAATAAATATAAACAGCATCCTGAGTAAGAGTCTTAGATTAATAATTCTATTAATGACACAGTAGGGATGGGCACTTGACCCCCACAAGCCTGACAAAATGAGTTCAGTTCCAGAATCAACACTGTAGACTGCCCTTTGACCTCCATGTGTGCATTATGGCATGTACACCCTTCCATCCACAAGTATCGAAATGTTTTCCTAAGGGATTTATAACACTTTTCAGGAGGTATATCAATCAAGAATGTGTTAAGAGTGTCAAGGTCCAAGCAGGAGTATGCCTTTAATCCCAACATTCAGGATTCAAAGGCAGGGAAGATCTCAGGACTAGCCTGATCTACAGAGCTGCTATGGACTGCAGAATTATACAATGAGACTTCAATGCATACATCAAAGGTCAACCCATCAGAGATGTGTATCTCATGGAGAAATAGACCTTTTTAAAAGGCAGTAAAGAATGAGATGCAAGTCTCAGTAACTTTATCTGCAAGGCAATAAGAAATACTGTCTTCTGAATGTGTTAGTTGTACTCACTGCAGATTTCTTGTGTGAAGAGCTCTTTCCCTAACATTGTATCTTGGGGACTTTTCACACAACACTACAGTGTGTTAATTGCTTACTGAGCATAATTTTCCCTAAGCATTGTTATACTGGATGATTCGCCCCAGCAATGTGTGATTCTGGCAAGAACGTAATCACAATTAATACCCTTACTCTCTCAACCAGGTCTTCGTATAAATTTAGAAGTCTGTCCCCTTGCAATTATCTTCATTGGAAGATGGTTGGTGTTAAGTGTCCAGGCAAAGACCCCTGAATTAAGACATTCACAGATACCCAAGGACAAGAATTACAGCATGTCTGAAGTTGTTTATCCATAGCTCTCTGAGAGGCAGAGAACAAGAGTGTCTGGGATTCATTCTACCAGCAGACAGGGAAGTGCTGTTCCAAGCTAACCTCGCATTAATCATGAAACAAACCCTTAACTCTCTGTACTTACTACCTCAGTCTATTAAGGCAAAATATTTACTGCTTGTACCCTCAGAGATAGCATAGGGTGCAATACTTAGAACCAAAAGGTTCCTTTCAACCAGCTAACATCTGGCAAAAGTATTAACATAAACTAAATGCTACAAGCTTCCCCTCTGCATATGTTGCCTAGTTACCAGACACACCTCCTCTGCCGGCCCATTGGAAGAAAAACAGCATACTGAGAATAAGATGATCCTGGCTTTGCTCCACATTTTTACTGATTATAATTTCTAGCTTAATTTACCAAGTCACATTTAAGAAAATAGCGAAGCACACATATTCCCCTTAGATTTCCCTAATGACTTAGTTTCAGTCTCTCTCTCCTCTCCCTCTCTCTCAATTAACCTCCTATTCCTTTAACAAGTTCCTGGAAACTTAAACCACTCCCACTCTGAGCCATAAAGAAAGGCTGACAGTCATCACTTTGTGTAAAACTTTTTATCTGTTTCTATGACCCTAAAAAACTCTAGCCTTACACCTAGCTAAAGCCAGAGAATTGCTGATTGTAGGTGTGTATACGCTGGAAGATGTTCCAGTACAGCAGAATGAAAAAGAGCACATGAATAGAAAGACCGTATTATGAGAAGATTCTTTCTCTATAAGCATCAGACTTTAGTTCCTTGGCTTATTGTTGCATTTGTTTTGAACCCTGTGCAAAGACTTTTAAGGCTGGACCTTAGAATCCTTTGTTACATAGCATGTTCCAGAATAGCCATAGCCACACAAAGACACCATCTCAAAAAGGAAAAAAAAAAAAAAAAAGTATATTAATGTGAGAAAAAGCCAGAAAAGCAGAGACTGGAAGGGCCAAATTAACCTTCCTGTACAAAAGTGATCAAATACTTGATGGCTGTGAACTTAAAACAGTACACTTAAATGAATGAAACAGCACTCTAAACTGTGGGTCAGGTATAACCAACACAGCATGAATGAGAGGATCACGGCATATCAGATACCTTAAAAAAGAAATCTTAATAATAAGTACATGCCTGAATTGTACCAACCAACATTAAAATATATCTGTAAACAAACTGGAAGATCAGAGGTTATTGTAGTGAGTAAAAGGATGTAAAACGCGATGTTGTCTTAAGACTAGATAAGTAAATAAATGAATAAAGCACAATACTACAGAACACTCTGAGAAACACCTACAAAAATATAGTAGTTAAAAGCACTTGCTTCTCTTGCACAGAACCTAGGTTTGGTTCCCAGAATACTCATGGCAGTTCACAATCCCATTGACTCTAGCTCTAGAGGCTCTGCATCCCCTTCCAGGACTCCTATGGTAAAATAACAGCAAAAAAACACATACAAAAGCCCCTATTACCTTATGTATGTATTTTGGGGGGGAATAGCTTTGCAAATCCCTGCTATTTACTCTTGGAAGATATTTCTATAGAATCTTCACTAAGCCCTTTAAGGAAACTCAGTTTGCCATGGCCACAATAACATATAATATATACATACATGCAATGACAGTTTAACAATTTTATTAATCTATGACATCTCCCAAACATTTTCTGTCATTGTTGTCTGTGACATACGTGATCTACAATCAGTAAACAACTAAACAATTTAATATTTATAATGTTAAAGAAAAAATATGTCTAGAGAGCTTAAAATTTACTGTGCCTCTTATCTACTATTGGGTATTATTATTTTTTAAATTTCATTTATTTACTGTGTATATATATGTATGTACTTATGAATGCAAATGCCACAGCAAATATGCAGAGGTCTTAAGTGTGCGTGCCGTGTTTGGGGGCACATGTGGAACTCAGAGCACAACCTCAGGGAGCTTTGTTCCTTCCCTCTACCACATGGGTTCCAGGAATGGAACTCAACACATCAGGCACAGCAACAAGCGTCCCGAACTACAGGTCATCTAACCTGTCTCTCCTATCATTAAACAGAAAGTGTATATACAATGTACCGCAAGTTACTAAGCCCTCAAGAAACACATACAGGGCTGGTGAAATGGCTTAATTAGTATAGTACCTACTATACAAGCAGGGAGAACGGAATCCAAGCTCTAAAAACATGTCTTTAAAAATGGGCATGATGGTATGCTGAGGAGATACAGAAAGAAGGATGCTTAGAGCTCACAAGACACACAGCCTAGCAAAATAATAAGGCTCCAGGACAATAAGAGACCTTGACTCAAAAGTAAGGTAGACAATATTTATGAGAAGTTATATCTGAGAATCTCTGATGGCCCCCAAATGCACATGTACTCACAGGTGCACCTATACACAAACACAAGCATACCTAATACCAAAACATGTACTAATAATCCAGGTAAGCTACAAAAAAAATAGAGTAAAAACAAAATAATTGTTAAAGTATT
The DNA here is from genome assembly GCA_030556225.1 of Cricetiscus sungorus. Lineage (NCBI taxonomy): Eukaryota > Metazoa > Chordata > Mammalia > Rodentia > Cricetidae > Cricetiscus > Cricetiscus sungorus. Next base: position 67,922,521 of record JANBXA010000651.1, read on the forward strand.
CACTATAAATATTTGTTATTAAAGTAATTTTACATACCACCAGTTGCTGCTGCTGGCAAAAAGCACATATTGTCAAGTAATGCCTTCAAAAGAACAGATCCAAATCCAGGCTGACAGGGGTCACATTTACCATTACTAGAAAATCATTTATTAAAAAAGAAAGAATGTAAAGATATTATTCATAATTTAAATTCAACCCTAAACTTGTCATAATACTTGAAAATCTTTAAAAAAAAAAAAAAAAAAAGTAAAGGCACCAAAAGTTTTCTCCCAAGTTAGACCACTATGGTTATTAAGAAGGGCTAAAGCAGGTGCAACTGCTCTTAAATACTAACTAGGTGATGTTAGAGAACTCTGCAAGACAAGGAACTGATGGGAAATGTCATTCTTAAACAAAAAGGAACAAGGTGTTGGACAATCAAGCAGTAAGAATGAGAGAAGGTCACCACTCATCAAATTCTCACTATTGCCAAATGGACTTAACTAACATTGCATTCTACTCTAAAGACCCTCCAAATTCTTCTTCAGGACTACGCAGTCATCAACTGCTGGAAAGTTACTCATGAATTTGATGAGAATCAAATCACATCACAGACAAAATAATCACCACCAAGCCATAAATAAAATTACAAAGTATGCTTTGAAATAAAAACAGACCAACCTAATGCACAAGGCTAGAAACCGGGCACATTTATGGGCTATACTTCGTCCTGCCTCAAAGAAGCAAACACGGACAATATCTGAAAGACATTTTCGTGTTTTTGAAAGTAGGCAATCATTTCCTTCCTTTGAGCTGTAAAATAAGAGCAGACAAACTCATTTGGTCTCAGAATCTTAGCAGCCAAGGGACAATCATAAAGTGATCAAAATCTCAATTATTAACCTGCCAGGTCCATTTGAATGGACTCCAGCTAACCAGCAGAGAGCATCCAACACAAGACTCTGAGCATGTTCTGTGACCTGCCCATCATCTGATCTTCTACAGAGAGTGTTAAGAAGCTTCTCATGAAATTCTGAAAACTGTAACATGGCACAACGCTGAACCCTAAAAAAGAGACATACAATATATTTATACCAGTACAAACAAAACAATCAGACTACTGCTATACAATATGGAGGGTTATATAGGTTCATGTAAAATAATAAATATCAAAACTAAAGCTTTCAGGGCTGAGTAGTTAGTTTCAGTAGCATAGGACTTGCCAGAATGGTTAAGGTCCTAGGGTCAAAGCCTAAAAGCACAAAAGAGGAGAATTTTTTTTTAAAAAAAAAAAGGATAAAAAATGCTTATTAGTCTTATGTGAAGTACAGAATTCATAGTGTTTTAGAGGAAAATAAGCTCACAGAAATATGATCAAGCAGAGAGTAGTTGGAGCCTCAAATCATGATTCTTACATTTTTCACAGATTCCTCATACATAGTAAAGAAATATAAAGACCAGGAATAAAGCCCTGAAAGCAACTAAAAATACCCTCAGAGACAGTCGTTTACTTTCAGAATGGAAAAGGAAATAAATACTTCCAGATGAAAGACATTCAATAATGTGTTTACTTCTCCTTTCATTGTCCTAATAGCAGAATCGCCACATGTGGTGAGGCACATCTTAAACCATAGTATATAGAAGTTGGAGTCAGAAGATTAAGCCTGGAAGTATCTGAGACCTGTCTCAAAACAACAGAAAACGGAATGGCAGACTAATGAAATGTGATTACCTTTCCTTTGAAATTGAAGTTTTCTTAAATCTTCGAATGGTGACAGAAACCTCTTGAAGTAAGTCACAGCCTCGGAGATTTTCAGACTTACGGGTACTTCCGGCATTTTCATTTTTAACATTAGATGATTTTTCCTAAACATACAAAATTAAGTAATTTAAGACAAACAAATGAAACTAAAATAATAAAATAAAAATAGATTCCAAATATCAAGAACTATGAGATTAAACTAGTAAATGCCTATTTTTCTACAAAATTTCATCAGGAAAAAGTCAAGATTTTATAATCCCAATAATTAAAAACTATACAACCAAGACTTTGAGTCTAATCCTTAGATTCAGAAATATGGAGATAACAGCACCTGTTTGGCATACCTCAGAGTTGCTTTGAGGATTAATTATGATAAAGTCCTTGAAAAACTGGAGGACATATCAGCACCCCCATCACCTTGGATTTGCATAATACTGCTAATGTTTCTTAAGAATAATAATATAAAGAAATAAAACACAAGTTCAGGAAAATCTAGGCTCAGACAAGTATGAAGAACTTTACATACCTATAGAAAATTAGCCATGAAGATGAAGGATATCTCTAAAATTATTTGATAGCAAGCCCCAAGTTTAGAGGGAAGTACCTTCTAAAAAGTCTCCCTACTGAGTGAGTAAGGTTTTATAAAAGCTAAGTTATTGGCTGGGAAGTGGTGGCGGCGCACAACTTTAATCCCAGCATTTGGGAGACAGATGTCTGTGAGTTCAAGGCAAGCCTGGTCTGCAAGTTCTAGATCAGCCAAAGCTATGTTTCCCCCACCCCATCCCCAAAAAAAAACCTTGCTGGGGGAAAAAAAAAAACCAAAATCCAAAACATAAAAATTCCACTAAATTATATATTCAAATTTAATTCAAAACATCTTAATAATAATTATACATACTTTAAATAACAGCAAAGAAAGATTACCAATAGGCCAAGCAGCAAACAAACTGTCAAGCAAGCAAGAGAAGTACACCTCCCAACAAATCTCAGCTACAAAATCGTCCTATTCAAATATCAGGTTCATACCTTGCCTGCTGCAACCTTTGCCAAGAGAGAAGCAAGTGAATAACCCTTGTGACCCTGATGTTTCAGAGATGGAAGTCTCACAACAGGACGCATGCCACTGCTACACATCTCATCTGCTCCTCTTTCATTCACTGCTTTGACATGGATTAAAAATGAGCGATATTTCCCTCCTGCCATACCTGAAGGAGTAGAGAGTGTGATGAATACTTATTGCCAAAAAAGTAAACTTTATCATTATTATGGAGCAAATAAGTACTAACTCGGGGGGGGGGGGGAGAGACAACTATGTAAGTCCAGAGATTCCAATTGACATCTTCTGATAACATAATGGAACAATTTGACACCCCAGCAAAATGAATGAATGAACACATGAATGAGCAAATAAATAAAGCTGTATAAAACTCTAAAATAAAACATTGTGCCAGACATTAGAAACACACACTCAGGAGGCAGAGCAAGGAGGAAGGAGGATCTCTGTGAGTTTCAGGCCTCCTGGAATAGGAACTGCTTTGAACTCAGGTCTCTTAACCACTGAGCCACCTCCTGAACACTTATCTACACTTTACATATGTCCAGAGGAAACAAAGCATTGTAATAGTTACAGTTCAAAAATCAATGACATGTTTTTACTCTTGGCAGTGGTGGTGCACACCTTTAATCGCAGTATTTGGGAAGCAGAGGCAGGAAGATCTCTGTGAGTTCGAGGTCAGCCTAGTCTGCAAAGCAAGTGGCAGGGAGTGAGGGAGTGAGGGAGTGAGGGAGTGAGGGAGTGAGGGAGGGAGGGAGGGAGGGAGGGAGGGAGGGAGGGAGGGAGGGAGGGAGGGAGGGAGGGAGGGAGGGAGTTTCTGAATGAAGAAGAAAAAAGTTTTGCTATAACTACCAAGTTTTGGGTAGTAACTGTGCCCTTTTAGGGTTGTGACAAATACTTTGTTGTGGTTCAGCTCGTTCTCAAATATAATAGTACCTACACCCTGAAGCTAGCTTAAAACTCTTCTAAGAAAGACTTCAACAGTTACTAAACCTCTATAATGCAATCACATAGTTCCTATCTATAATATAAATTATGTTGCAAAAATATCCTCAAATAAATACACCTAACAAATCAGACTGCTGCTGTGGCAGGTACTAAGTCTTTGAACAGAGTCAATAGCTACCCACCATTTTCCACATTTCTCCCTGCCTCTAGCGCTGGACTACATTAGACTTGTTTTCCTCTGACCCCAGTAAGTCCTATTGTAGTCCCATTAAGCTGCAACTACACTCTTACTACTGTACAGTCTCCTGGCTCTGACATGACTCCTCACCTTAATGTCCTGCTTCAAACTTTCCTTTGACACAACTCACACCAATCACAGGTCTACAATTTTAAAGATCATGAGGGCCAGGTGTGGTACTGCAGGCCTTTAATCCTAGCACTCTGGAGGCAGATGGATCTCTGAATTCTAGGCCAGCCTGACTTATATAATGAATACCAGGTCAGGGCTACATACAGATCCTGCCTCAAAACAGAAAGAAGGGGTGAAGGGGCTCCAAAACACAAATTCTTTCAAAAGACATGCAATGTAATGTGTCCCCGTTTTGTCTAAGCATTTTCCACCCCTTACAAAGCTCATTAATACTCTAAGATTTGGCTTTAAATACAACTATTTTCTAGAATGAACCCAAATACATCATAGGATCTCAAATCGTTTATGAACAAATGACATTAGTCATGGAGTACAATGAAACTCGTGTATATACAGAACTTACCTTTAACTAGGGGTGTACATTTCAAAGCACATCCAATGGATGGTGCTGAACCCTATACACACAAAACTGTGGTGAAGTTACATAATCCCACCTCAAAGACACATCAAGATCCCAAAAACGCAGAACCAAAGTTTCACATAAATAGATACTAATGACAGCTGATAACCTCACACATAGGAAGCTGGAAGTTCTAATGGAAGCCCCAAACAAAACAGCATTTTTGTGATCAATTTTCAAAATGTATTTTTTTTATGCTGGTATTATTTATTCTGCTTTCATAAAATAAGTTACTTCACCTTTTACAAGTTTGGGGCTTGTCAATGTCAACATTCCAGCATGACCTGATAGATCAAGACCACTAGCAAGCCATACTGGGCCACACAGAATATCTTCTTTATGATCCTCTAAAAATGCACATAACCTAAGACCTAAAAAAAAAAAAAAATATTTTTCTTTCAGTGTATTATTGGAAATTCAATAAAGATATATCCATCCCATTTAATATGATAACACCACACAAAATATAATACAAAGAACATGTTCAAACAATCATCGTGCTAAGGAATTATAATCAATTATCTATGTTATGTGTCTTTTTCCACTATCATTTTACATTTCACCTTCATTTTCAAGAAAGATTATAGAATCATGGCTATTTCAAATCAGAAGTCATTAAAAACTAGGACACAAGTATTAGTGCAGCTATATTTGCAAAGGTGAAGTGAAAGTTACAGCACACTGCCAAAGCTGGATTATAGGTTACTTTTTAATCACACTCTCAAAACTGAGCTTTTGCAAGGCACCAGGAAGTCTTTCGATAGGATGCATTAAGAGCACTACTCCTTTACTGCCAGGGACAACAGCTCTACAGTTGAACTCACACTGTGACTCCTCTACATCCATGTGCTGCATTTCTTCATTCAAATCAACCAGAGACGGGTTCCCATTTTGTTCCACTTCAATGTTAAGAGCTGGAGACAAAGGAAAGGTGATCTGCCTATCTACTGCTGTTTCTAGAGGATAAAAATATTAGTAAACTTAATTTTGCTTAGTATTAATAATTTTTGTGCCTAAAAATCCAAAACCTTCTGCTAAACAGGGAACTATGATTTTTGTCACATATTATACAATAGTTGTTGTCAAGAGGAGAAAATTAAACTCAATGATTTTATACTTTTCCCCTCTACAATTGGTAATAAAATATTTGCCTGAAGATATAACTTACTGGTAATTAAAAGTTCTTCCCTAAGCTGCACAAAGTTTTTAAAATACCAATTGCCTAAGTCCTAGATTCATTACATGAAAATGTCATGAGAATACACAGATGGACACGGACGGACACACACACACACACACACACACACACACACACACACACACACACTATGCAAACACAGAAGAAACTTCTAGCAAAGGAAAATTTTCAGATTTGAATGTTTGTACCCTTAGTGTTGGTGTGGCACTTTATACTCAATTTTTTTAAAGAAAAACAAATGCTGAGAAGTAACATCTAGTTCCCACCATAGTGAATCTATGAAAAAAATGGTATTATTTCTGGCATTACATGAAAGGCTAGCTTGACTGATTACTTTTTAAATAATAATTTCCAAAACAGTGTTTTTTTACCAGCAAGTCTTCCTTTAAAAAGACAAAGCATAAAACTAGTAGTCACAAAAGCAGAACTAACATCATTTCACAAAGATGTGATTATTCACCATCATAAATTCTGCAAATTGCTGAGTTACTGGAAAAATCTGAAATGTCCTTTAGATGACTCTGACTGTAGCTCTGAGGAGCAGGAACTACCAGTCAAGGTGACAATTAGCTTCTGTAATGACACTAACCACAAGACAAGGTCCTCCAACATTAACTCTGACCCCTCTTACCATTGGCTTTCCCTAGGCCCGGAGCCTTGTTCTTCAGCAGTGTTACTTGTATCTGGGGGACACTGGTGATGTTTGAGTTCAGAACGAATTTGAAGTCTACGTGTCCAACCATACAGGCTTTAGGTAGAACCAATTCAAATACATGTTCATCCCAGCTGTTGCTGTCAGAAAAGGTAAAAAATGCTAAGTAAAGCAAAAAATCTTCCTCATACACAATAATATCATTAGCATCACATCACCTTTCCTACTCCTTGTTTTGTACACACTCCAACAAATACTGGGGTACAAGAGACACTGAGATACAAAGACACTACCTCAAAAAAACAGGACCGAGGCTGAAGAGATGGCTCAGTGGTTAAAAGAACACTTTACCAAAGGACCCAAATTCATTTACAAGCACTCATATGGGGCAGCTCATAACTAAGTCCAGTAGCAAGGCATCTGATCTCCTCTTTTGGCATCTATGATCATGCACAAACATGTGGCATATACTTAAATAGATACACACATAGGAATAAGTAAAATTATGCTCTTGTTTTCTTTCTTTAAAAAGTTATTTACCATGAAATATGAAGAGAAGATAACTGTCTCACAAAAGAAAGGCGAAACTTAGGGCAATGATCTTACCTTAGCGCTCTGTATCTGCCTTGAGATTTGTTCATAACAACAAAGCCCTTGACCATCAACATGAGATTCTGTCATATATCAATTACCTGAACATTCCTGGACCCCAATCTAGAATCTTCACTGTGAAACAAAGTCTCCTTATTTCATATATTTGTACCTAGTCTCCTCTCACACAGCAGAAGTAAATGTATCAGAAAATTCTATCCCCTTCTACCTTTAAATTATAATCAAACTCCAACTACTCTTTTCACTACCTCCATCATTATTACTACCTTCTAAAGTAATGTCTGCAGTTAAGCAACCAAACTAAAATATTTGCTTCTACAAAAACACTACCATCATCAAAATCTACAACAATAACTACCTGTTAGTGATTCATAGTAGAAAAACCTCAGAGAAATCATGAACTATAAATTGTTGTCAAAGCTTTCCTGTATTCAAAAGTCTCTAACATCCTCATCTCCCACAATTCAGAAGCTGGACCTTACTTTCTACCATTCTACTATATTCTCTACCCTCCAACAATGGTTTTCTTACTCTAAAAGTCATGAGCTACACTATATACACTATGTCAGGGCTTTATACTTGTATTGCCCATGAGTCAGTATCTTGGCACAGGGCTTTCTAAGGATGCTTTCTCTTGTCCTTGCGCTTGAATTCACTCATATCTTTCCCCTGCCCCCACACCTATGCTAGTCTAATCACAGGCATCTTTGAACTATGACTATAGCATAAGATATCTTTTCACTGTCTGATGCTCACTAAAATCACAAGAATCATAGTACTAGTGTCTGTAACAGTGTCTGTTTTTTGCACAAGTATTTAAATATTCACTAAATAAATCTGCAGACTAAGAAATCAAATAAATAGTAGGTTCTCTCATATTATTATACAACATGGAACAGTACAGCAATATTCAAAATCAAATGACAAACTCAAGGGAGAAAAGTTATTAATACTAAAACATTAAGAGAAATAGTAGCATAGTTGGGAACTCCATGTTACTTCTAACAAATGACTAAGGTGAAGCTCCTTGGAGAAGTCCAGTACCTATCAGTCTGCAGTTTCCAAGTCCGGGTGTGCTGAGCAGCATCTCCATGGTGCTGCTGGTGCAGGTGCTGAGGGTGCCGTCTTTGCTGCTGTTCTTGCTGAACTTCTACCCAACATGGAGGAACAGTAGCTGAAAATCGTGGAGTCAGTGTCTCAAATCGAGTTAGCTCTACTAGGGACGTCAAGATTTCAAGTGTGAATGGCTGGTCCACCAATAAATCAACTCCTTAACAGTAGTGAACAAGTATTTGAAACAAATTTAAAAAGAAAAAGAAAAGATGTTATTTTAAGTCATTTTTTTGTCTATTCAAAATACAACATGCAAAATGTATGAAAGCTAATAAAGCATGCTTCTACCTCCCAAATTCTGGGGTTAAATATACATGTGCCACCAAGCTTGGCTAAAACTTCTTTTAAACATTAGGTTCAGAAGATAACTGTGGTGCATGCTAAGAGTTATACAAGCACAGAAGGACTAACTGCATGTGTAAAGAAAACAGTAAAAGGCTTAGTACAAGGAAGGGGACACAGCTCAGTGAGAGAGGACTTTTTTGCCATACATAAAGCACTGGTTTTGATCCACCCAGGGGGAGTAGGAGGATAAACCATGGACTGGACAAAGTATGACAGAAAAAGGAAAAGAGAACTTAATGCAACAGGTCAAAACCATGAAACCATTATGTTCTTAAGAAATCAGTGAGTCAAGGCTGGAGAGAGCTGAGTGGTGAAGACCTTGCTAATCTCCAGCAGAGGATCCAGGTGGGAGTGACAACTATCAGTAACTCCACTTACAAGATTGAATGCCCTTTTCTGGACTCCACAGCACCATGTGGTGCTGGTATACATACATGTAATACATATAAATTTTTTAAAAATATTTTTAAAAGAAATCATGAAGTTTACTTGGGCATGGTGGCACACACCTGTTATCCAAGTACCCAGAAGGCAGGAACAGGTGACTATCTGGATTTGGGGCCAGCCTGGTCTACACAATAAATTCCATGCTAACCATGGCTACATTGTAAAACCATTGGCTTTTTTGTTTGTTTGTTTGCTTGCTTGCTTGCTTGCTTGCTTGCTTTGTTCTTTTAAAGAAACAACAATAAAACTTTTTAAAAAATCATGAATTTACTGTATCTGGAGGTTGAAAAGAAACCTACAGTTATTTCATAGATGTCAACAAGGCCAAGAATAGATTTTAAGCTTGGATTAGCATACTATTGCTACTTCTTTTGTAAAACTAGCTTTATAAACAGTACAGAGTATGGATAGGAACAAAAGGCAAAAGTAACCAGCTGGACACTAAGTCAGCCCTTTGTCAGGAGATGTGGATAAAGTCTGAATTCAGCCTAGGTAATAGTAAGAGACCTGGAATTGGGGCAGGTGTGGATGGTGTAAACAGCAAATCAAACACACACAAAATGCTATCCAGGGTTTAAACTGGGGCAATGACAATGTTAAGTAAGACTTAATGCAGTAAGACTGTACTCTTAGCTATTCAATTACATGTAAAATTAATACCATTACCCACTCCACTGATTCTACACTTACTTAATGTCCCTCCTTACTTTAATTTTTATATCTTTTTAAATTATGTGTACGTATGCATGTCTTTATGTGAGTATGTACATATGAGTACAGGTGTCCTTGGAGACCAGAGGCATCAGAGCTACTGGAGGTAGAATTACAGACTGCTGTAAGCTGTTGACACTGGTGCTAGCAACTGAACTCCAGTCCTCTGGAAGAGTAGCAAGTGCTCCTAAATGCTGAACCTTCTCTTCAGCTCCAATGTCCCCCTCTTTCACATCGTATTCCTTAATTAAACTAAGAGCTTCATATTGAGAGAAAAGTGCAAGCAATATGGCTCTGTGAATAAAGTGCTTACTGCCAAACCTAACAACCTGGGTTGAGTTCCACAGAGAACCCATTCCAATTTGTCCTCTGACTTACACAAAAGTGCTGTGGCATTCATACACACACACACAGACAGACAGACACACACACACACACACACACACACACACACACACACACACACAAAATAAATGAGCATTTAAATATGTGATTTTCAAAAACAAGAGAAATAATGTTTTTACTTCTTAGGCAGACTTCACTAATACTGCTGAACCTATGAAAATGATTCTTTCATGACAGGGTTTCTCTGTTACTTTGGGGGCTGCCCTGGAACTAGCTCTTTGTAGGGCTGGTCTTGAAGTCACAAAGACCTGCCTGCCTCAGCCAGGATTAAAGGCATGCACCACCACCGCCCAGCTCAAAATGATTCCTTTTTTACGAAGTTTGTAGCATTTTTCAACTACCAGAAAGGTAACAAATAACGTATGATAATATATATAATAAGAAGCCTGGTCAAAGAATGTCATTCTAACAGTGCAATCAAGACTTCATTATTTAAAATAAATAAATAAATACTACCAGAAGGGTATTTTAATTATTTCAAAATGTAGTGTCTTACCTGAAATACCAGGACTTGAAGGATTTGATAAAGGTCTGGAACCTTCTAAAGACGGTTCCGTTCCTTTAGAAAGAGATCCATCAACCAGAATATCAGCTTCATCAATATCATCACAGGTTCCTCCAATTTGGAGAAAATGAAGCTCACCACCTACAGTATAGTAAAATTTCATTAACAAATACATAGAAAACAGTTTAAGACTTAAATGCAGTATTAATTTAAAAGTTATAATTTATTTTAATACTACTTAACACAAAGAACACTATACCAATTCTCTGTGTCAAATAATTTGAAAATTTAGTTGTAATGACAAACAATTAAGAAAACAACAGATATTTATCTCAGGACTACAGAAATATCCATTGGTTAAAAGCATTTTTTCACACAACAGACCTGGGTTCAATTTCCACCACTTTCATGGCAGTTCACACGCACTGGTAACTCCTGTTCCAGAACATCTTACACTTTTGTCTGACCTCCAAGGGCATAAATACATGCACAGACAACATGTAAGCAAAACATTCATACATATTTTTAAAGGTATTTATTCTCATACCCATTACATAACATGATTCTTTGATATCTTTAATTAGTCTAAACTGTACCAAAACCTTTTAAACAGGGTTTATTCCCATTATCATCTTACACATAAGGACATTAAAAAACTAGCTATATATATATTGAGATCCACAGCCTAGTCTATTGATTTGAGAAGAAAAATGAACAAACATTAACTTACAATGAAATAAAAATGAACAAATATCTTAACTCCTAATTCACTCACAATGAAATTTTTAAAAAGAAAAACAAATTTCTAGTTTTCATTACCTGTCACATAAAAAGAAACAGCAAACAAGAAATATAAGACTAAAAAAGCCTAATGATTACAAATGTTACATTGTAACATGAGTTTCTGTAGTTACCCTTCCAGAAGAAAAGCTATTATATTATAGTCTATATGTATTTAGAGCCATATAGCTTTTCTGTCACATATATAAACATATGACTAAAAAGCTATAAAACCTACAGTCAAGGTGAAACCTGCCAATTCAATGCCACTTCATAAGGAAACTTGACCTACAGCACTTTGAGAATTAAAAAGAGTTAGTTTCAAGTGGGAAGCCAACATCAACATCTACATAAGGTTATATTCCTGTATGACTAAAGCAAAACCCTGAAAAACCAAATGTCTAACAGAATTACATCAGGGACTGGATACACTCTCCCCACACAGACCACTCATATGCTTCACACATAGTCAGCAACCACCAGAGAGGCCCAAGTCAGTCAGCCTAAGCGTACCCTTCAAGAGACTTGAGAAATCCCATCAGAAAATAAAGTCATTAGAGAAATACAGACATGACCACACAGTCTAAGGTTGTCAGACACAGCAACTTGACTGAATACTAAGATATGCTGACACAGAAACAGTATGTAAGAATCAAGCCTTCCTCCAACCCACCCTCATGCAAACAAAGCAACCCTCATTAAAGTCAGAAGGCAGGGTATGTGTATGTGTGTGTGGCCTGGCAGGAGAAAGGGTGTATGCATTCGTGCAGGCCTGTGTGCAAGTGTGTGTAATCTGTTGGGGAAAAAAAAGGGATACAAAGAGAAGATTATATAGGATAATACAGGAGGCTGTAATTATAACCAAAATACATTGCACCATGTATAAAAATTAAATTAACATAAACAAACAAGCCTTAAGAACAAAAACCAAGGGGAAAATGAAGATAGCCATCTGTAACAACACACTGTAAAGAAAACAAACTTCAGAGTCAGTTGAGTTACAAACACACTGGGCAGGACAGAATCAGACTGAGCTTCTGTAATACTAAATGCCCAGCCATGAATTATGATGAACCAAGAAAAACTACCCCACACTTTTTTTTTTCTTTCCTTTCTTTCTTTTCCTTCCTTCCTTCCTTTCTTGTTGAGACAGGACTTCTCTGTGTAGCTGTAACCGTTCTGGAACTTAACTCTATTTCTAACTCCCAGAAATCTGCCTGCCTCTGCCTACCCAGTGTGGGATTACAGGCATGCACTATCATTACCCAGCTAAAATTAAATCATGACAGCATAGATGAAACAAAAGAAATACTGAGTTCAAAGACAGGCTACTCGGAAAAGACAATTTACAAAGAAAAGGAACAGAGATGGCAGGAAATTTGAAAGTATAAAGGGAGTAACTATTTGAGGTATAGAAGTTCAAGAAAGACTTGATAATGTGAAAAGGGTAGGAAGTTTACTTTAAAAATAGTAATAGAAAAATTCCCAAAGTTAAATAAAAATAACTAAGAACAAAAAGTTCAAAGGTCACTAATCAAATTTAATCAACTCTACCCCAAGACATTATATAATCAATCTTTCACAGGTGAAAGGTGAAAGATTCTCATGACTATAAGAGAAAAGGAAAAGAAATACATATGTTCCCTCAATTTACAGTTTATTTGACTGCTGATTACTCAACAGAAAATTACAGGGTTTTTTTGTTTTGTTTTCAAACAGAATCTCACTATGTACCCATTAGAATGCTAATATGTAGACCAGAGTGGCCTCAAACTTTACCTGCCTCTTTCAACTGAATGCTGGAATTAAAGGTATGTACCAATACACTCAATAATAATAACAGAACAGAACTTTATGAAGATTTAAAAAAAAACAGCAAGACTTCAAAGATCTGAAATGGGAAAAAAAAAAAAAATCTCAATGCTGTATCTAAAAAAGCTAAGTTTTAGAATAAAGGAGAAATACTTTGCCATCCAAACAGAAGCTGAAGGAACATTATGTTTAGTGGATAAGTTTTTGTTGTTGTTGGAGATGGTTGTGTTGTATGCTTTGTCACATAGCAGCCTAGGCTGGCCTTAAACTCATGATGTAGACCAAGGTAGATCCTCCTAACTCACTAAAGTTAAAGGAATAAGCCACCACAGCTTCCACTTCAAACACATTCTACCACAAAAGCTAAAGGAAGGGATCTGAAATGAGAGAAAGATAATTAAGTAAACAAAACAAAAATGCAGTACTTATACAAATTCAAGCCAATGAAAAAGTATAAACCAAGATAGTTTATGAAAACGCAAGCAGAAATGGAATGTAAATGCAGTGTTTTTACAGATTTCACTGTTCTTTTATTCTGTTCTTATCCTTTTTTTTTTAATTTTATTACATTTATTTGTTGTCTGTGTGTGTGCCTATTCATGTAAATGCACATGCCATTATATTTTTTTGTTGACTATGTGTGAGCTTGTCAGTGTAAGTGCACATACCATTACATTTATTTGTTGACTATGTGTGTGCCTGAGTGCACAAGCAATTAATTTATTTGTTGTGTATGTGTGTACCTGTTCATATGAGTGCACATACCACAGCATACACAAATATGGATATCAGAGGACAACTCTCAGGAGTTGTTTTTCTGCTTCTACCATGTAGGTTACAAGGATCAAACTCAACTCACCAAGCTTGGCTGGCAACTGTCTTTGCCCACTGAGCCATCTCAATGGCTCCTGTTCTTATTCATACAATCCTGTGAACTTGCTAAATTTCAAGACAACTTGTTATAATCAAAATGGTAGTAAAGAAGGTCGTTAGATAATGTAAAGTGCTCAATTCAGCAAAGGAAAGGGAAATTCAATAGCAACACATAAAACATAATCCATACAACTACAACCGATTTTCAAAAACATGCGAAGTACATACAGTTTGGGGGAAAAGTAGATGTCCAAATGCAGGAGTATAAAATGAGACCACCAACTCTTACCAACTTTGAGTATCAGCTCAAAGAGAATTAGACTTAAATGTGTAAGATCTGAAACTTTCTAAACTTAAGAATGTATGCCTTTAATCCTACCACATCAGAGGCTAAGAAAGGAGGAAGGTCTGAGTTTGAGGCTAGCCTGAACTACATAGTACATTCCAGGCCTGTCTGGGCTACAGAATAAGATCTTGTCTCCAAAAAGAAAAGAAAGAAAAGAAAAAGAAAAAGAAAAAAAAAAACAACCAAAACTATGAAGTACTAGAACAAAAGAGAACACTAAAATGGGCAGAGATATAACTTTGAGACCAGACTCCAAAAGCAAAAGAAATGAATGGGAAAATAAACAAATAGGATTACATAAAACTAAAAAGCTACTATGTAACAGCAAGCAACAGCCAAGCATGGTGATGCACATCTTTAATCTCAGAGGCAGGTAGATCTCTGTGAGTGCAAGGCCAGCTTGGTCTACGTTCCAAATTCTAGGACAGCCAAAACTACATAATAGAAAAGACTCTAGCTGGAGATTAAGAGCACTGATTGCTCTTCCAGAGGACCAGGGTTCAATTCCCAGCACCCACATAGCAGCTCACAACTATCTGTAACTCCAAGATCTGACAACCTCACACTCTGACATCCTTACACAGCCTTCATTTAGGCAAACCACCAATACACATAAAATAATTATAAAAAAAAAATAGTAACAGAAAAGACTATCACAAAAACTTAAATAAAACAAGCATTAAAATATATCCAAAAGAGTGCAGACCCAGCAAATAGAATCAGTGAGAATATGTGGAATGTATACATCCAAGACAGTAATATCAAAAATATATAAGGAATTCCAAACACTAAACAGAGAAAAACAAGACAGCTCAGTAGATAAGAGCACTCCTGGCTCATCTTCCAGAGGACCTGGATTTGAGTTCCAACACCCACATGACAGCTCATAACCCTGCCTTCAACAAGAAATCTGAGGCCTTCTTCTCGCCTCCTGAGGCACTGCATGAATGTAGTATACAGGCATACAGGCATTATAATACTCATATACATACAATATAAGTATTTTATTTATTAAAGACATCAGAGATGGTTCAGTGGGTAGGCACTTACTGCCAAGGCTGACAATATGAGTCCAACCCTTAAAATGATATAGTGGTAAGAGAGCCTGAGCACAAATAAACAATTGTGTAGGAAAAAAAAAAAAAGATCAGGATGAAGGTTTCTCAAAAAATACTTTCATTGTAGAAGCACAATATACTCCAGCAATTCTACTACTGGGTAAACAACCATAGGAAATCATTTTGTCAAAGACACATTTCATACCCATATTCACAGAAACAGTTCATGATAACCAAGAAATGGAAAACCTAAGTGCCCTTAAACTCATGAGAGAGAGAAAAAAAAAAAATCTGGCACATGTATATAATGTAACACTACTCAGCCATTAAAAAAAAAAAAAAGAATGAAGTCCTGTCATTTAAATGGCATGGGGGGCTGACGAGATGATTCAGTGGTTAAGAGCACCAACTGTTCTTCCAGAGGACCACTGTTCAATTCCCAGCACCCATACGGTGGCTCATAACTGTCTGTGACTACAGTTCCGGGGAACCCAACATGCTTACACAGGCATACACACAGGTAAAACACCAATGCACATAAAAATAAAAATAAGTAAATTTTAGCCAAGCAAGGGTGGTGCAAGCCTTAAGCCCAGCAGAGGCAGGAGGATCTCTGTGAGTCTGAGGCCATCCTGGTCTACAAAGTGAGTTCTAGGACAAGCCAAAGCTGTTACACAGAGAAACTCTATCTCAAAATAAGTAAATTAATAATAATAATAATAATAATAATAATAATAATAATAATGATGATGATGATAAAAATGAAATGGACAGAACAAGAGATCATCATGTTAAGCAAAATAAATCAGAGAAGTACCTCAATGAAGTGACTCATGAAATCTAAAAAAGCTGATCTCAAGTAAGTTCACAGCAGAATGGTAGGTACAGAGGCCAGGGGCCAGAAAGATGAGAATGCACACTAATAGAGCAGCAAACAGCTTTGGGATAACTACTATATACTACGCTCGCTGTACACATCAACATACTTGAATATGTCAAAGAGCCAGAAAAAAGGACTTCAAAGGTTTCACCACAAAGAAATGATAAATGAAGATAATTATGTTTAACATGATCTAAACATTACTCAGTATTATATAGATGTACCAAATATTAATAATTCAATGACAATGTATAACTTTTAGCTTTTGTTTATGTTGCAATCATTTTATTATAAAAACTTTTAAAAGCCAGATGTAGTGTCATATGCCCTTAATAATCCCAGCACTAGGGAGGCAAAGACAGGTGGATGTCTGTGAGTTCAAGACCAGCCTGCCTGGTCTACAAAGCTACACAAAGAAACCCTGTCTCGAAAAACAAAACAAAAAGATGATGGAAGATGTCCTTCTGTACATATGTTTCTCTTATTGGTTTATGAAGAAAACATTGTTTGGCCAATAGAGGCAGGAAGATAGGCAGGGCTAGGAGATGAGGAGAATTCTGGGAAAAATAGACAGAGAAAGACCGCAAAGAGATACCATGTAACCACCAAAGGAGAAAAGGATCCAGACATTCTCTGATAAGACAAGACCACATGGAAATACATAGAATTACAGAGACGGGTTTATAATTAAGACAGAGCTAATCTGTAAGAAGCCCTAGCCATTGGCCAACAGTTTCATAATTAATATAGCATCTCTGTGTGTTCATCTGAGGCTGAAACCAAGGCACCTAACAGGACAAGAAAAACTCCAATAACAAAAAGAGATGTCTAAAAGATCAAAAAGCATATATAAGTCAATTTATGAGGGCATTTGCACACAGAGGTAGGGATAAGGACTGCGCTCAATATAGGGATTCCGTTGGAATGAAAGAAACACAAGCTATAATCACTCTCTCTTGGCCCTCCCTCTCCTTACACACTCATAACCCTACCCCTCATCCCGGCCACACACACACACACACACACACACACACACACACACACACACACCCTTGCTTTCTAGCTTCCATGACACACACGTTAACCTGCTCGGTCACACTTTCCTGATTGTGACATACTAAAAACTAGGTCCATAAAGCAGGCAATACAGAGTCAATATTCACAAAAATACCAGGATGCTGCTTGTTTCTTGAAGTTAAGCAAAGACCTTTCTTGCCATACAATCCAAGCTGGCCTTGAACTCATGACTACAGTTTCATGGTCACAAGAAAACCTCTATATTCTGCTGAAAAGATATGTTATGATGACTTAATAAGCTACTTACAAATAGATTCCTAGGAAAGTTTTAAATTAAAAAAATTAAGGTCAATAAAAACAGTAGGAAAACAGACCACTACATTATTTAAAAGTAAAAAAAAAATCCTCTGCACATGGATCTACAATTCATACTAGGTATGTACATAGATAGACACATGCCACAGAAGGATCTTGAGAAAAGTCAAGCCAATAGCTCACCTTTGGTGCATGCACAAAGCCTGTCTGTGCCTGAGCAGTAGATGACAGAAACAAATGTATCCTGTTCTTCAGTGCCCTCCTTTTTGGGAGGCTCCACTTTGGCCAAAATTTCGAAGTTTGAAAGGTCTAATACTTTTACATATCCTCCCTGAGTGGTTATCACCAGGTGCCCAAGAGTAGAAATGTCAGACTTCTTTTCTCTTTCAATCCCATTCTTTGAGGTTGACTGCACTTCCTCTGCAGGCTCTTCACAGTCATCCTCTCGATTATCCAGTATATCTGGTGGAAGCAAAATGAGCGAGGTAATTGTGTCCTGGGGATCTTTGATGTGTTGGATTTTTACTGGCTCCTCTTCTAAAGTCACTATTCGAGTGGTATAATTCATTTTGTAAAGAACTAAATATCCACCACTAACATTCCTCTGCTCCGGATGAATAATCAAAGGAGTTGGTACATCTGCTGGTGACTCGTGTTGGATCACACTAATATTCGCACCATTCACTACAGCAAGGTTGGATTCCAGCTCACCTTTCCGTCTATTACATAGTGCAGAGTTTAATTTATTTAAATTATTCAAGGCCTCAACTTGATTTATTGCACTCAATGATTCAACAGAACATGTCCGCAGTCCTACCAACAAATGAATTCCATCAGCACAAGGAGTTATGGAGTCTATACAAAGAGTCTCCTCCTCTGCAAACTTTGGAAGCCTCAAGCACTGAACCAAAGTCCCAGGCTTGGGGAACACAGAATTCCACTTCTCGGAATCTGGAGAGGTGAGGCTGGCTGCTGCATCTGCAAACTGCTGAATGTAAGTCACAGGAGGATCCTGCAACAACAACTGTTCCTGGTTATCCAGCTCCATTTCAATAATCTGAGGAACCGTAAAACCGTCATCATGCAAACTTTTACTCATAATATTGTTCATCTGTGAAAAGATCTTTCCTGCTTTCTCATCAGATTCTTTGATACTATAAAGAAGTAAAACAGGTAAAGTCCTCCTTACCAGAGGAGAATTCAGTTCTGAATTTGTGCAGGATTCATTGTCAGTTGACCCTTGTTCTGATATACTTTCGCCCTGAGTTCTGCTTAAACCATCCAGTGACCTGTGGGAATTACTACTAATTGGTGAGGTAGCAGGAGATTTATATGTTAATAAACCTCCAGCCAATAAACATGGAAAGGGAATGTTGTGTTGTTCCTGGTGCTTCTCCTTTGTCTTTTCACTCTTAGAGTTTGTTAAGCAAGGATTTGCCCCAAGTTCTTCAAGATCCTTAACAGTATCCTCAAGTACATTTGCCACAATCTCCCACTGCAGTTTTTCTGGCTGTTGTAGAATGCTGAGCGCTGTTATATCAAGGCTGACTTCCATGGCTTCCTTTTGTGATGTATGCCCTTGGGGTTGGGGTAGGGGGAAATAACACAACACATTAGATATAGCAGCCCTGATAATGTAAACTGAAATCAGAACTTCCATGAGGTTTTTCCTAATTCATCTGGTCTATGCATTATATTAAATATAAGAATTCAAAGTACTGCCTGGCGGTGATTGCACACGCCTTTAATCCCAGCACTCCGGAGGCACAGGCAGGCAGATCTCTGTGAGTTTGAGGCCAGCCTGGTCCACAGAACTAGTTCCAGGACAGCTTACAAAGCCACAGATAAACTCTGTCTCGAAAAACCAAAAACATTAAAAAAAAAAAAAAAAAATTAGAAAAAAGAAAGAATTCAAAGTATTTCATGGCCACAAGATAGATCAGCAGATAAAGGCTCTTGCCCCCAAGCCAGACTCAGATCCATCACTGGGACCCACATGACAGAAGAGAACTCCTATAGGCTGTCCATATGAGCTAGACATGTGTCCATACATACACGCATACACAAAATTTAAGTGATATTTTTTAATTTCAAGTATTTTAAAACAAATTTACTCAAATCTCAAATGATCCTACATAAGAAAATAAAAAAACTACCCAAGAAATTCAAAATTATTTTCAACTCAAATACATTCTCTTGAGAACTAAAGAAAATGGATCTTTAAGGAATGGGAAAGTAAAGAGAAAATTGGTATATTATTAATCGTTGCTTCACCCAATATTACTTGTGCATTGTACTTTTATGCACTCTCTCTCACCTCAATCCCTTTCTTTTTAATTAAGATTCAAAACACCATTTCTTCTCCCTTGCTTCACACACACGCACGCACACACGCACGCACGCACACCTGACATAACAGTCAATCCTCCACTCAGGTAATCTAACACTGAACTGAAAATTCTTTCAACCAATCTTGGTTTTGGGTCTTTTTCTTCCTTCTTTCCTTTTTATCTTTTATTTCTCAATAGTAAGAATCAGTAACAATAATGTAAAAATCCTTCTAATGATATGCAAAAATAAGGAAAAATTAGAACTGCTTTTATAATTAGGTAGGAAGATAAGAGTCAAGGAAATATTAAATGAAATGTCTACATGAAAACTGAAAGCACAAGTAAGTAATTATTAAGGGAGCAGTAGAACTCGACACCACTAGAGTTTCTTCAACATGCACTCTCATTATCTGAGATACCTTAACTTCACACATTACTATTAATCTCTACATCTAAAATCTTTTCTAACTAAAGCAAAAGAATCAGACTATTTATTCATTCTATACTCTGTGGCCACAATAACCAACAACCACTTCACAACATGGCACTGTATATATCTACTTTCTTAGAATGGAAATTGAGTCAGAGTAAAAGGTACTTTTATAGCTTTCACTATATATACTATAGTATCCTGGAGATACTTACATATTTGTTGAACTAAACTAAAAAAATTAAATGACTTTTTAAAACTATGACAAGAAATTGTCCAAATAGAATAGTTTTCATTTATTTATATATTAAGTGAAATAAATCCACAAAGCACACAAAGTTAAGACAATATTTATAAAGTAAATGGCATGCATAATGAAACTATTTAAAAAGAAATGATGGACTAGGTTGGGTGGCTCACTGCAGTAATCCCAACATTCAAGAAACAAGTTGGAAGGATTACTCTGAGATAAGTCTAGTCTGGGGTATATAGTGGGTTCTAAGACAAGCTAGGATACAGTGTAAGAACCTACTCAAAGCAAAGAATGGGCTAGAGAGATGGTTCAGTGGTGAAAAGCACTGCCTGTTCTTTCATAGGTCATGAGTTTAATTCACAATAACTACATGGTGACTCAAACATCTGTAATGAGATCGGGTGCCCTCTTCTAGCATGCAAACAGAATACTGTATACATAATAAATCTTAAAAAAGAAACATGCAATAAAGAAGTATAGCAAGTGGCCCTATTTTTCTACTTCCTCTTATAACCATTCAATGCACATTTGGGAAACAGGCAGGATAACTCAGAAAAATCTGAAATCTGCAACTATTCCTTCTTCTTCAATTTATGTCACAGCCTCATGAAATGTCAGACAACCACTCTGCCACTGAACCACAGTCAGGCCCTTAACACAAAGTTTCTACTAGAGATCAACTAGACCACATAATAAATAAGACATGTTTATGCAACATGTCTGCAATACAATACTTCCCAATCACTTTGGGTAATCCTACTGTAGCTTGCTTTCTTAAGCAGTGCCAAGCATCGGCTTCTAACAGTCATACTTCCTGAGCTAAAGCAATTGGATTTTGTCTTGGCTTTTTCTTAAAGCCAAAGTCCATTTGTACTCAACACTCATGCCAAACATTCTTTCCACTCTTCATGAGAAGTCACTTTTTTTTAAAAATTCAAATATATAGTTCAAACACAAGATTTTTTTCTTTGAAATTAATTAGGAACTTTCAAAACTTAAAATCTTCAACAAAAAAACAGATGCCTCTTATTGTGTACTCATAATTTTGTGGTTAATGTATTGTACAATTCTTTGAATCATGTCATTCAAATTAATACAAATCACTTAGAGTTGCAAAGTTCTGAAATGGTACCTAAAAATCTCAAAATGCTTCAAGATACGACTATGTCTCTCATTAACTATCAAGTTTAGATATGCTTACTCCATAATCCCCCAAAAATTATTGATATAAAAACATAAAGGTGCTGGGTGGTGGTAACCCATACCTTTAATTCCAAAGGCAGAAACAGAAGGATCTCAGAGGTCAGCCTATCTACAAAGCTAGTTCTAAACAGCTAAGGTTACATAGGGAAACCCTGACTCGAAAATTCAAAGCTGGAGGGTGGAGGAGAGCCATATAGGTTAGAACCTATATATTTAAAATTAGTCTCCCAGAAATGTATTTTCCTATGAAAGAATAGCCTACTTCTAAACCCTCAAATGAAGAAATTAACTAGGGCTGGGAAAAGTAGCCACCGCCTTGTAAGAAAGCATGAGGGACTTGAATTCAATCCCCAGAACCATTGTAAAATAAGTGAGGCACACAATGGAACCAGCACTGGGAAGGCCAAAACAAGCAGGTCCCTGGGGCTCACTGGCCAAACGTCTAGCCTAGAACTGGTAAACTCTAAGCCAATGAGAGATTTTTCTCTCAAAGAGAAAACATTAGAGATTTGACCTCTATACACATGATACACTCATGTACACCACATATATTAAATACAAATAAAGGAATATAAAATTTTTAAACTGGGAGGACTTTATACCTTACTACAATTACCTTTTGATTCTATTCAAACACAACACTTCCATTAAAAATATATCACATGAGCCAGGCGTTGGTGGTACACACCTTTAGTTCCAGCGCTTGGAAGGAAGTGGCAGGCAGATGTATCTCTGTGAGTTTGAGGCCAGCCTGATCTACAGAGCTAGTTCCAGGACAGGCTCCAAAACAATACAGAGAAACCCTGTCTTGAAAATCAAACAAACAAACAAAAAAAAAACAAAAAAAAAAAAAAAATCACATGTACCAGTAAGAATATACATACCATAAGGACCCTGGGTAACACCACACACCTTTAATCTGAACACTCAGGAGGCAGAAGCCCTGAACTCTGAGTTCAAGGCTAGTCTAATCTATAAAGCAAGTTTCAAACCAGCTAAAGCTACATAATAAGATCCTGTCTCAAAGGAAAAAGAATTTATAATAATAATAAATTTCTGCATATTAGAAACTGAATTACATCATAAGGCAATGTTGAAAATCAACAAACACACACACAGATGAAAACAATGGTAGGAGAGAACAAGAATATATGTAGTCCAAATGTAAGTATTATTTGAGAGGTAAAACAGGGTCTTGCGCCCAACTATGCTAAAACCTGTAACAGTCCTACTAATTACAGCCATCATGACAGATTGTGACATGTGCCGGCATGCCCAGAAAATAAAAGAACTATTAATCCCAAAAATATATAGTAAGCTCCTTAGACCAAAAGAAAAGAACAATGTTCTGGCATAAACCAAAGTATTTAAGAAGAGGAAAGGGGACATGAAGGAACATTTATTACAAACACTTCACAAACAAAAAACTGAAACCCACAGTTAATAGACCTAACAAACTTCAAGGTTTCAGAAGGTCTCTGGTGCACAGCCAATTTTTTTATATAATATTAAGAGGATGTAGTATCATGCTGCTTCTGTCTTTGTAAAAGAACAGCAAAGGAGGAAAATATCATTGCTTTCATTAGACTAAACTGTATACATTATGTTTATGGGTCCACACACAACATGGAGCATGTGTGGAGTTTCCAGACAACTTGTGGGAACTAGTCTTGATCTAAAACTTTTTTTTTTAAACTTTGCCTGCATGTATGCCTGTGTGAGAATACTTTATCTCCCAGAACTGGTGTGAGCTGCCATGAGGGTGGTGGGAATTGAACCTAGGTCCTCTGAACGATCAGCCAATGCTCTTAACCACTGTGCCATCTCTCCATTCCCCTAATTTAAATTTTCTAAATGAATTCAATTATTATTTACTTTTCTAGAATTATATATCTATCATTCAGGGCATCTTCATGTCTTTTGGGGGGTTCTTCCAGGCCTAATAACTTCAAAACTGAGAGTTAAGCCAAAATCAGTGCAGCCTCCCCTGCAGGAACTTCAAAAACATTTCACAGTTAATCAGAATTTAGAGAGCATTCACTATAATATAATAATTATAGTTTCTAACTACTACATTACACAAACATATGTTGCTTCTAAAGACATATGTTACATGTCCTTGACATGTTCACAATAACCATCACTTTTTAAAAACTGGGCACTTCTCAGGTACTGTGCACAATTCTTTGTATGCAATTATCTTATTCAATCCCTAAAACAACATGCTAAATATTATGATTTTACAGTTTAGGAGATCTAATTAGACTATAATTAGAAGTAGATTGGCATTTATACTCTAATGTGATAGGGCAGGGACAGATGGCTTAACTGGTGTAAAGTCTGATGTACAATCTTGATCATTTAAGTTCAGACTACCAGAACCTATATAAAAGCCAAGCACAGGAGTATCTATTTGTAACTCCAGCACTTGGGACACACAGTCAGGTGGAACCCTGCAGCTTGTTGGCCAGCTAGCAGCGTCGAATAGACAAGCTCACAGTTTAGTAAAATAATATTTTGGTAGTAGTGCACACCCAGGAAGATCTCTGTGAATTCAAAGGCAACCTATTTTACAGAATGAGTTCCAGGACAGCCAGAGCTACACGCAGAAACCCGGTGAGGGGGGTATACAGAAAGGGGTTGCAGAGGGTGGGAGGGGGAGAGCAAGAGGGGCTGAGACTTATTTTATAAACTAAGGTAGAAAATTAGCAAACACATTCAACACATCAATCTCCAGCTTCTTCAGGCACATGCACAAATGAGTAAACTCACACACATATGCACCCACAAAGAAATAATAGCAATATAATAAAACTATTTTGAGATGCATAGCTCCTCTATGAACTAATACTGAAAAACATAACACATGAAGTAATATGTTGACATATGCCTATAATCAAACACTGAGTTAAGGCAAGAAGACCATGGAGTTCACTATCACAGCAAGCACCAGGCAACATCTACTTGATGACACAATGTCTATGATTACACAGATTCACCTTTTTGGAATATAAAGAATTCTCATTGAAATATTACACTTATTTAACAGACTATATCATACAAATAACATAAGCACAATTTTCATCTCCTGGCATATGTGGCAGAGATTTAATATACCTAATACTTTATTCCCTTTGAATGAATTGGTTGTCATTTCAATTTTAATTAGTGAACGTAATATTCCTATACTAAATTCAAGATTTCTGAAAAACACAGAAAACTGAAACAGTGTATCAGAAAAGATTTCTAGCTTCAGTAGGAAATTAAGAATTAATTGGTACTAAGAGTTATTTTGAAATGTACAAATAAAAGGATATATAAAATATATTATCTAAGGTTATTTTTACATACCTGTCACAGAATCTGATCTGGAATGATCTTCGCTGTCTGAGTCCTCCAGTAAATCATCGCTTAAAAGACAAATTAAGAACAATTTAAACTTATATATATATATATATATTGTACCTCATGGGCTAGGTTAGGGATATACATCAGCTAAAGTGTAAAGAGCCTGGCTGTACAAGGTCTTGGGTTCAATCCCCAGCACCCAAAAAAAGAACATATACCATGTAAGAAAGCAAGAAGACACACAGCACAGTTGTATGTGTCTTGTTTCTTGTGCTTTAAAGGGGGCAGGGGCAGTGCTGAGGAACAAACTTAAAGTCCTATGTGTTCTACTCAAGGGCTGTTAACTATGAACTAGGAGATGGAGAGATGGTCCATGGGTTAAGAGTACTTGTTGCTGTTAGAGGGAATCCAGATTAAGTTCCCAGCACCCACATACATAATGGTTCATAGTTTTCTGAGGGTGCTGATCCTCCCCACCCCTTCTAACCTCCATGGGCACCAGACATGCACATAATACAGGAAAACTGTACATATATACAGAAAAAACTATCACATACCTAAAATTTAAAAAACAAAAAACTGAACTAGAACTACAGCCCCAAAAAGCAATGTTAAAACTATGGATCAAACACAAGTAATATATAAATTGTTAAAAAGAAATATGATATAAATAAGTTTCACACATAATTGATAAACAACAATAAATCACTAAAAGAATGTCTACAATGAAGCACTCTGCAACATTTGTAGGTATGTGAAACTATGATTGGAGATAACTTAAAGCAATAGAAAGAGTGAAAGAGTAGTAGCTACTCAAACAGCTTTGTGTGTGTTTATGCAATACAGTGCATATGTAGTCACACCAACAGTCATACCGTTTTTAGCCTGTGCTTTTTGTGTGTTCATTCTACAAGACATGCAGGATTAACTGTCACAATAAAAGATGGGGAGTAAAGACAAGACAATGGTCTGTCCTTTGCCTTTCTTTCAGGTGGCCAAGAAATTGTCAGTTCCCCTCTTTTCATCAACCTTTATTCATTTTCTCAGATGTAATAGTCAAGCTCTGCACCCTACTGACCAATATAAAATGATCACCAGTATTTTTTTTTATCTTTAGAGTCTCATTACAAAAATAAAAAGATGCATTTTGTAGAAAGAAAATGCAATTCTCCTTTTCTCAAATAATAAATTGTACTATAGCCCACAGTGCTTAGACATTTACTAATGCTATCTTGCATAGAAATGGTAATTACCACTTAAAATTGCTAGCAAAATATCAAACACACACCTGTCTTTCCAGATACCTGAGAAGCTGAGACAGAAGGACTTTTGCCCAAAGACTTCAGGCCAGCCTGGGAATACCTTGGCTATAAACAACCCCAACCCCTCTTAGAAAAAAAGAAAAGAAAATTCCAAAGCAATGTTTAAATCTTTGAGAGAATTTTTACCAATGCTGACAAATGTTCCGTGTCTTAGATTTTTGTAAGTAGTATTAATAGACAAATGGAGTCTGTTCAATTCATATGGCAAGCTTTTTTCTTATTGTTTATGTCTGGCTTCCTGAAAGCTGGACAAGTACTCTACCACTGAGCAGTATCACCAGATCCCACTCCCAACTCACAATAGTTAAAATAATAAAAACAGTGTAAAACAAACTTAGGATTGCCTGTTAATTAGTTCCAGGAATTGAAATTCTAATCATAAGAAAGATGATACCAAAAACTAAACGCTAAGAGAAATTTTGTACTGGGGAGCTAGAATAAGCAAATCTAAAGAAAGAACACACTGGATTTCAACTATCAAAGGACTTTAGTATGAACCAAGTTCTGCCCAGCTGTACTAATAAAATATTAAGATACAGTACTTTTAAAGAAAACAATTCAGTGGTCTGGACACTACAGAAGTCTGAAAAGTCTTCAAAAACACAATAATCTATTCCTAAAATATTTTATGAGAAGAACTCTAAAACAGAGCTAGAAAGATGGCTCAAAAATAAGAGCACTGGCAGCTCTTCCAGAGGTTCTGAGTTCAATTCCCAGCAACAATATGATGGCTCACAACCATCTATAATGAGATCTGGTGCTCTCTTCTGGCATGCAGGCAGAATACTGTGTACATAATAAATAAATCTTAAAAATAAAAATAGAATTCTAAAACATGTAAATTGATCCAACACATGCTTAAAAATTGTAGAAAACTAGTCAGGTGTTGGTGGTACACACCTTTAATCCCAGCACTCTAGAGGCAGAAGCAGGTGGATCTGTGAGTCCTAGGACAGCCAGAGGCTGTCTCAGAAGGTCAAAAAAAAAAAAAAAAAAGGACAAGTGCAACACCTAGAAAAAACATGACACTTTAAGTATGTTGTCAAATGCTCTTCATTGAATAAATTGAGATTATGTCAATTGTTTTGTATAAAAAAAAAAAATCAAAAGTAATTCCTAGTCAAGTTATATTGTTAATAATGTTAAATCCAAGTTTTAATCTCAAATTAGTATGTTGTTCTTAAAGCTAATGAAACCTACATTTGATATTTGTAGATTAAGTATCTTGTATCTTGTACCACACAAAGTCAGAAGTATTCCTTTTCATTAATAATGCAATTGGATTCAGTTGCCTTTCGGAGGACAGGGTAACAGGAAGTCAAAGATCAGGGACAGAGCATCAATGCTGGGTTTTGTTTTGTCTTAAAAGGGGTTATCAACTTTGTAATTCAGACTGGTAATTCTGATTCAACCTCCCAAGTGATATTCAGTACATATGCTATATACCATAATTCTGGCTGTTTCTTACCACCCCACCCCCACAACCCCTTCCACCTATTTTGGAGGAGGCTGGGGGCTTTACCCAGGTCTTTGCCCCTGTTAGAGTCAAGCACTCTAAAACAAAGTAGAGTGGAGTTCCACTTTTTTTTTTTTTTTGGTGGGATGGGTTCGAGGCAGGATTTCTCTTTGTAGCCTTGGCTGTCCTAGAACTAGCTCTGTAGACCAGGCTGGCCTCAAACTCAAAGAGATCAGCCTGCCTCTGCCTCACACATGCTGGGACTAAAAGCATGCACCACCATAACCTGGCCATGCCACTTGTTACCAAGTATTTCACCTTTCTGTACTGATTCAACCAACCCTAGATATATTTTAAGCTGTTGTCATTAACTACATAATTCTGTAGGATATTTCTGATGAAAATAATGGAAGATATAGATACATATGAAAGGTACATTTTCCCAGAGGGGAATATGTTAATACTAGAAGTCTATTGTGATGCAACTTTCAATCCATAAATTGAAAATGTAAAACAAAAATTTAATTGAAAAGCAGGGTCTAAAATGACAAGGCAATTTCATAATCTTCCATAATTACCCAATAAATGCTTTAATAAAATCACAAAAATTAAGTATTCTTAGTTCTAGTGCTACTAGCAAATGTTAATAAAAACTCAGACAACAACAGCTAAACTGCTTGCTCTTCAAACTCGCAACAAATAGCCTTAAGTTTTAATTCAGTCTATACCAGATCTCATACCCAATTTCTTTATCTGTCAGTCCATTTCCACATGCTATTACCAAGGTATAAATTTCCCAATTTGTATGTTGTGAATTCTCAATTCCACATTTTTATTTAACAAAATTCTTAATTTACTTAATAAAAACACATGTCACCAGGTATACTAGTACACCTTTAATCCCAGCACCTGAGGCAGAAGCACAAGAATCTGTGGGTTTGAGACCAGCCCAGTAACACCACAAGAAAGAGACTGATCAGGGCTGCATCATGAAAAGACAGTCTCAGTGTATACAGTTAAAGATTTCACATCGCCAATGACAAGAGTCTTAACAGGAATAGATGCTACTACTGGTCACACACTGAATGGATAACTGAAAACCTTCATATTACTTATGTGAATAAAACAGAGCCATGTGATACTGGTCTAATGCAAAGTCAAGCAGAGGCTCTAGCAAACAGGGTTTCCTTGATTCTCCACCACAATCCTATAGGTCAGACACAGCAACAAAAACCAAGAACCTACCAAAGAAGGCAAGAGGGAGCACTTCAATTATAGTGCCTCAAGTCTGTGCAAACTGCACTCCAGCTCTGAGAAGGGAAAGCAGGGCAAAAACAATCAGACATTCTCCCTCACTACTACTAGTACACTATTCCAAATAATTACATGCTCTTGCCTTGTCTGAAGTCATTTTGCTACTCATTAGTGAAATTCAGTTGCAGAAGTTCAGGGTTAAAAGGAGAAACCAGAATTATTTGGTACAACTATTCCATAAAACTATCTAGTAAAAAGTAAAATTACAAATCAAATCCACTGGCTTGACTTCAATATTTCAACTTTTTCTTGTTTTGTTTTTTGTTATGTTTTTGATACTGAAGACAGAACTAAGATCTTCACAGATGCTACACATGCACTCTAACAGTGAGCTACAATTCCTAGATTTTAATTTTTATTGTGGCAACTACTTCTAATTGACAAGACTGAAATTTCCTATTTCAAGACTTACATAGTTTGATATTTATTGCACAGAAATGGATTTACAGAGTACCTTCAGAACTACATAACAAATAATTTGTCCAATGTATTTTAGCCTCCCAGTATAACTGTGATTGTTAGTGCTTGCTAGTTGTTTTGTATTGTGTTTTTCATTATCATGTTTTTATCTTTAGTCACTTATCAGTACTTCTACCAACTCCTATAGGTCTCTAATTATAAAACATAAAAGAAAATGTGATTTGGAGAAAAACTATAAAAACTGTATATTACACACAGTGGCATAGTGTGTGCGTGCGTGCGTGCGGTCTTTTTTTTTTTTTTTTTTTCTTTTTTTACTGCCTCAATAACTGATGAAGAAAATGAAATGAAATTTAGAAAAAGAAAAATGTAACACTACAAATACCACTGAAACAAAACCATGTACCTGTCTCCTTCCAGTTTTGGTATATCTGAGCAACTAGAAGAGTCCTCTAGCCATGCCAAAGTTGGTCTTCTTGAATCAACTCCCGAGCCTGGGTCTCCTGATAGGATCAGTTGTTGTACAATTGCTGGATCGTAGGCATTTATTTCAAACTTCAAGTGCACCTTCATGAGTTTGGACACATCCCATACACAGACCTTCCCACGTTTGGTGGCAGCAGCTAGAAACTGTGGGCAGCTCCCCGACCCAAAGCAAGATATTCTGTCAGTTCCATCTGCAGAAGGAAGCTGTGCAGGACTCGTTGCCAGCGTGACCGACAAGGGCACATTCTGGGTGTGCTCACCTTTCACAAAGGGACAGTTGGGGGAATGTCTCTCATGTTCAGACCTTTATAGAGTGAAAAGGAAAATTTACTGAAGAGCAAAGCAGAAACACAAAAGACTACCTTTCTTTATGTATACATTTAAAAATCTTCATCTTACTAAATCAATCACGTTTTCTTTGGCTGGATGGGGCAAACAGAGGTAGCAGATAGAAGTATTGGAACAAAACGCAGGGCTTCAAGCATGTATTTCCACCCCTCACCTAAACTTACCTTTATAAAGTCACTCAGTTTCATTCAATCAGTGTCCTTACATTCCATATTCTAGCTGCTTTTTATTAGCAGTTTTACTCACTTTAACTGATTGCAAGTGTGAAATCAATACTAAAATGTAATTCATGACATAATTATTTGCCCAACTTCCTAATGTTTCCTTTTGGTTTTCTAATGTGTGTTGCCTTGTAAAATTTTTTCTACTTGTAATTTCAAAGTAGTGCTTGAGGACACAGGATCCTACTACCAAATATAGAAAAAAAAATGTGTTTCCTTATTTATGGCAAAAATACAATAAAATTTGACTCATAACACATGCTGCCCTTTTGAACAGACATACTTCTTTTCACACTACATCTGCAGTTACTATAATGACACCCTGAGCAGTCAAAATTTCTGTTGCATTATACAACCAAGCACATATCTGAGCTACATTCTTTCCCAGCTAAGTTCTAGTACATTTTTCCCCTGCTTACCTTTTTGTACCTCAGTTTAAACTTTTTAACTAAATATTTATAGTCAATGTGACTGTAAAATAAAAGTAAAAGTTAACCAGTTATATCTAATCCTAGTAATCTTTTACCGCACTTTCCAGATGAGCATTCTTTTTTTTTTTTGGGGGGGGGAGCATTTTGAGATAGGGTTTCTCTGTAGCTTTGGAACTTGTCCTGGAACTCACTCTGAGGACTACACTGGTCTCGAACTCACAGAGATCCACCTGTCTCTGCCTCCCAAGTGCTGGGATTAAAGGCGTGCACCACCACCATCCAGCTCAAATAAGCATTCTTAAGATGTTTAATATAGTTGTAAAAAAATTTTATTCATTTATGTACACCAAGAAAAAAGCCACGGTTTACTGCTTCAAAAAATTATAAACCATCAGTGGCACTATGCAACAGCTTTCATGAAACAAGAACATACAGAATGTTACTGACAGTGATCACTAGAGAATGCAAGTTCTTCTAATTTTCCACTGCCCATCTATCACGAATCAGTTACATTTTATTGACTAGTGATTTGGGGGAGGGGTTTTTGTTTTGTTTTGTTTAAAAAAAATCATGGTCAGTGGCTGCAAATAGCTCTTTGGTTAAGAGCACAGGCTGCTCTTCCAGAGGTCCTGAGTTCAATTCCCAACACCCACTTGGTGGCTCACAACCATCTGCAATGAGATCTAGTGCCTTCTTCTGGCCTGCAGGCATACATGCAGGCAGAACACTATACATAATATACTGAATCAAAAGAAAGAAAGAAACAAACAAACAAACAAACAAGCTGGCCATTGGTGGTGCTTGCCTTTAATCCCAGCCCTTGAGAAGCAAAGGAAGGCAGATCTATGTCAGTTTGAGGCCAGCCTGGTCTACAGAGTGAGTTCCAGGACAGGATCTAAAGCAATACAGAGAAACCCTATCTTGAAAGATAAAGGGAGAGAGAGGGAAGGAAGGGCAGGAGGGAAGGAAGGAAGAAGGGTGGGTAGGAGGGAGGGAGGGTGGGAGGGAGGGAGGGAGGGAGGGAGGGAGGGAGGGAGGGAGGGAGGGAAGAAGGGTGGGAGGGAGGATGGGAAGAAGGGTGGGAGGGTGGGAGGGAGGGAGGGAGGGAGGGGAAAGAGGGAGGGAAAGGAAGGCAGAGGGAGGAAAAAGAGAGAGAGGGAGGGAGGGAGGGAGGGAGGGAGGGAGGGAGGGAGGGAGGGAGGGAGGGAGGGAGGAGGGAGAGAGAGAGAGAGAGAGAGAGAGAGAGAGAGAGAGAGAGAGAGAGAGAGAGAGAGAATGAGAATAAATTATGGTCTCAGTATGCAACTTTAGATGGCATCAAACTAACAAAAGGTTCACCAGCATCCACCTCCTGGAAGCCACAGCACTCTTGATGGGCATTTAAGAATCTTCCCAGGCCAGGCAGTGGTGGTGCACACCTTTAGCCCCAGCACTGAGGAGGCAGAGGCAGGCAGATCTCAGTGACTTTTGAGGCCAGCCTGATCTACAGAGAGAGTTCCAGGATAGGCTTCAAAGCTGCATAGAGAAACCATGCCTGGGCAGGGCCCAGGGAGGGGGGGAGAGGGGGTCAAGTTTTTCACTTCAATGGCCAAACTTGTCGCAACACCAAACATTCAAAAGGAATTAACTCCTTAGAGTAGAAGTAAAACCAGAACAGGAAATAGAGAATGCCCATTTTCATTTCTTGAAGAATTCAAGCTCCTACAAAGTAACTCAATTCCTACAAGCAACATATCAGGAAAGATATTAGTTTCCCATTTTTCTCTTAAAAGATTTGGAAAGCACCAATGCTCAGCAATGTAGTTTCTTGACTACACATTTAGAGCAGTGAACTCAACATCAGATGCAAGCAAATTCTTGAGCTTTTGGAACCCCATATTCTGGTACATATTGTTTATGATTTAATAAAGATTACCTGGAGATCAGAATGCAAAGCTAGCCACAGCCATAGAAGCCAGGTAGTGGTAGCAAACACTTTTAATCCCAGGACTCTGGAGAGATGCAGATAGATTTCTGCATGTTCAAGGTCACTCAGGGCTACATGAGAGTAAATCAGAGAAGTATTTAAGACAGCTCAGGGTCTTATGAGGCATTCAGCATTCACTCTCAGAACAATTAGTTTCCAGCCACATTGAAGACAGGAACGCCCCAGCCTTGGGAGATGTAAGAGTTCTCTGGTGGCTTGGCTGCTTTGCCTTTCTAATCTTCAGCTTGATCTTCAATATCTGTCTCTAGTTTTTATTATTCACACTGCAGAAATATTCTAAATCTCTCAGCAAATAATGAAAAGATGGCACTTAACTCCCCAAGTTGAACCTGCTTCCCCAACACAAAAGTTATGAATGCAAATACCATCCAAACTGTTCATTGTGGTTTACACCTATAATTCCAGCACTTGGAAAGCTGAGGACAACTGACATGAGTCTGAGCCCTGGGTGAGTTGATATGCACCGTAGGCTCATTTTAGGAGTGACTGCATTTTTAAAAGTCTTAACTGGGTGAGATGTCATATTCCTCTGAACACAGAAGATGGTGGCAGGAGAAGCAAAAATTTGATGCCAGGAAGAGGACAATAACACACAACTTTAATCTCAGCAGAGACAGGTGGATCTTTTTTACTTCTAAGCCAATTGGATCTATACAGTGAGGCAAAGCTACACAGTGAAAACCTATCTCAAAAGAACAAAGGGGTTAAAACCAGCCTCTACTGCATAGTGAGCTCCAGACAAGCCTTGACTACCTGAGACTGTCGTGTGTGTGTGTGTGTGTGTGTGTGTGTGTGTGTGTGTGTGTGTGTGTGTGTGTGTGTGTGTGTGTTGGGGTCAGAGATATAACTCAATGGCTAACAGTGCTAGCTGCTATCACAGAGAATCTGAGTTCATTCCTGGCATTAACAGCAGGCACCTCACGGCCAACTGTAACTCCAGCTCCAGGGATCTAGCCTCTGAAGGTAACTTTATACACGTGTGTACATACACAAACATACATAGAAACTAAAATAGGGGCTGGAGAGATGGCTCAGCAATTAAGAGCACTGGCTGTTCTTTCAGGGGACCTGAGTTCAATTCCCAGCAACCACATGGTAGCTCACAACCACTGGATGAGATCTGGTGCCTTCTTCTGGCCTGACAGCATACATGCAGGCAGAACACTATACATACCAAATAAATCTATAAAAAAAAATAAACTAAAACTAAAATAAAAATTAAAATATATATAGGAGAAGCAAAAAATTCTACAATATTATGTAATTTTTCAGACGCACATTAAATGACTGTTTTCATAAGCTCCTGAACACATGTTAGCTTATTAGCTGGCATAAAACTTCAAGCCAATTGTAATACAAACTAAATAAAGTATCTGAAAACCAAAGCCTCTTTCTATCCCTTACTGGACATGCACCCTGGGTAAACTTATTTTCTTCATTGTAAAATGAAATAATACATAATGGAGTATGGTGTGACAGTGCCTGAAGGTGAACCCCCACACTGGAGAGCTAAAGTTATAAGGATCAATCAGTTTAAGACCTTCCAGATCTCACCATGAGCTCCAGACAACCACATGGTGAGACCCTGGTTTAAAAAAAACCTGGAGAGGCAGCTCAATGGTCAAGTGTGCTCACTACTCTTGCAAAGAACCCAAATTGGGATCCCAGAACCTTCATCCCACAGGTCACAACTACCTGTAACTCCAACAACCTCCTCTAGACTGCATGAGCACCTCCACACACGGAGGCATACACACAGACAACACATGCATATGCAAAAGGTAAAAATAAATCTTTGCATTTTAGAGCTGCACGATCTACAAAGCAAGCTCTAGGCCACCAGAATTACATAGTGAAATCATTTATTTAGGAAGGAAGGAAGGAAAAAAGGAAGGAAGGAAGGAAGGAAGGAAGGAAGGAAGGAAGGAAGGAAGGAAGGAAGGACAAAGAAACAAAACACAACTGTAGCCTGAAGACCTGAATTCAATAACTGAAATCCACATAGAAGAAGAACCAACTCCTCCTCCAAGTTGTCCTTACTCCATACACAATTCATGGTACCACAGGCACATGCACAAAAATAAGTAAGGTTATCAATAAACATGCTTAAAATGAGGTATAATAACTTCTATCTCATAGACTATAAAAATTAAATTGCAGTTGGACAGTGCTAGCGCATGCCTTTAATCTTAGCACTCAGGAGGAAGAGGCAGGCAGATCTCTGAGTTCAAGGACAGCCTGGTCTATTGAGCTAGTTCCAAGGTTACTCAGAGAAACCCTGTTTCGAAAAAAACAAAAGCAAACAATCAATAAAAAGAAAAGAAAAAAAAAACAAAACAAACCTTAGGTGATGTGGAATGCCCCTCTGTATGCTGTGAATCTGTTTTATTACCACTGGTTAATAAAGACACTCATTCAGCCAATAACCAGGCAGAATATGGCTAGGTAGGAAATCCAAACAGATACAAAGAGAAAGAAGGCAGAGCCGGGGAGATGCCATGTAGCCACTGAAGGGGTAAAATGCCAGAACACTACTGATAAGCCATGGCCACATGGTGATACACAGATAAGTAAAAATGGATTAATTTAATTATGACAGCTAGTGTGTAATATGCCTGAGCCATTGGCCAAACAATTATAATTAATATTAAACCTCTGAGTGTTTATCTGGGAACTAGTGGACAGGAAAGAAACCTCCTTTTACACTTAGGGGCTGGAGAGATGGCTCAGCAGTTAAGAGCACTGACTGCTCTTCTGGAGGACCTGGGGTCAATTCCCAGCACCCACACTGCAGCTCACAACTGTCTGTAACTCCAGTTCCAAAGCATCAAACACCCTCACACTGACATGCATGCAGGTCAAACAGTAATGCACATAAAATAAAAATAAATAATGTTTTAAATGAATAAATAATAAATAAATAAAGGAAGGAGCTGGAAAGATGGCTAAGTGGTTAAGAGCACTCATTGCACCACGTGGTGGTGGCTTACACCTTTAATCTCAGCACTTGGTGAGGCAGGAGGCAGATCTCAGTAAGTTTGAGGCCAGCCTGATCTATGACATGAGTTCCAGGACAGCCAGGTCTATTAACATAGAAAAACCCTGTCTCAAAAAAACAAAAACAAACAAACAAACAAACGAAAAAACCACTTATTGCTCTGACAAAAGACCCAGGTTCAATTTCCAGCACAGGTTCCCAGCATCCAAATGGAAGCTCACAACCACCTGTACTTATAGTTATAGGGGATCTAATACATGAGGCATGCACATGGTACACACACATGCAAGCAAACACTGATACATATACAATTAAGTAACTTAAGGAGCAAGGGTTATAGCTCACTGTTAGACTAGAATTCTAAAGGTCCTAAGTTCAAAACCAAGCACTATCAAAAAAAAATTTTTTTTTAATTGAAAAGTAGTCTTGATTTTTCCCTACTGATAGAACAACACCTACTTTAATGGGTTACTATGAGACTTGATGAGTTGAAAAACAAAGTATTTGGAATAACATCAGCTACACGGTATAACAAATATTTGCTACTACTACTTTTCTGTAAAGTAAGGTCTCACAGTAGGTATTAATAAAACTTGGATCTCACTACATATCTAATGTTAGTCAAGTATTAAAATGTCCTATGCTATAATTCACAGACTGAAAACACATTCTAAAAAAGTTACTTCAAATTAGAGCTGTACACTGTAAGTATCTCCCCTCAACGGATTCTCTGTTCACTTTTCTTCAATAGTTAGAATACTGCTGAATTAGTGCTAGGGTAGATTTAATACAGCCTCTGGTCTGAAGAGAACCTAGTTCTACTTCTTGGCACTTTCCCCATGCAGATTTTGGAAAGTCTTGTGACAGAATATAGACAGAGCTAACTCATTCTCTTAAGACAGTGTCAATAACACACAGCAAAAAGACAAGATTACAACAAAATCAGAAAAGTAAAACTTAGAAGTACTATAATACTAACTTAGCCTACTATGCCCAGAAAACTCAAGACTCACCAAGGTTCATCTGTAGGCTCCCAACAAACGAGACATACACTACAAGTAAAGCACATGGCTCTATCATCTCCAGATGAGGCAGGCTGTAAAATATGTTAAAATGGAGTAGAGAGAAAGGAACAGGCAGGTATAAAAGGGAAGAAAAGGAGAAAAGGGATGGAAGAAAGGTAGAAGGAAGTAGGTACAGAAGAAGGGAAAAGAGAAAGGGAAGGACCAATCATTATTAAAACAGCTTTTCAATAACAACCCTTCAAAAAGTTCTCAATTTCAAGTACAATTTTCTAAAGGAAAAAAAATAATTTATAGTACTATTGTGCTCATACACAAATAAGAAATGTTCAACAAATCTGCAGGCCAACCATAGCAATACAGTGAGACCCTGCCTCAAAAGTAAGTAAATAAATAAATAAATGCAGTGGTTCACTAAATATTTCTGGCTGGTAAGCAACTCACAACCCCTCCCCCCAAGACTCCCACGTGATAGCATTACAAGTGTATACCACTATTTCTGTCTGGAAAAATTATTTATTACATTACCTCAAGAATCTACTGCTAGTTTATAAAAGCAGAAATCAAACACTGAAAATAGTCAAATATCCAATGAGAACATTTTCCAAAAACTGACATCTAAGACCACATGAACTTGATAGCAAAAAGAACAAATGCATCTAATCTGAAAGATTAAGTATCAAATAACAATAATTATTTGCGCCCTAAATTCCCAAGTAGGACATAGAACCGAAAAAAAAAGGAAAAAAAAGAGGACAGAGAACCAGCATCACAATCAAATACATGGCAAACAAAACTCACAAGCACAAATACAAACAAGCACATATACAAACAGGCACATAGCTAGACTGCACAAAATACTTTAAAAGTAAAATTCTTTTAAATTAAATGCTGGGCTTACTAAAGGCTGGAATAGCACACTTAGGGCCGGGAAAAAGGTCTATTTTTGATGCTTTTTACCTGGTGATAAAATCCAGCTTGAGCCATAGGATCTGGCTGTGCCCACCTATAGCCAACATGAGGCCACGAAGTGAATGTCTCCCTTCTGTTAGCCTCACTATACATCAATGCCCTAAAAGTAAACAAACAGCAAATAATTGGAGTGAGGCATCAAACTACAGGGAAACTCCTATTTAATGCTGCAGAAGAGAATATTACTGAAATATCAAAAACAAGTGGGAAAGCAGCTGGGCGGAGGTGGAACACACCTTTTATCCCAGCACTCAGGAGGCTAAGCCAGGTGGATCTCTGTAAATTTGAGGCCAGCCTTATCTACAGAGTGAGTTCCTAGACAGCTAGGACTGCACAGAGAAACCCTGTCTTGAAAAAGCAAAGTAAAAGGAAAGCTGGTTAATGGCTACAGCAACCAAATAATTCAACAGGTGAATTAAGTTAACTAATAATGAACAACTATCAACCAGACAACAGGAAATGAAGGGGCTGGCAGAAAGCCCTGCATGTTTTCCTTGGGCCACAGCTGGATGACGTGGGCAATGTCTGCTACTGCCTAAGCTCACGTAAGCAGTGCTTGTGTTTTATTTGCTTTTTTAGCTGCTTTTTAGCTACAAATCAAATTTTTGTTCTTTCTCTAGGAAAATCATCCTTCAGAGGAGCTCTATATGCTAGCAAATTTTAGTTTAATTTAGTACTGGTTGAGACAAGGTCTCAACTGTGCAGCCCTGGCCATTGTGTAACTCACTAGGCAGACTAGTCTGGCTTCAAACTCAGCCAGCCTCTGCCTGCTGGGATCAAAGGTGTGCACCATTAAGGCCAGAAACTCTAGTAAATTTTAAAAACCATGATATAGTCTATAATCACGACACTCAGAAGCCTGAGGCAAGAGCATCACGAGCCTGAATACAGCCTAACTAGACTACCTAAAAACCAAAACAATGAAATCTTCACACTCTTACAATAGCATTCCACTTTAAGCAGAGTCAAGCTACAACTCAGGGCATCAGTGAATTTTTAAAGGACAATAACAAACTCAAGGTAAAGAGACTTCAAGCAAGAAAGGACTACGAGCAAAGCTTCCTCTTGCTTCAGCTGCATAAATAGTAACTGAAAGTTAGGGGTGGGGGAAGATCATGAAAAAACAGATCAGAAAAATTGATTTCGACAACGGTTGCATTCTGACTTTTAAAAGCATGTGCCAGGAGAGGGAGGAGCAGATGTTGCCTAACACAAATTGAGCCCTTGGATACAATACCCAGCAATGCACAGGAAGCATAGGACCCTGGGCTCAGCTCCCACAGAGTAAAATGGAAAGTTTATCTGATAGTGGTTCTGTTACTACCCAGGACACACAGCCCCCTGAGTACATTAATAAATGTTTCCTTTTTTTTTTTTTTCCTGGATTAAAAAACAAAGAAACTTTGGGGTTTAGAAGTTTCATGTATAGGTTATGTATGTATTTATAAGAGGGGAGGCTAGGACAGGGTCTCAATTCACTATATCTACTAAAGTCTTTCGAGACTCATTATTAATGAAATAACTTCAAGACTCCATCAAATTGGTACTTGGGGATAATTTAGCACACCCAGGAGGAACATATGGCTAGATTTTGAACCACCAAGATGACACATCCCTTAAGCTTATCCCTTTTAGAGCATTTCCAGAAGTTCAATTGAAGGAAAAGCCAACCCTTAATTTGGGAAGCATTCTCCAATACCTGAGGTTCAGGATGAATAAAAGGGAAAACTAAGGTGAGCACAGCATTCACTGTTCCCTGATTCTTGACTGTACATATAAATATCCTGCCCATGCCTTACCCCCTATGACAAACTGTAGCCACAAATAAACCTTTCCTAAGTTACTTCTTGTCACAAGTAACTAAAACAAAAGAAAAATCCTAACTCATGATCTCATTTCCTAAAATACTGCACTTAATCATGGTATGCAGTAGCTTCTTTAGAAAGCCCTGTAACTGCAAAAGAGCTCTGCAGGGTCGATAACATCTCAAGATCTGTACTGCTCAGATAACACTCACTCTAATCACTGCTTCTCTTTCTTTGTTCTCACAAATTGGTTGTAAGAATATTTTAATGATAGCCACAGCACTCAGAACCTGATCCAAAAGACCAACATAACAGCACTATTCTAGCATATAAAAATCCTTACCACTTGCTAATGCAACTAACAGAAATTGTGTCTGTAATAAAATCACTTAACGAAAAACAGGGCAAATGAACAACGTAAAGGATAAACTGCTACATATTATGACTATAAGAGACATACTTAAAATTAATTCATTCAGTATTGTACTTGCTAGCATCACCATACACTATTAATAAATGTACTTTAGGAAAGTGCATAGAAAGTGACTCACCCAACAAAAATATGAAAATCCAATGTGAATATACAATTGAAACTAACAGGCTTTAAATTCCACCTTAACATTAATAAACTTTAGTACTTTCAATATCAAATAACTTATCAAGCTTTTACCAAATTAGAAGCTTTAGTTTTACCCAAAACAGTTACTCAATAAATCTGAAAAGAAATAATAATTGAGGTATGATTTTCACATTACTATTTAAATCTAGGGCAAATAGCATGAAGATTTTAAGGAAACTACTCCAACAAATGCAGAGGCAGTTTGTTTTCTTTGAGAACTTCATAGGTGAATATAATGTATTTTAATCATACCTACACCCCCATGCCTTTAAATAACTTTAATATGTTTTTCATTGAGAATATCACAGATAATTACAATGTATTTGATCATATCACCCCACCCCCCATGAAAACAAAGCAATTTTATTTACACTCACATAAGTATTTGTCAAAAAAGTCAAAAGCTAGTAAATTTCATCACTGGCAAAATATTACACACCCAACAGTTACAATGGGTTAATATTTCCCAAATATTCACTCAGCACTGGAATCTTCAAAATACAATCATGGAATCTCCTTACAGATACTCTTAGAGAATAAAAGGGGTGTGTGTGTGTGTGTGTGTGTGTGTGTGTGTGTGTGTGTGTGTGTGTGTGTGTGTGTGTGTGCGCGCGCGCGCACATTCAGCAGCAGCGATAACTTCACCATATTTACAAATCAATGAAAAATCTACTTTTTAAAATATTCTAATCATAACCAGATTGGCAGTACTTTTTGGTTAACCCAAAATCTAAGAATTCTATCTCAGTATACCCTGAGCAGCAAGAG
Organism: Cricetiscus sungorus; assembly: GCA_030556225.1. NCBI lineage: Eukaryota > Metazoa > Chordata > Mammalia > Rodentia > Cricetidae > Cricetiscus > Cricetiscus sungorus. Next base: position 67,963,897 of record JANBXA010000651.1, read on the forward strand.
CCCTACCTGTCTACAGAGCGTCCTGGCCCCACGCCAAGTTCTGGACGTGCACTGGGTAAGAGGTAAGACAATCTATCCATCACCGAGGACGCCACAGGTAAGGCAGCAACATTTTGATTTATTTTCTTGAGTTCATTTACAATGGCACTGGCAATAGACTTCAATACATGATGAGGAAGATGAAATGTAACTGTGGCCCACTGAAAGAAAATAGAAATAAAAGCAAGGTGATATTTTCCACAGTTTTAACCAAAATCTTACCTTGACTTAATCAATTAAAGAGCTATAGATCACTAATGTCAATTATACCATAAGTTTATTGTTTGCAGCAAAAAATTGCTATTAAGTAAAAAACTAAATCTTTTATTTAAAAATACCAAGGTATAGAGAAGCAAGCCAGGTCTCCATCACTGACAGGTTGAATAGACAAAAATAAAGCATGTGGGTGAGTACACAAGTGCATGCAGTAAAATACTGCAAAGCCTTTTAAAGTATTTTTATTTTTTTTAACTGTGGTTTTTAGCTTTGGAGGCTGTCCTAGAACTCAATTTGTAGACCAGGCTGGCCTCGAACTAACAGAGTTCCGCCTCCTAAGTGCTGGGATTAAAGGTGTGCACAACTACTGCCGGGATTGCAAAACCTTGTAAAAGATAGCAACTCCATCATTCATGTCAACATGGATAAAAGTGAATTAAATTACAAATTTAATTGCAATAGGCCAGAAACAGGAAGGCAAATATCATTTACATTTACATGTAAAATTTATACTCTGTAACTCACAGAACCAAAGAATAAAATGACAGTTACTAGATCTGACATAAGAGTATGGGGATGCTGGTCAAAGGGTACAAAGTAGTAAGAAGCATAGATGTAATAAACTAGCTGATGATCATCTATTTGGCAACCTATTATTTCAGTAATGCTATTACACAGTACGTTGGTCACAGACAACAACCTACTGTTGATTTTGAATATTCTTACCAGAAAGAAATAATAACTGTATGCTAAAAGAGATATGTTTCATTTTATTTAATCTCTCTACAATGTAAACATATATCAATATAGCACATTGCATTTCATTTTTGTTGTTTATTTTGGTTTTTTTTTTTTTTTTTTTTTTTTGGAGACAGGGTCTCTCTACCAAGCCTGTCCTGGAACTCACTATATAGATGAGGCTGGCCTAGAACTCACAAAGATCCACCTGCCTCTACCTCCCAAGTGCTAGGATTAAGGTAAGTGCTACCACACTCAACATGTTGAATTTTTATTTACTATTTTTCAAAATAAAAATGTTTTATGACTGCAATGGCCAAGCATTTGACCAGCATAAACAAGACCCCAGGGTGTAATTTCCAGCATCACAAAAAAGAAAATTAGTGAAACCCCCAACTATTCTGAAAAAGACAACTTATAAGATGGTAATAGCTAAATACCTGTTACCTTAGTGCTGAGGCAGGAGGATTACCCTGAATTTCATGCCAGCCTATGCTACAAAATCAGACTGTCTCTCAAAACCCTCTTCTCTCAAAAGAAAACACAATATGTTACAGTCCACCAAAATTAACTATTTCATCTTGCATGAACAACATTAAGTGCTAAGTAGTCACTCAGGCCTCCATTAATAAAGAAAGAACTTGGACATTTACCATTACTGGTCTACGAGATGACTTAATCCATCTTAACACATGTATGTCTATGCTGTCTTCATTACAACCCAGAAATAGTAACTAAAAGCATGAGCTTTGTGGTCAACAACATTAAGTCCCAACTCAAATCCACCATCAATAATATTCAATAAATGTTAACATTGTTGAGGCTAGAAATATAGGTACAAATTCACAGCACCCACATCAGGTGGCTCAATGGCCTATGGCTCTGGATCCAACATCTCCAGCTTTTGGGAGCATTGAAACTCAAGTGACCATATCCACACACATCCATAATTTTAAAAAATAATAAAATAATGCTGAGTGTAATGTGGCACACCCTAATCCCAGCACTCAGAAGGCAAATCATGAGTTTGTGGACATCCTGGTCTCAGACAGCAGGGCTACAAAAAGAGACTCTGTCTCCAAAAAAAAAAAAAAAAAAGGAAAAGAAAAAGAAAAAAAGTAAAACAAATCTTTTGAAAACTATTAGCATTATTTAATATTATTGCTAAGCAAGTTACAGTTGTGGAAAAGAAAGGCAAATGGGGGCGTGGACCATAGAGCTTCCAACTATATTTTCCCAGAGAATAAATCTATGCATTAAATTCACCTTCATAGTCTGTCCCCAGATCACATTATAAATATCCCATTCAGTCCAGTACACACTAGGCATGCTAGCATAATAACTAAAAAATTTTATGGTAAAAAATATTTTAATTGCAGAAAAAGCATGTATGCTGGGGTTATAGCTCAATGGTTGGGTGCTTGCCAATGTGCACAAAGCCTTAGGCTTAATCCCCAGCACCACAAAATGGGGGAGATGACTCAACAGTAAAGGAACTAGCATTGAGCATGGGAGTTTGGATCCCCAGAAACCTATATAAATGCTGGGTGGGCCTACTTCGAAAAGTATGTCTGAGTCAGCAATCTCCAGAGCAAGCTGGCTTGCAATACTAATCTTATGAGTGAGGTCTGAGTTTGACTGAGACCCTGCTTCAATTTATAAAGTGGAAAGAATGATGGAAAATGATTCCTGGTATCAACTGCAGGCCTCCATATGCACTCTCACAACACACACACACCATATAACAAAAACGGGAAAAGAAAAATTAGAATGAAAATCTCTTACCTACTTTCTAAACTCAACCTGTTAATAGCTGAAAAGCCTACTCATTGGCAAGTCTTCAGCACCACAAAAAAAAAAAAAAAGAACAAAAAAAAAAAAAAAAAAAGAACAAAAATCTGACTTCTGCTTGGAAAAAGGCTTTACAATAAAATTCCAACTATATACTGTAAATCAAAAAGTTTGCCCTCCAGAGGGACTCATGGGCATTCACTGCAAGAGATACCCATGGGCTGAAGTGAAGCACTCTCTCAAGGACTGTAAGAAAGCACAAATGAACTAAACATCCATGTGGTCACTAGCATGAGGACTAGTGATTGTCATGTAATCAATAGCTTTCTGGTACAAAGGTATCTCTGAAAGGTGTGGGCCCTCCAATCCACACCGTACTAATTTCTCAAGTTCCTGAAGACATAAATGGAAGAGACATGACACAAACCCAGTGAGAAATTACCCTCACTAATGCTGTTCCCATGTAAGGACCATTAAGAAAGGAAAGGCCTAAAAGCCCCAGAACATTCCATTTCTACAGAGTACTTAACCAAAACAACACTCAGTCCTGAGGAAGTTTCTAAGAGTAATAACTAGGTTAGAAACTTGAAAAGTAACAGGGACAGTGACTAAACATCTCAGCACTACTTAATCAACCTGTGTTGTCAGTTGTACAATGTCAAATCTTCAAGAATGACAGTGGATTAAAAAAAGGTGTGATTATACATGACTTTAATCCCAGCATTCAAGAGGAAGAAGCAGGAAGAGCTCTGTGAGTTTGAGGCCAGCCTGGTCTACAGAGCAATTCCCAGGACAGTCAGGGCTACACAACACAGAGAAACCCGTTTCAAAAGAAAAAGAAAACAAGGAAATCAAAGAGGAAAGTCTACAGACAATCTCAAGAGAAGCAGTATGAATTACACATAAACTCAAAAAGGCTCTCAGCAAAGGAAATGAAAAATCATCTTTCTCCACAGCCTTTCCAACACTGCTTTAATGGATCTAGATGTAAGATGCCAGGCAAGAAATGGAAGCTATGCATAGGCCCTACTACATGAATTTCCTCACCAAAATTGACCAAGCCAACAGCTATTTTTCATGGGAGAGAGGCAGCTAGCCAGTTGACTATACTAGATCAATTTAGCCAGAATGAGAAGCAATCTGTTTCACTGTAACAGATGCATATTGTACCTGTTCAGATCATGTTGCTTCTTCCATAATATCACATGGTATGGAGAACAACAGACCTCTTCTATACCACGTTCATATTCTAAACCTCACCTCTGACCAAGGAAAGCATTTCAAAGAAGAAAAAGTAAAGTTCCAGCAATGGGCTCTTGCCCATAACATTCACTGTCTTACCTTGGTATCCTCCAGAAAGAGGTGACTTAAAAAAAAAGATAATCTACAATATAGCGTCACTAATAACTATTACTAACTATATTAATACCCTGAAAGGTCAGTAATTTCCATCAGAGAACTCTAGCCACAGCCTCATAACACAAATTAGACATGACAGTGTGTTACAGCATGCAAACTATTTAACAGAGCTAGTCACAGACTTTTCTTCTTTGCTACTCTTTAAGCTACACAGCTCATTTGGCCACAAAAGAATATTACACCAAGAACATAACAGTTCTACCAAACTGGCTACTGAGACTGCTGCTTAGCAATTTTAAGCTTCTTCTGCTACTAAGTGAATAGGCAAAGAATACCACAAAAAAACACTGAAATCTCAACTTTATCATGTAAACATATATGTCTCTTAAAAGAGAGAAAAGGCTTGTTAGAACAAGTCTATAGGAAGAGGACAGGAAGAGCAACAGGGTGAAGTTTAGTCTATCACACCCCAAATGTATTTCAATTCTTACCTTAGCAACTTTATGATTTGCTGCGGTCTCATGAGATGTGTTTTTTAAGCCATCTTTGAGCTGTGTGATGAACAAATCATAACCCTCTGTACTAGAAACATCTACCTTTTCTAGACATGCTGATAAGAGCTGCTGTGCCTGGTAATAAAAAAAGAAAATTAAACACAATAAAACAATCAGATTTTCCTTCAGCTAATTCATGATGGTTTTAACTACACAAAGCTTAACCTTACAATTAATTTTATATAAACCTAGTTAATCATTTAGATGAGGTAAAGCAATGCATTTAGTGTGGTAGCTAGAGCGCAATATATCAATACAATAATTATCATAATTAAACAAAGAAAAATAAACATGCTGAAACTATGAGCAAAAATGAAACATCAAGTCAACTTTTCAACATAAAGATTCTTCAGTAAGTATAAAGTACACACAGTACATAAAGCCATTCAACAAGTAGCACAAAAACCCTCAGCAATGCTTTCCATAAAATAAAGCCAGATGTACTGTCTCAAACTGTAAACCCAGCACTCAGGCAGAGGCAGACAGATCTAAGTTTCAGGACTACAATGAGTCTCTGACTCAAAACAAAAACTAAGTAGAGAGCCAAGTATGATAGGACATGCCTATCTTCCAGCATTTGAGAGGTGGGGACAGGTGGATCAAGAGTTAAAAATCATTCTTGACTACAGAGTAGGCTGAAGTCAGCCTGGGCTACGTGAGATGTTGTCTCTAAAATGTCTAATCTCTTTCCCAAGCCTGGTATGCTATGTAATTAAACTGTGCCCAACAAGGTGAATATGAAAAGAGTTTGGAGGGGATGAAAGGGGTAAGAAGAGCAGAAGGGAAAAGGAAAAGGTGGGGAAGGAGGAGATACTAGGAAGAAGAAGAAACAGCTAGATGATCACAGGTGGAAGAGAAAGGAGAGGGAGAGTGTGAGAATAAAGGAAAGATGTAGTGGGCTGGTCTCCTATGACTTGGAAATGACTGAACTTGGAGCAACTGTCTACAATTCACAGCTAAGTGTTGAGGCTGACAGTGTGTTCTACATCTAGTCCTGGGGTTGTTACAACCCATAAGTCATCTTGTTCATTAATTCACTGTACTTTGGAGTCTTTGTTATGGTTGTTTATCCTGTGCTAAGAACAGTTCACATCTAAAACACTATTTCATCAACACCAATTAATTGTGCAGAGAAAGATAAGTATTTTAAAAGGGTAGTTCATGATTCAAACCTTTGTTTTTATGGAAGTAACTAAACAAAGTCCTTTCTTTAAGTTCAACTTATAAACAATGTCCTAAAGGACAATTTAATGTAACACCCAAAGGTCAGAAGCTACCTTGTGCAAAACACACAGTATACTTGTTTCTACTTACCTCTGTGACAGGAAGTTCAAGCTGAACCACATCATCCTGCTTTGAAACTGGAGTTTGCAGAGCAGTGTCTAACAATAAGATTCCATTAAGGTCCTTCCTACAACCTACTGCGTAATCATCCACAAATATAACTTTATCCACAGCAGAAATATACTGACATTTCACCTGTCCACCCGGTTTAGCTGTTAAAAGAACAAAAATTTAACAATTAAAAATTTTAAGACCAACAGCCTACTCAAAACATATGTTTACATTATCGACTAAATGTAAACCAATTACCCAATTCTGGGTAAGACACTGAACTGGAAGGAAGTCCATTAAGACCCTGATTAGAACATACCAGACCAGAATATAAACTATAAAGTCAGTCAGTCTCAACAGAAAACTGATTAAAACTTGGCAGCTACATAGCTGCTGTAAGCAATTGCCATACAGGGAAGCACAGCAACAGACACCTGCAATCCCAGCACATAGGAGGCAAAGGCAGAAGCACAGGTTAAGGCAGCCTGTTCCACAAAACTCAGGCACCACACCAAAGGGGGAGGAGACCTATGTAGATCTACATGAGACAAAGAGCAAATGTGGCAAAAGTGACAGAACTGAAGAAAGGAGCGGTAGGAAAGTTAATCCCACCATACTATTGTTTACCCTGAGGGAATAGGGGTGGAGACCATGATCTGTATGCAACCAGGTTTCCCAGAATCGTTTGTTATAAAGACTATCCTTACACCCAAATAATAAATCTGACCCCTTATCCAAATCATAAACTATTATGTGTAAGGATATATAACTCTTGGCTCTTTAACCATCCCATTATGTTCTATGTCTGTCTTTATATCAGTACCACACTGCATTTCTAAAGACCCAACCCAGCATTTGTGCATACTAGTCAAGTCCTGTACTACTGAGCCATGTCTCCTTCCTCAGTACCACACTCTTAATTACTGTAGCTTTCTAGCCTGGTCTACAGAGTGATTTCCAGGACAGCCAGGTCTACACTGAGAAACCCTACCGCTAAAAAGCAAAAATTAAGAAATAAAACCTCTAAAACTTACTACATAAATCTTTCTTGCTTTTCAAGTTGATTGTCTCAATAAGCTAAGTAGCAGGTAATGTAGACATCGTCACAATATACAGACACTATGAAATTCTGACAAGGACATGAGGAGAACATAACTAATGTTTCTAATGCAAATGTAACATAACACAGTCACAATGATTAACAGTCTTTTTAAAAAATAAAGTTAATGGGGCTGGAGAGATGGCTCAGTGGTTAAGAGCACTGACTGTTCTTCCAGGGGACCTGGATTCAATTCCCAGCACCCAAATAGCAGCTCACAACTACCTGTAATCCCAATTCCAGGGGACCTGACGCCCATGACAAAGAGAGGGAAAAAAAAGTATGCCTCTACACTGGAGACAAAAGGCCTATGTTCACATAATAACTTGTATTTCATAAAAACCAAACAATGAAAATAGCCAAATATGAGCCAGGCAGTGGTGGTGCATGCCTTTAATCCCAGCTACTTGGATACACAGCAAAAGCAAGGGTATCACTGAGTTCTCGGCCAACCTGGTCTAGAGTGAGTTCCATAGAAACCTTGTCTCGGAAAAAAAGAAAAAGAAAAAGAAAAAAGAAAGAAAAAAAAAAAAACATGCTTCTAAGTGGCTGGCTTAAATAAATGGTATATAACAATGGAATATCATTCAAAAATAAAACCCTACAAGTGATATACATGACAACTTTACAGGGTGCTCGCCTACCATATACCCAGGCCTGGGTTCAATACTCAGCACTAACACACACACACACACACACACACACACACACACACACAGTGTACGGTACAATCCCTATTCTATGATACTACAGAAAACACAAAACTATAATACTTAAGTCAATATGTAATCCAGTCTCTGTAACCTCAAACTCACAGCAATCCTCCTGTCTCAGCCTCCTAAATGTATAGTACCAGAGACAAGAACCACCAAACAAAGTTTTTGAAGTATAATCTCTACTGAAAACGTCCACAGATAGTATGCATTCTAAGACAGTACTACTCCCTACAAGGGAGCATGAGTCTTTTGTTAGGCTCACTGTCACAGATCTCTCAGCACCTCAGAATACAGGTTTTATTTTTCCCTCAGGGCACTGTTCAGGCTAAAGCACAATGTGAGGACTAATATCTTTATCTGAGACAGCATTTCAAAAGAGCAGAATGATGGGGAACAGGAACAGCAGCACTGTCTAGGGAACTTTCTCTCAGCCTGTCTGCTGCAGAACAGCTACCTGAAGTTTGACCTAAACTGCCTTAAACTAAGGGCTATATGAGGAATGAGAGTCTGTGTGGCTATATGAGAGTCTGTGTGGTATTCTGGGGATGTGTGTTATCTATATTAAGTTCAAACAGTATTTCAGACATGAGCTGCAAACAAAAATCCACATAGGCACACTCCAAACAGAACTGTGCTGATTAGCACACTGGCAACTTTGTGGCAGTTCATTTATAGCTGGTTATGGATTCTTTGAACAACCTCCAGATACAGAAGTTAGTCTTCAGATTTTACTTTAGCCACCTAACAAAGCAACCTAACATCTCATTCATTACCAACTTAAACATTATTTCTAGTATTTATTATCACCTGCCATACTATACAGCCAGTCACACACACACACACACACACACACACACACACACACACACACCATTCAGCACCACCGCCACCCCCTCTCTCCATTTGAAAAGCAAGTACTATAATGACTATATCCCCAAGTCCCCAAGATTCCATATTCAATGTGTTTTAATAAATAAACTAGTGTGCATGACTTTTAAAACTTTTTACTATAATAGACTAATTAAGCTCCAAAGAGGTGAACTTAATTTTCTAATACACTGTGAAACATGCATGGTTTCATGTTTTTTGGGGTTTTTTGTTTGTTTGTTTTTTGTTTTGTTTTTCTCTGTAGCTCTGGAGGCTGTCCTGGAACTTGCTCTTGTAGACCAAGCTGGTCTCAAACTCACAGAGATCTGCCTGCCTCTGCCTCCTGAGTGCTGGGATTAAAGGAAGGAGTGCGCCACCACTACCATCCCCTGCACATACATGCTTTTAAGAAGGGCATTAGCCCACATTTGCTATGCTCCCATATCTTTTCCTTCCTCTTTCCAGTCCCCAATATGATGTCATTCTCTTCAGCAATAGTGACATTTTGATTCAGAGAAAAAGAAAATGAAGCAAAAAAAAAAAAACCTATCAGAAGACTTAATTAATTCAAAACTCAATCAAAACAAATAAAGACAATAAATAAATAAATAAATAAATAAATAAATAAATAAATAAATAAGTCAATCATCCAAGCGAGGATGGGTGGTGCACACATGCAATCCCAACACTTGAGAGGCTGAGGCAGGAGGAACATAAATTTGAAACCAGCCTGGGCTACATAGTAAGACCCTACCTCATAATCATGTGGACTGTGAATACAACAAACTGGCAAGGGATGCAACTAAGTAGCAGAGTGCTTGCCTAACATTCACCAGGCCCCAGGTTCAACCAATACCCAGTACCACAGAAATAAGTAACAAACAAAAATTAAAAGGAGAAAAACTCGGCCTTTGCCATACAGCCTTATGGGCATATTTCATATACAGTCACTATATACAATCTTTAATATGGGGCATATTTTACTAACAAAAACACTGGAAGTTTTTCTAAAGGAAAAAAGAAATGTTGAAGGATATTAAAATTCAAATATAAATGGAGTATAGCTCAATTGATACAGTGTTTATCTAGCATGCAAAAGGCTCTAGGTTCAACTACTGCCAGCATCCTGTGAGCAGGGGGCATGGGGGTAACTATCAGAAGTAGCAATGAAAATAATTTTATGGTTGGGAGTCACCACAACATGAGGAACTGTTTTAAAGGGTCATAGCATTAAAAAAGTTGAGGACCACTGATCTAGAGTAAACCCATCAAGTCAAAATTAATCAGGGGTAGAAGAAGTACATGATATACATATATGAAAATGTCAAAATGAAACCCATCAATGTGTACAATGATTACATGCAAATAAAGAAAAAAAAAACAATAATCTTGCCAACAAGATGTCTCAACAGGTAAGAGAACATACCAACACACCTGAGGGCCTAAATTCAATCCCCAGAACCCACACAACAAAAAAATAGGACCAACTCCTGCAAACTGGACCAACTCCTGCAAACTGTCCTTTGACTGCCACATGAGTACTTGCTCTCTCTCCCTCCCTCCTTCCCTTTCTCTCTTTCTCACATACACAATTAATGCTAATAATCAAGAACAGGGCTTGAGATGTAGGTCAGTGGTAGAGCACTTGCCTAGTACACACAAAAGCAAAACAAAAGTTGAATAAGGGGCAAAAATAAAAAAGCATCCAATCTAAACTTTAATGAAGCTGGAGTGGAACACAAGAGCACTAAGATCTTTTTGTTTTGGTTTGTTCTGTTTTCGATTTTTGGTTTTTTTTTTTTTTGTTGTTGTTTTTTTTTTTGAGACAGGGTTTCTCTGTGTAGTTCTGGATGTCCTGTCTGGATCCACTCTCTACCTCAAATTCAAAAGACCTACCTGTCTCTGCTTCCCAAGTGCTAGGATTAAAGGTGTGTGCCACCACCACCCAACTCAAAGATCTTTTTTACTTACAAACACTGTACAATTTTCTTTTTTTCTTTCTTTCTCTCTCTCTTTTTAAATCAGGTTCTCTCTCCACATTGTCCTGGTTTTCCTGGAGCTCATTATTATGAAGACCAGGTTGACCTGGAGTTCACAGAGATACTCCTGTCTCCGCCTCCCAAGCACTAGGAATGTACCACCATGCCCAGCTAGCACCATTTTTACAAAATCCTGACTACCTGGTAAAAAGAAAAAGACTCTCAAGGCCAGGCACTGGGGAAAACAGAGGTAGGCTGATCTCTTGACTTTAACACCAATTAACACCTTTTTCACAAAATACTGAAAGGTTCTCAGAAATGTTTAGTTACAAGTACTATGTGGCCCTTCTTTTTTGCACTGCAGCACAGATCTACAACCCACTTCAGAAATTTAAGAGATCAGACTTCGGTCCTATACATACTATATGAACAATGTGTATACAAACAGAAGTTTTACAACAGCCTTAACTTTGTTCTGATATTTAGCCTCACCAATATAGTTTAAAGGTATTTATCCAGAGGTGGGAAAGATGTCTCTGCAGTTAAGACTGCCTGTGCAGATCTGGATTCAGTTCCCAGCACCAACATGGTGGCTCACAACCTTCTGTAACTCCAATTCTAGTGATTCCAACACCCTCTTGTGGTGTTGGGATTGCACACACATGGCACATGTACATACATATATATAAAACATATATATATATATAGGTGTGTGTGTATATATATATGCATATATATATATATATATAATAAAAATAAATCTTTTCCCCAAAATAGTGCTTATTCAGGGCTGGAAATACAGGCTCACTGATAGAATATTTGCCTACATGCACTGATAGAACATTTGCATACATGTACATGGGACCAAGATTTAATCCCCAGTAGGAGGTAAAGGGAAGAGGAAAAATTAAAGATATAAAATATAGATTATAAGGGTTACCAAATTCATATTTCCATCTATCCTATATGCTTAACCATTAAGCTAGTGAACATCTTTTTTTTTTTCTTCTGTTTTTCTTTTGTGGTTTTTCTGAGACAGGGTTTCCCTGTATTTTTTGGAGCCTGTCCTGGAACTTGTTCTGTAGACCAGGCTGGCCTGGAAGTCACAGAGATTCACCTGTCTCTGCTTCCTGAGTGCTGGCATTAAAGGTGTGCACCACCAACGACCAGTGCTAGTGAATATCTTAATATCAAAAGACACATGAGACTAAGAAAATTGCCATTCATTCACTCAGGAATGAATGTATGAGGCATTTAGGGTGTGACCACTACCATATTGTTAAATGTCAAAGTTGAGATACAGGATGCTCAAGTGAAACCCAGAGCTACCTGACAAAGCACTCTCCTAATATCCTTAAAGGAGCTCATTTAAATAAATAAATAAATAAATAAATAAATAAATAAATAAATAAATAAATGAATGAATGAATGAATGATGAACAAAAATACAATAATTGGGGTGGTATTTCAGGGAAGAGAAAACAACCAACTAACATATGAAAATACTTCCATAATTAATAATATCCTTAACAACAAGGCAAAAACTAGATGAACTGTGCAAGATAGTACAAAGTGGTAAATAAAGAAAATAGTTCAAATTTTCAGATAAGTTTAGAAGATTTAAAGAGTATGAAAATAAGCTGTTTACAAGAGTTGCAAATAAAAGTGGGTTTTTTTTTTTTTTGGTGTTTATTGTTTAAGGCTCAGTAGACTATTCTAGGCAGAAAGATTAAATCCTCACTATTGAAACCATATTATCACCATGTTGCAAATGAGGGATTGAAAAGAAATGTTAATTTAATCCAGGTTAAAAAGTCACTAAGATGAAAAAAATAAGGACTTTAACCAAAGCCACTTGTCTCTAGAAACATGCTACTTCCTATCCACTAAAGCCCATTAATCAAAACTAGCTAGAAAGGTGCCCAACTAGTCATAAATGGTATGGCCAAGTGGTGTCTGCAGTTTTCATTTTTAAATAGTCATGATCTGAGGGACACAGCTCAGTGATGAAGTCCTTGTCTAGTGTGGGCAGGGACCTAGGTTCATGGGCTTATTCCTGGCTGAGAGAAGGGGGCAGGGGACACAAAGTCAGCAAATAAACACAAAAAAAAGAGGCAACTAAGCTAATGAAATAATGTTTAATATCATAGATCATTAAGAAATGCAAAATAAAACAAAACAGAATGGGTACTCATTTGATCCCTACAGTCGGTAGCCAGAGACAGGCTGAGATATCTGAATTTGAAGCCCACCTGATCTACAAAAAAAAAGGAAAGACAGAAAAAAAAAAAAAAAAAAAAAAACCACACACAAGACTGAGCAAAGCCTAATCAAACTTGTGAGAGGGAAACACCCAGAGCTCAAAGTCTTCCTATACTACATAGCTGAGATCAACCTGGACAACATGACACCTTTTTAGAAAAAAAAGAAAAAGCCCAGAGAGCAAGCCAGTATGTGCCTATCAGAATGACCAAAATACAAAACAGCATCATCACCAAAGGCAGGTCAGAATATGAAGCCATGAATGTCATTCTTCGTTATTAAGAATACAAATGACAGTTGACTAGAAAAGGTAATCAATCATAGTTTTCCATCATATCCATCAACTGAGCTCCTTAGACTCACCCATATGAATTAAAGACCTATGCACACAAAAACCCTACACACAAAACACATATTTTTAGCAACTTTATTTGTAATTCCCAAGACTTGAAAGCTAGAAACATGGTCTTTTGAACATGAACAGGGAGACAATCTGACATCTAGACAATGAAATACCGGTCAGTGCTAAAAAGAAACGAGCCATCAGCTGAGTGTGGTGGCAGACAAACTGCAATCCCAGTTCCTAGAAGGATAAGGTAGGAGGATTAGTTCAAGGCTAGCCTGGACGACAAAGTGAGTTCAAGGTCAGTCAGGGTTAAATGAAATGTAGTCTCAAAAAAGAAATGAAGCATCAAATTATTAAAAAGACATGTAAATATCTTAAGTCCTATCTGAAAACTCTATGAACTGAATGTTGTCAACTATAACATTCTGAAAAAAGGTAAACCATGGAACAAGTAAAAAGATCGATAGATAGCTGGGCAATGGTGGTACACGCCTTTAATCCCAGCACTTGGGAGGCAGAAGCAGGTGTATCTCTGTGAGTTTGAGGACAGCCTGGTCTACAGAGCTAGTCTCAGGACTAGTTCCATAGCTACTGAGAAACTATGTCTGGAAAAAAAAAAAAAACAATAGGTACCAGAGAGGAAATGAAGAGGGATGAATAAGGCAGAGCATAATACTTTAAAGCAGTGCTATATGACAGCACAATAGTGAGTACCTGTCAGCATGCTTTTTTCCAAACCCACAGATGTCAATACCAAGGATGAACTCTAATATAAACTAAGGATGCTTATATTAGTTTTTTAAAAATGTTTTACTTGGGCCAGGCATGGTGGCATATGCCTCTAATCCCAGCACAGGCCACCCAAAATGACATTGGGAGATGAAGGAAGGAAGGAGGGATATAAATGGACTAGAATGGCGCTCAGCAATGATGCTCAACTCTTGAGGAGGACCCAGGTTCCCAGCACCCTCATCAAATGATTCAGAAATCACAAACCCCTCACTTCCAAAGGCACCTAAATTTATGCAAATACACACACACACACATATATACATACACACAAAGGTTAGATAGATGACAGACAGAGGCAGACTGATTTTGATTGGTTGGTTGGTTGGTTGGTTGGTTGGTTGACTGACTGACTGACTGACTGACTGACTGACTGACTGACTGACTGACTGACTGATTGATCAATCCATCCATCTGGGAGGGCAATGCCCCCTTAATCCCTAGTGCTGGTATTAAAGGCATGCACCATTACCACCCCACAAAAGAAAATTTTTTTAAAGATTTATTCATCATGTATACAGTGTTCTTTCTGCATGTTTGTCTGCAGGCCAGAAGAGGGCATCAGACAGGTCTCATTACAGATGGTTCTGAGTAAACATGTGGTTGCTGGGAACTGAACTCAGAACCTCTGGAAGAGCAGCCAGTGCTCTTAACCTCTGAGCCGTCTCTCCAGCCCCAAAACAATAAATCTTTAAAAGCTAAAAAATACTTAAACATTGAAGACAACAGAAGCTGCCAACTTGCTGAAATGGACATAAATAAGATAGTATGTACTGAGTGAGGAGTTAACTTCTGGCTAACAGGCTCTCCAAGTTAAGATATACTCCCAGTCTTAAAACCTGAGTAAGGGCAGGGCATGATAATTTATATTTGTAATCCCAACACTTACTTAGCCTGGGCTAGAGTACCCTGCCACAAAACAAAACCAGACAAAAACCTAAGTAAGAGTAAGATTATCCTAGTTAACTGGAAGAAATTGGTACATTCCAAGAAAGAACAAAGCTAGTATAATAAGAAAAATAAATCCACTTCACAAAACAAAATAGACAAAGCTAAAGCCTATAGAAGAAGAGCTCATGGAGGGCCACTGAATGTCCATGGAACAACCAGTCACTCTCCAAAACCTTAACTTTTTTATTTTATGTGTATGAGTGTCTTGCCCACATGAATATAAGTGCACTACATGAGTACACAGCCCACAGATGACAAAAGTGGATATCAGATCCCCTGATCACTAAATCACTAAATTAGATTTAGTGATAGTTATAAACCACCTTGCTGGGATCTAAACCTGGGTCCTCTGAAAAAGAAACACACACCTACTGTTAACTGATAACTTCTGGATGATCTCTCCAACCCCCAAAAATACTTTTTTTTTTTTTTTTTTTAAAGACAAGGGGCTCTCTTTGTAGCTCTGGCTGACTAGTAACTCACCATGTAGACCAGGCTGGCCTCCAATCTCTGCTGACTGAGTTAAAGGCACCGCAAGATTCCCAAAATATTAACTTTGGTTTTTTTTGTTTTGTTTTGTTTTGTTTTCTGTTTTTGTTTTTTGTGAGACAGTTTATCTGTGTAGCCCTGGCTGTCCTAGAACTCGCTCTGTAGACCAGGAAAATATTAACTCTGAAATACTCTAATATTTGCCTAATACTGTATATCCGGACAACTCTTAATCTAGTAAAATTATATTTATAAACATTCTATATCAGATACAGATAATTTGAAAACATTGAAAGGCAGTTTAAAAATTACTACCACATTCAGAAGGCAGAGGCAGGTGGATCTCTGTGAGTTCAAGGCCAGCCTGCTCTACAGAGCTAGTTCCAGGATAGCCAGAGCTATTACAAAGAGAAACCCTACCTAAAAAGATGAATGAGTGAGTAAATAAATAAAGCAAGAAAAATAAAATAATTTAAAAATTATCACCAATTTGAACCCAAACTGAATGAATACATGTAAATCCTGCTTCAATCTTTTAACAAGCTACACACAACTCTACAAACTGAATCCCAATATTATTACTGTCACCCAACAAATTCTATATGGTTACCAAATTATTTATCCTGACAAATGAAACCAGATTTTTCTAGTACAGAAAAGAAGGTAGTTCACTTCCCTTGGATTGAAAAAGGAGCTATATTAGGATCATGGCCACAAACAGTACCTATTCCTTACTTCTTAGAACTATTAACGACAAAATACCTACATATTCCAGGTTAAACATGGAATGAAGCATTCCTGCCCCATCATCTGAATAATTATATACAAATATCCTACACAACCTCAGCTAAGCTTTATTCAAAAGAAATTTTAGTTCTCATATACAAAATGTTTTAGAATTGATCAGCTGTTACTTCCAACTGTTTTCCTACAATCCTTTTACTCTGTCAGCCCTATTTCTGTGTGGGGGGGGGGTACCCTCACACAAGTACTGGGAACTGAACTCAGGTCCTCTACCACTAAGTCCAGCCCCATCTACATATTTTTTAATCACATACTCAATCCTCATGAATGGCCATCTGTAAGTGCATCTCCCCAACAGTGTTGTTTAATGTATCTATTGTTGCATTCATATTATATACCTACAATCTTCCTCCTCTATCATTAAAGTGAATATTTTCTTTCTATGTAAATATAAAAACAGTTTAACAAACCCTGACACATATTATTGTTCTGGAACATGACCTCCAGACACTAAAACATCCCAACTAAACTGTCTATCCAAAACACTTAAATAAGTTTGCTAATAAAATATTTTGTAGAAATCCTGACACCTGGGCTGGAGAAAAGGTTCATCCTTTTAGAGAGCTTGCTGCTCTTTCAGAGGACCAGAGCTCCATTCTCAACAACCAAGTCAAGAGATTCACAAGCACCTTAACTACAGCTCCAGAGAATCCATACTCTCTTTTACCTTTATGGGCACCTGCACACTCATATCAAACACTCAAAAAGACCAAATCATATACATAAAGAAAAATAAAATTGAAAAAAAAATCCAAGCCTGGAGTGGTTTTCACTCCTTTAATCCCAGAACTCAGATGCAGGAGGATCTCTCCGGAGTAGAGACCAGAGAGCTCTACACAGTGATTTCCTGCCACGGGGGGGGGGGGGGGGAATCCTACCATAATGTAATGACACCATTTATCCTAAATTAGAAACCATGAAAATATTGTAATTGGTTAAAAGCATAGCCATGTATGAAAGTGACAAAACCAAAATTAAGACAGTATTTAGGAGAGAGGAAGAAAAGGTTAGTGAAATGCAACTCAGGAGCCAGGATAAACATCTGTATTTGCCATATCTTACTTCTTATGCCAAGTAGGGGAATATATGACCATTTGCAATTAAGTCTTTTCCATGTTTAAAATGTTTTAAATGAATTTTAAAGAGTCAGTCAAGTGTTCACGAACATCTGGGCCACCCTA
Source organism: Cricetiscus sungorus (assembly GCA_030556225.1). NCBI lineage: Eukaryota > Metazoa > Chordata > Mammalia > Rodentia > Cricetidae > Cricetiscus > Cricetiscus sungorus. The sequence continues at coordinate 67,981,412 of JANBXA010000651.1, forward strand.
CCTGTCATTTACCGAAGGCACGAAAAAGGAAATTTACAAGCCTATCACCTGAAACGTTCTCTTAAGACATCTCTTAAATGTAATAGAGGTTTACACGCTGTAACTATACATAACCAGTTCTTTCACAAGTCGACAAAAATTAACGTCTCTAATTTCATCTTTGTATCTCTAAATTGCCATTTATTCCTATTACTCACACAATAAGCTTATCCCTGTATGTCTGTGTAAAATAACCTAAAGGGAAGAATGGTAGACCACATAACTATTTCCATTTGGCTAAATGCACTAAAATATAAGTTATCTCTGTGCCTGAGTTTAAACCCACTAATAAACGACTTTCTCCATTTTAATCTTTAACATCAAAACCAAGACACCATTTATCCACAAATGAAACCGCATCTCAGCAAATAACTTAGGGCAATCCCAAAACACTCCAGTCTGTCCACTGAATGAACTTTGACCTCATGCATCCTATTCCTGAACGAACGTTTACACCACCCAGAAGTGCTTTCCCCTCTAAGGTGGAGGAGATTCAGACCGACTTCCAACTACCAATTTCTAGCTCTCTTTGGTAAAACAAATTAAAGGGCCTTAAGTTTCACCTAATTACAAGGGGGCCTAGATTGACTTCTTGACACTGGAAGGGTGGGAGCCCAGAACTAAGGGGCCCGGTCTAACCTTCTTTGCTCTCTCCAAGTCCCACAGACGTCCACGCAACAGTTCAGACAGCTGGCCTCCCTACCTCCCACCCCACCCCACTCCAACCCACTCCCATGCGGACTCGCAGTCCTCCAGAGGTCCAGGCACCTGCGGGACCTGAGAACAGCCGACGGGAAGGGAGGGCTCGACAGCCGAGGGCTGGACAGCCAGCTTGGAAGCTTCCCGCCCCTTGCCTCCGGCCATCCACCTCTGCCGCCACAGCCAAGTCCACCAGCCCTTCCCTTCTGGTCCAGACCGAAGCTGGTCCAAAAGCTCGTCCAAGAGCCCAGCGAGCCCGGCCCTCTCAGGCGCCGACCTCCTGAGGCCTCCTCACCCACAGGGCCAGGCCGGTATAGACGCACAAGGCCCGGAGAGCAACTCTCAGCGCACCGCGCCTCACCAGGCTCTCGCCCCCAAACGCTGGGCTTTCGGAGAGTCCGAAGGTCTCCTGCCGTAGCTTCCGGGCCTCCGCGCCATCCCCGGCCCTCCCGCTTCCCGCTGCCCTCCGAGGCCGAGCCCCGGGGCTGGGCGGCTTCCTCGGCCAGCATCCCGACAACCCGGCTCCGCCCGCGACCGGCCCAGCCCCCGCCCGGCGTGCCGCGCTCACCGCTGAGCGCCGAGGCCTGAAGGGTGGCCCCCGACGTGCCGTCGATGACTTTGATGGTCCCGCGGCTGGTGACGGCCAGGATGGCGTTGAGCGCCGGGTGGTAGGAGAGGCTGTGCAGTCCGTCGGCGTCGCAGCGCATGCAGCCATCCCGCAGCACCAGCCACTCAGAGACCCCGGCCGCCCCGGCCCCTGCCGCCGCCGCCGCCGCCGCCGCCGCGGAGGAGCAGCTCGGGCCTGAGGCCTCCGCAGCCGCAGCCGCCATCTTCCGGCCTGCGCTCAGCACAATCACACTGGGAAGCGGCTCAGTGACAGTCCCGGGAGGTGCAGCACCACAGCCAGTCACCATCCGGGGCCAGGGGGCAAAGCGGAGCGCGTTAGCCGGAAGTGAAGTCAAGCGCCCGCACGCACGGGGAACGTCGGCCGCAGGGCTGGTCAGGCCGAGCGGGCTAGGAGGCTGACGGGGGAGGGGAGAGAGTCCGCACGAAAGAGGGGCCGGCGCCCAGGGGGCGGAGCATGCGCGGGAGCGCCCGAAGGGTCGAGCGCTGAGGGAAGCTGATGGAGGACGGACGAAGAAACAGAGAAGGCGGGGCGGGGGCGGGGCCTGGCGAGGTGAACATGCGCGGAAGGGCTCGCAGGGCAGCACAGGCGGCTCGCAGGCGATGGAGGGGGCGGGGCCGGGAACTCGGTTCGCGGAGCATGCGCGGTAGGGCTTGCGCGTGCCACGCGCCGCTGCTCCGGCCAGCCTTGCGTCCTCAACGTCCCAGTTTCCTCCTGTGAGCCACGGGAGTGGCGGCGGCGGGAGTTCCGCCCGGCGCGTGGCAGGGAGGGCGGTGCTGGGCCCAGTTTATTTCCGCTAGGCAGACCCGGGCCCGCGCGCCCGGCCTGGTACGCCCGGAGGCCCTTTGATGACGGGTGCGGCCCAGCGGTTCCCGAGGGAGGGGGGCGGATCCGGAAACAGGCCTCGATCGGTGCACTCCGCTCTTGTAGGCTGAGTAACTGAACCTGATTTTTACGACGCTTGTCCTAATTGCAAATCCTTTGTTAAACAGAAATGCACTTTCTACAGAGGTTCTGGAGACTTTACAATGTAGTCTAATGTACCTCATTCTAAAGAATTTAACTTGAGGATGATTAGGTTTCGGAGTAGTAGTCAACTAATCATCCGCTTTTGAAGAATAACTTTTTAAAAACTATGTTGAAACAGTTACTAGAGTCAGTCACTTGGAGTTATAGTGTAACGGTACCTGGGTATGGTCTCACTTGACTGGAATCCCAGTCCTAAGCAGGAATGCTACGAATTCTCGGGCAGCCTGTGCTGTATATGACAAAATCCTCTCAAAAAGTGGAGAAGATGATTTAGGAGTATAGGAACATTGCTGCTCTTCCAGAGGACTTCAACCTGGGGTTGAGTTCCCAGCACTCAAGTTGGATGGCTAAACACTAACTAGCTGCAAGAATCTGACACTGTCTTATGTCCTCTGTGTACCTGTACTCACTGGTGTATAGACAGAGGCACACATATAATTAAGATGTGGAGACGGGAAGGAAGTCAAGGTCATACTCAATAACAGGAGGAGGTTGAGGTCCGCTTAAGCTACATGAAAACCTAGCAGAAAAAAAAGGAAAAGAAAATCAATGTGAAACCTATTTACTACCTTCATTCCTGCAAAGCAAATATTTGTGCATTATCCCAATCAAATCTTAAGCCTGTTTGATTATGTATAAAGTTATTTGATCCACATGCTGTTTTTATTTTAAAAGACTTAAATATATGAGGTTTTGCCTACATACATGAATATGTACCACATGCATGCCTGGCACTTACAGAGGCCAGAAGAGGGGATTATATCCCCTGGAACTGGAGTTGTGAGCTGCCTAGTGGGTTCTGGGAACCAAATTCAGGTCCCCTGCAAGAGCAGCAAATCTTTCAGGGTGGTCTCCCCGGTCCCATTCTGTTTTGTGATAGGATCTCATGCAGCACAGTATGATTTTAAACTGGCCAGGTAGCTTCAACTTGTCATCCCCTTGCCTTCCCCACAGGTGTAGACCACCATACTCTGAGAATTTCTTACCCCCAAGTCAAATGAAAATGTTGAAATTTCATAACAGGCTTGCTTTATTACTTGTAAATAAAAGAAATGGAAATATAGACAATAATGCCTTGCCCATGATCCCACCACCTGTGGGCTACTGCTAGCAGCAGCTAAGAGTTTGAACCCAGACAGTTTGATTTGAAAACCCATACTGCTTACACAAGCTCCTTCTCAAAACAATTCTTAATTTAAAGGACTGAAGTTGCCGAGGCTAGGATAACCCTAAACCACTCAAAAAAATTAATATATTTTTATTAATAGAATGTATTTAACTTTATTTTATGTGCATAGATATGAAGGTGTCAGATCCCCTGGAACTGGAGTTACAGACAATTGTGAGCTGCCATGTGAGTGCTGGGAATTGAACCTGGGTGCTCTGGAAGAGCAGCCAGTGCTTTTAACAACTGAGCCATCTCTCCAGGTCCCAGGAGTGTCCTTCCTTAAACCACCAGGAATTAAGTAGAAACTGTAAAAGCTACTAATTCAAAGTGTTTTCTAAATCCCTTTGGCCAAACTATCCTTCAACTGACTCTTCTGGACAGGCCTCCAATGCAAATCAAGTCACTGTTTTATTGGTAAGAAAAACCCAAAACTTGGCCAGGTGGTGGTGGCAGACACCTTTAGTCCCAGTGCTTGAGAGGCAGAGGCAGGTGGATCTCTCTGAGTTCAAGGCCACCCTGGTCTACAGAGTGAGGCTCCAAAGCTACACGGAGAAACCCTGTCTCGAAAAATTTTAAAGATAAATAAAAACCGGAAACTGGAACCTACATTTAAACCAAGTGCATTTTAATGTATACTACTGAGTAGAATTAAGGAAGATTTCTCTATTAGTCTGTGTAACTTTTGTTTGTTTGCTTGCTTGCTTGCTTTAGAGATTGGTTCTCACTATGTTGCCCTCACTGTCCTGGAACTCCCTGTGTAGACAAGTCTGGCTTCAGATTCACAGAGGTCCACCTGTCTCTGCCTCTCAGGTGCTGGTATTAAAGGCATGAATAAGGTTTTCTTACCAAGAAAAACATGTTTCTGTCACATGACTTCTTTTATCTGTAAACTCCATTCTTCAAAGCTGATTAATCAGAAGAGGTTTGGAAATAAATCACCTCTGTAAGCAAACCTAGAGTAGGACTCTCCTTTGTGACTTTGGACTAAAACCAAAACATCAAAAGATCTAAGATCACCTACAATAAAGAATCTTATTTAACCACTCTGATAAGAAAGTTACTAAGCTCAAGTGAACATAGACTCTTGAAAGACATTTCAAATCACATTCTTTATGGTAACTTGTTCTTTCTGTATTTTGTGGAAGGACTAAGTGAGATCCCAAAGGCTATGGATATGAAGGTCAAGACACAGGCTGGAAGTGATAATAAAAATGGAACTGAAGGGCAGGAAGATGGTTCAGCAGTTGAGAATCCTGCTGGCTCTGTCAGGTTCAATATGCAACATTTCCGTGGCAGTACACAGCTGTAACTCTATTACCAGGGAAATCCCCTCTTCTGGCCTTTCCTGGTACACAGACATACATAAGTCAGAACACCCATACACATAAAAGAAATTTTTGGACCAGCCAGCCTGAGACAAATACTAAGTTCCAGTCCATCCTTGGCTGGAAAGTAAGATGGCATCTCAAAAAAAAAAAAAAAAAAAAAAAAAAAAAAAGCCAGAGGTGTTGAGGAGAAATACTCTCAACACAGAAAATACAGAAAATGACACTGACTTTCCTGCTAGTCTGTTTTTAAGTGACAGCCTTTGTTTAGAACTGGTGAAAAGGAAGCAGGAAGTCCTCACTGGCAGTCACTCTGGGGAGGAACTTCCTGCAATAAAAAATGAGCTCTCAGAAATAGGCCTGCCTGATGCAGAAAAAGCATTTGACAAAATCCAATACCCATTTAGGGAATAAAAACCAAACTAAAAATTTAGGAAATTTTCTCCTACTTGACAAAAAAAAAAAACCTATAAAAAAAAAAATCCTGATAGATTCAGTGACAGCAAGGCTAGAAATCCAGATTTCCTGAAGCTGTCACCTCACTGTCCTCTCCCAACTGCCCCCACCTTAAAGCTCCTCAAGAATATAACTTGACACCCATCACCATGCACAAAAAAGGAAACAATGGTAAACCATACTTACCGAAGAACTACTGATTGCTTTTTCTCTAACATTAAGAAAGCTCTTAAAGTTCTAAAATTTGCTGAAAAATTCCTGCAACCGATCAAGAAAAAAATAAAAAGCAGAGAAAAGGCAATTTCTTGACCTTCCTCTCTGTAGCTATAACACTGGTGAGAACGCAGCAGCAAGAGACCTGAGAGACTACAAATGTAAGTCTAAGGTCATACCAGGGAAGCTAGAATTGGGGCACATTGATAATTAGCCCCCAGAAAAAATAATAGAACACAAATACATGTACTATTGAGCCATGCATAAAAACGGCACTAAAAAGTCTAAAAAGTGCTTGAGGGTGATTAAGACATCTGTAGGGCTGGCAGGATGGTTAAATAAATGAAAGGGTCTCTCTCTCTTTCTCTCTCTCTCTCTCTCTCTCTCTCTCTCTCTCTCTGTGTGTGTGTCTCTAACACATTCACACTCACACACACACACACACACACACACACACACACACACACACACACAAGAGTATTGCTGAACAATAAGGAGTTACATTCCGTGTTCAGGACAAGTCAGGTTCTGCCACCATTCCTCAATAAGTCAACTGAAAGAGCAAAAATTAATAGTGAAGGAAGCTGGGAGGTGGTGGTCATGCCACCACCCACTCTCAGCAGAGGGAAATAGATCCCTGAATTTGAGACCAGCCTGATCTACAGAGTAAGTTCCAGGACAGCCAGCGCTATACAGAGAAACCCTGTCTCCATACAAATAGTTTAAGGAAAAAGATTTATTCAATAGGACATTGGAAAGAGGGTCAAAGAGAACCAGGAACTCTGAAAGTCTACATAAGGGTCCTTATAGAAGGACTATTTAAATAGAAAGTGAAAGAAAATATGTAACTAAGCAGTCAGGCTAAGGTGTGTGGCCTCTCATCACTATCTCAGCTCTAATTCTCTCTCTGAAAAGTTGTCCCTCCTTTCTCTGGGAGGCCACTTCTTCCTCTGGCTGTCACTAGGGCTTTCAATCATCCCTCAGGAGATTTCTGAGGCAATTCTAAATTACTGGGGCCCCTTCTTCCAAGATTTTGATACCAAGAAAGGGACATTAGGGTCTGTTAAGAATATATTCTATCTTACTAGACATGCAGGTTGCAATGTCACATGCGCGCGCGCACACACACACACACACACACACACACACACACACACACACACTGAAAAAACCTAACCCCTTCAATTTTTTTCTGACACACAAAAACGCAAGGCAGATATTCATCCACACACTTATAAACATGCACACAAAAATAAGAGGTAAAATAGAATATAAAAGGTTGGAGAGATGGCTCAGTAGTTAAAATCACTGGCTGCTCTTCCAGAGATCCTGAGTTCAATTCTCAGCACCCACATGGCAGCTCACACTCTAATACCCTTGTCTGGTCTGCTGGCATTATGTGTAGACAAAGTACCTATATACATTTTAAAAAATAGAATATAAAAAGCTAAAAACAAGAAAAAGACATATTTAAACTTGAAAGAAAGAAAGAAAGAAAGAAAGAAAGGAAGAAAGAAAGAAAGGAAGGATGGAAGGAAGGAAAGCCAGGCATGGTGACTCATGCCTTTAATCCCAGGACTAGGGAGGCAGAGGCCTCACTCTGTGAGTTCAGGCTAGCCTGGTTTACAGAGTGAGTTCCAGGACAGTCGGGACTCCATATAGAGACTCTATCTCAAATAATAATAATAATAATAATAATAATAATAATAATAAATGATGATGATGAAAAAAGAAGAGTAAGAAGGAGGAGGAGGAAGGGAGGGAATGAAGAAAGAAAAAGAAGAGAGGCTGGATAAACAGTTTAGTGTTTAAGCATAGTTACTGCTCTTCTAAAGGACCCAAGTTTACAGTACCCACACTAGGCTGCTCACAACTGCCTGTAACTCCAGCTCTCCAGCTCTCCAGCTCTGGGGCCTCCAACCACCTCTTCTAGCCCCTACAGGAATGCAAATAGTGGTGGTGTATATTCATACAGACACATAACACAAAATACAGGGGCTGGAGAGATGGCTCTGTAGTTAAGAACATTTGCTGCTCTTTCAGAGGACGCAAGTGCCATCCCAGCACCCACACAAAGGCTTACAACCATCAGTAAGTCAAATTCCAGGTATCCAATGCCTTTTGACCTCCTCAGGCACCCCACACATTTGTCATTCTCTCCCTCCCTCTCTCTCTCCCTCTCTCTCTCTCTCTCAGTCTATCTCTTTATCTCTCTCTCTCTCTCTCTCTCTCTCTCTCTCACACACACACACACACACACACACACACCACTTGCACTCAGGTAAAACAATCATACACATAGTAAATAAAAGTAAAATACACCTTTTTTTTTAAAGAGCTGTTGTTTTATATACTTGGTTTCAGTTTTACAAAATTAAAACAGTTCTGTGCATGGAGGATGGTGAGTGTGTGGGTGGTGGTGGTGAATATGGCATCATTACATACATACTAGAATGCCTAAAGTCCAGAAAGCTGACAGTACCAAATGCTAGAAAGCAAATATGGGGCTGGAGATATAGGTGAAAAGGTACAATGCTTATCTATCATGTATGAGTCCAAAGTAATGAACAGTTGGGGGCTAGCCTGAGCTACAGCATGAAATCCTGTCTTTTTTTTTCCAGACAGGGTTTGTCTGTCTAGAACTCTATCCTGGAACTTACTCTGTAGACTAGGCTAGCCTTGAACACACAGAAATCTGCCTGCCTCTACCGGAATGTGTGTACAAACACTGCTTGATTGAGATCCTGTCTTAAAAACAACAAAAAAAAATACATTTTTTCAGCTATAAAAATTCCCTCCCACTATATATTCATCTCTCAACCACTGGTTCCACTGATCTTTTTTAGTGCCTATAGTGTTGCCTTTTCTAGAATGTTGTACATAGATATTGGGATATTGTGTCTGCATGAGCCTAAGTGTGTACATGAGAGTGTGATGTTATAGTTTTTGTTGGTGGAAAGACAAGACTGAACTCCTGTAGTGATATTCTGTTTATGATCTAATAAAGCTTGCTTGAATATCAAAATACAAAGCTAGCCACAGTCATAGAGGCCATGCAGTAGTGGTACACACCTTTAATCCCAGCAATAGAGAGGTATATAAGGCAGGAACTCAGGGTCTTAGTCTGGTAGGCAGTATTCATTTGGTATTCAGGCTTCAGTCATGCTAAGAACAGGATCACCCAGGCTTGGGAGAAGTAAGAGCTCTCTACTGGCTGACCGCTTTGCTTTTTGATCTACACACTCCTTCCTAAGAAGCCATAGGCAGTTAATGATTGCTAGAGAAGAAACATTTTCTTCAATTCGGTATAGCCATGTTCCTATAAACAACCCCTTATCCATGCACCTTTATGTAGCCATATTTAAATCTGTAGCCAGTCTGGAGAGATGGTTCAAGCAGTTAATAGCACTGGCTATTCTTCTAGAGGACCAGGGTTCAATTCTCAGCACCCACATGGCAGCTCATAAAACTCTCTAACTCCAGTTCCAGGGGACCTGAAATCTTCACACAGACATGCATACAGACAAAACACCAATGCACATAAAAAATTCTGTAACCAGCCTATCTGGTAGAAATGAAGAGATTTTAAAGATAACATTAGTGTCCCCATCTTTGGCTATCAGACAATTGAAAGAAGGTGCCCCAAATTTACAGAGATCCGCCTGCGTCTGCTGCCCGAGTACTGGGACTAAAGGTGTGCACCACCTATGCCGGGCTCTCATTTACTTCTTATTACTGGAAGGGAAACTGATTCCTCCAAGTTTCCAGATGCAGTGTGCTTATTAACATCAAGGCTACCCTGGTACTCAGAAAAGAAGCCGGAGGACTCCCTGACAATATGGACATGATGATTTAGAAAAGTGAACTGCTGTCAGGGGAACTGTAACATTAGCTCCAGAATTGTATAACATGTCAAAGTTCAAATGTTATAAAGTCACAACAGATCTAGGGAATACTGTTTTGAAGAAAGTTCTAATTCTCTAGGCTTGTGTGAGGTTTTTTTGGTAGTTCCTCTTGGAACGAATCTTTTCTCCAGAGACATGGTTTCTCTGTGTAATCTTGCTATCCTGGAACTCACGCTGTAGACCAGGCAGGCCCCAATCTCACAGAGATCCACCTGCCTCTGCCTCCCATGTGCTGGGATCAAAGGCAATCGATACCACTGGCTGGCTGGAATGTACCATCTTTAACCTTGCCATTATTTCTTACTTTTATGTGTTTACACTTTCTTTTTTCAGCTGTCTTCATGGTTGCTCTACCCTTCCTGTGGTAAAAATATGAGGATCAGGGACTGGAGAGAGGGCTCATTGTTTAAGAACCCAAGGTGGGCCAGGTGATGGTGCATGCCTTTAATCCCCGCACATAAGAGGCAGAGGCAGGCAGGCAGTCTATAGAGTTGGAGGTCAGCCTGCCCTATACAGTGAGTTCCAGGACAGCTAGGGCTGTATGCAGTGTAACCCTGTCTTAAAACACAAAACAAAAAACAAAACAAAACAAAAAAAAAACAAAAAAACAAAAGATGAAGGACAAAGAAATGAAAAAGAGTCTAGAAACTTGCAAACTACTAATGGAGACCGGTGTCAACACCCAGCTGGGCTGGGAAGCAATCTGTCATGTGGAGCATGAGTCAGTAGCCGCCAAAAAGCCTGTACACAGAAACCAGAACAGGTGTGTGTGTGTGTGTGTGTGTGTGTGTGTGTGTGTGTGTGTAACTCATGCTGTAGAGGAAGGAGATAAAGGAAGCAGATTTCAGAAGGGGATAGAGGCGACAACTATGATACATAGGAAGAACTAAATAAAGTCACAAAAAAATGCCATGGTCCATATAGGAAACCAAAATCTGGCTTGATTTTAAACAAGGGACAGAATTTAAAGAAAGGGTGTAATTATTAGATGACAAGAGAGGATATGGCCAGGGGCAGCTACTGTATCCTCCTGAGTAATATTTACATAGTGACAGTAAAGCCAGTATTGCTACATACATATCTGTTTATAGTTACAGCACAGGATACAGCTGTCATTACTCTAAATGTTACAGAAAGAAAGAAAAAAATCAAGAAAGGTGATGGGGACAGAGGTTGGGTAGAAGCAAAGCTGAAGAGAGAAAGTAATGAATTCATCTGACACAGTAATCGACACCCCTAGGAGAAAGTAGGAAATAAGATTATAAGTTTTCAAAACTTCTGCTAAAAGACAGATAATATGACTTAAAATGGGGCAGAGGGCAAAAGGCTAAATTAGCCAGATCTTTGTCTCTTAAAGTTGGGAGTAAATACATAAAAATTGGAGACCCTGAAAAATAAGTTGGCTGGAAGGCCAGGCATGTAGGCATAGACCTTTGATCCCAGCACTTCTAGGGAGGCAAAAGCCAAAGGCAGGTGGATCTCTATAAGTTTGTGGTCACCTTGGTCTACATAGTGTGTTCCAGGCCAGTAACAGCAAAAGAAAGAGAGAGAGAGAGAGAGAGAGAGAGAGAGAGAGAGAGAGAGAGAGAGAGAGAGGTGGGGGAAGGTGAGAGAAAGAGAGAGAGAGGTGGGGAAGGTGAGAGAGAGAGAGAGAGGTGGGGGAAGGTGAGAGAGAAAGAGAGAGAGGGAGGGAGGGAGGGAGAGAGAGAGAGAGAGAGAGAGAGAGAGAGAGAGAGAGAGAGAGGTTACAGCCTAGTTCATGATAGAGTCCTTTCCCAGTATTCATGCAGGCCTGGGTTTCATCTCCATCATCTTTTAAAATGGAGTAGCATTGCATGCCTGCAGTTCCAGACTTCAGAAGTAAAAGCTGGAGGATAAGTCTCAAGATTATCTTTGGGTACATAGATGTCAGCAACCAGCCAGCCAAGGAAACACGAAATTGTCTGGAGAAATACAGTGTTCCAAAGTGACTATGGTAGAGGAAGCATGACAAGGGAGCTGTGGTATTACATCACAAGCCTTTGGGAAACAGCTAATTTCTCTCTAAAGCTTTCCTTTATGTATTTGGTTGTGGGGTGGTGCTTGTGTAGAAGTCAGAGAACAATTCTCAGGGTCTGTTGACTCTCATCTTCCATCCCATGGAGGCAGGGTCTCTCATTTCCACTCTGTACTGCCTACCCAAAGCTGAGTCATGAATTTCCAGGCACTTCCCTCCATCTCCCATCTTGCTGTAAGGGTGCTGGAATTACAGATGTGCACCAGCACATCTGGCTCTTTACACTATGGTAGTTCTGGTATTGATGAACTTAGGTCATCAGGCTTGTGTGGCAGGTAGACACTCTTACCCACTGAGCCATCTCCCTGTTCCTGGCTAATTTCTTTAAGAGTACAAGTATTTTTTTAAATTTTAAAAAAAGAGTACAAGTATTTAGTTTCTCAAAACAGTCAATTCAAACACAAGTTGAATTAAAAATAGAGACTTTTTATGTACTTAGTGTATGTGAGGAACTTCTTTTAGATTTTGGGTATTTTATGCATAATAAAAATCATCATAATAAAATAAGTACTGTTGCGTCTACCTCAGCCAGCAAGGAAACACGACCACGACTCTTCTTCAAGCAGTTTATTCAGGAACCTTGTACGTCAGCTTCCGCCTCTCCCAGCCCCAACAAGCCCTTAAATGTACTCTCACAGCCCAATCAGCTCATGCCACCTGGCAATCCTGGATAGGCCACAGAGGGAGGAAGTGTACCAGATCCATCAAGCACTTCCAAATAAGGCTTGTTTCAGCTAAGCTTGAACTACCTGGCATCCAGCCAGGTGCCATCTTGGGGCTGTGGCTTCCCACAAAGTATAACTAAAGAACTTTCATAATAGTTTCTTTTTAAAAAATAATACTTTCATTTTTTTCTCTAACCTTTGTAATCCCCAAATGATCACTGCTTATTTCTCAGAGATTTCTGGATAGATGAAGTATTCATTCAATAATGAATGAATTTTCAAACTGCTTTTCAAACCAGTCTTAGGACCTAGATAATGACAACTTGAACTTTTGCCACAGGTTAATAAAATTTTTGTGGACAATTTCTAGAAATAAATAGAAGCAATAATGTTGTGGAAGATTATTTTAACTATGTAAAATTGTGTTACATTTGTTTATGCTGCAGAATATTACTTTAACTCTGTAATGGTGTGTTACATTTGTTTTTGCTGCATTGTTTAATTATGTAAAGATGTGTTTTACATGTTGGGTGATGGTGGTGGTGGTGGCACACGCCTTTAGTTCTAGCACTCGGGAGGGAGAGGCAGGCAGATTTCTGTGAGTTCAAGACCAGCTTGGTCTACAGAGCTATTTCCAGGACAGCCTCCAAAGCCACATAGAGAAACCCTGCCTCATAAAACAAATAAATAAAAAAGATGTTGCAGCTGTTTCACCTTGTCTTCCTATGGCACCTGACTGCTCTAATAAAGAGCTGAACAGCCAATAGCTAGGCAAAAGAGGGACAGGTAGGGATGGTGGGCAGAGAGAAAAATAGGAGGAGAAATCTGGGCTGGTGGAACAATATGGAAGAAGGAGGAGAGAATGAGGATATAAAGAGAGCAATTTACCTAGGGCCAGAAGCCAGGGGGCTGCCAGCTAGACACAAGAAACACTGACAGTAAGATAAAAAGAAAAGGTAAACAGTCCCAAGTCAAAATGGAGATAAGGAGAAACTGATTAAAATAAAAGCTAAGCTAAGGCAGAACATTTAAAACCAAGTCTTAGTGTCATGATTTGGGAGCTGGTTGGTGGTCCAAAAGAAAAAGCCTGGGACAAACTAGTAGTAGAGGGTCTTTGAGTAATTCATACCACCTCTGCTGCCTAGGAACCATGGTTGTACTTTGCAAGTACTCTCACTGGAGAGTGGGCAGGTACATCCTGCTACATAATTGCCCCAAAGTACAGAATAAACTGTGAACAGATAACACTTCACCCTCAGAAGAGATTTCACAATGTAGATGAGATAAAGAGCCTCAGAGATAGATCGATTGATCAGCACCCAAGGGCTCAGAGGACTTAATTCTTATCCAGGCTTTGATGCTCATTTGGATGTTTTGTTGAAACAAGATCTTAATGTGTAACCAGGCCTTGAACTCCTTATCTTCCTGTCTCTGTATCCCATTGCTAGGATTATCGACCTGTGCCACCAGGTATTTTATAGAAATAACATTTCCTGAACCTACAAGATGGCAGCTAGGGAAGGCAGTTGCTGTGCATCTGACAACCCGAATTCCATTCCTGGAAGCCATGCAGAAGGAAAGAACTAACTTCCAAAATTATCCTCTGACCTCCACAAGTGTGCCACTGTATGTGAGCAAGCACACATCATACATGTACACTCACATTAATCAAATGAAATGCATATAGTCATTTCCCAATAAAGAGCCATGACATTAAAGTCTTTTGCTTACAAGCCATACAATCTGTTTTCTTTTAATTTTTGTGTATTCGTGCAAGTACGTATGGAAATCAGAAGATAACCTTGCATTTAATTCTTGAGGTGCCCTCCACCATGCTTTCTTAATCTTTCTTAATTTATTTTTACTTGGTGATAGGTGACTGTTCTGTGACAAAATTTTCCCTGGGGAGATACACTTCTACTCACCCTAGATAGTACAGATACCAAAGTGCAGATACCAACACAGTCCAACTTTATGAACCAATAGAGTCAGAGAGCGGCATCACTAAGGCATATAACAGCAAATGTTGGAAATCTGGAACAGACTGTACAGCCTGAAGGCACCTCAACATGTTGAAGAGTGTCCTTCCAGGTGCTACAATCCAGTTGGTCTAAACTTCTTCCAAGCAGCTTGACTGGTTTCTTCTTCTCCCAGATAGTTGATCTAGTTTTAGTATTCTTGGCAGCTTGTCTGAGTATTTGTAGCTCAGGTTCACTGCATCTGAGAGTGTCTCTCTACTTTTGCTGCTTACTCTGGCAGGGAGAGTGTACTAGATGGATTTGTGTGTCAACTTGACATAAGCTAGACTCATCAGAGAGGAAGGAGCCTCAGTTGAGGAAATGCCTCCATGAGATCCAATTAGTGACCAATGTGGGATGGCCCAGTCCATGTGGGTGGTGCCATCCCTGGACCGATGGTCTTGGGTTCTATAAGCAAGCAATGGGAGCAAGCCAGTAAGCAGCACCCTTCTATGGCCTAAGCATCAGCTCCTGCCTCCTGGATCCTGTCCTGTTTGGATTCCTGTCCTGACTTCCTTCAGTGATAAACAGTAATGATGAAGTGTAAGACAAAGAACCCCCCCCCCACACACACACATACAACTTGCTTTTTTGGTTGTGGAAGGTTTTGTTGCAGCAGTAGAACCCTAAGGCTTACTGAATCTGGGCACTTGCAGGGACTTCCTGAAGCTATTTTGAGTTGTTTACCTTCAGACTTAAGTAGCTTCCCTGCTGGATGGAACATTTCAGTGTAGAAGGAAACACTGTGGTGAGTACTTGCCCAAGTGTGTTCCTGTAAGTCAGGACAATTTACCAGGGGCGTTTCTCTCCTTTCACCACGTGGGTTCCAGGGATCCTCAGATTTTCAGATTTGGTAGTAAGAACCCTTGTTTCATGTTTATGCTTAAGAATATACCTGTGTAAAGGTGTGTTACATTTGTTTATGCTGCATTTGTTTAATTAGATAAAGATGTGTTGCATCTGTTTCATCTTGCCTGACTAAGGCACCTGACTGGTCTAATAAAAAGCTGAATGGATAGAGACAAGGCTGGCGGGCAGAGAGAATAAATAGGAGAACAAGAGAAGAGGAAGAATGGAGAAAGAGAGAGATGCCCTGGGCCAGCCAGGCAGGCAGCTGCCATTCAGCCAGCCACAGAAGCAGAGTAAGATACACAGAAGAAAAGTAAAAAGCCCTTAGGCAAAAGGTAAAGAGAAACAAGTTAATTTAAGTTAAAAGAGCTAACCAGAAATGAGATTAAGCTAGGCCAAGCATTGATAATAAATCTCTGTGTCATGATTTGGGGGCTGGTTGGTGGCCCAAAAGAAAAGCCTAGTACACCCACCTGCTCTACCTCCTGAGTACTAACTAGCATTACAAGCACACCAATGCCTGGATTTTTGCCTGGATTCTGGAGACCAAAACCAAGTCCTTATGTTTAGAAGGCAAATTATTTATTGGCCAAGCTATCCACTATTTTGGTTTTGACACTACATAGACTAGGGTGGCCTGCTACTTGGAATGTAGTTAATAATAACTTAGAACTCTGATGCTACTGCCTTTATCTCCCAGGCACTTCCACTACAGACATGTTACCATGCCTGGCTAGATTATCTATGTTCTTATATTTAAAAAATGTATCTCAAACAAGGCTGTGGTGGTGCATGCCTTTAATTCCCAGCACTTTGAAGGCAGAATCAGGCAGAGCTTTGTGAATTCGAGGTCAGCCTGGGCTACAGAGCCAGTTCTAGGACTGTTAAACAGAGAAACCCTGTCTTGGAAGAAACTAAACAAAACCCAAAAATTTATCTCTAGGTTTTCCCTCTGCCATGTTTGGAAACAAGTATGGTGTGGTAGCTTAAGAGAGAATGGACCCCATAGACTCATATATATGAATGCTTGTTCCTTAGTTGGTAGAACTGTTTTGGGAGAGATTAGAAGGTGTGGCCTTGTTGGAGAGGAGGCATGTTATTGAGAATAGGCTTTGAGGTTTCAAAACTTACTCCATACCCAGGTTCACCCCATCCCCCTCTTGCTACTCTGTCTCCCAACTTTGAGGTAAAATGTAAGCTCTCAACTACTGGTCCAGCACTGCCTGCCTGCCTGCCTGCTACCATTCTCACTGATGTGATGGTCATGGTATCATTCTCACTGCTGTGATGGTCATGGATTTAATACCTTCTGAAACTGTAAGCAAGCCAATTAAATGCTTTCTTTTATAAGTTGCCTTAGTTATGGTGTCTCTTCACAGTAATAGAACAGTATCTAAGACAGGTGAAATACCAATAATGCAGACAGCAGACAGCAAGTTCTGCCTCTGTTTTAGTGCAAGAGAAGGGAGCAAATTATGACTAAGCAGAAACACTAATGCCATTCATTAATTAATGAATATTGGATACATGTTAGGTATAAGGCATTAGGCTAGCTGATAAAAATCTGTTTGAAGACAGAAGTTAGAATCATTCTATCCTTAGCAGCAACTTTTATTCTGGACTACATTTTATTTTGTTGTGGGGGGGGTTGTTTGTTTGCTTGCTTGCTTTGGTTTCTCCCACTACCCCCAAGAAAAGGTTTCTCTGTGAAACATCCTTGGCTATTCTGAAACTGGCTTTGTAGACCAGACTGGCCTGGAACTCACAGAGATTCACCTGCCTTTGCCTCTGGAGTACTGTAATTAAAGGCATGTGTCACCATATTCTGAACATTTACTTTTAAATTTTATTTATGTGTATGAATGTTTTGTTTGAATGTATGTCTGTGTACCATGTGCATGCCTGATACCCACAAAGTTGAGAAGACAGTGTTGGACCCCTGCAGATGGAGTTATAGTCATGAATCACCATTAACGGTATTGGGAATTGAACCTGGGTCTTCTGGAAGAACAACTAGTTCTTTTAACTGCTGATTTTTGAGACATCTCATATAGCCAATGCTGGCCCCAAGCTCACTGCATAAATAAGGTTGACACTGAACTGCTGATTCTCCTGCCTTTACCTCTTTAATGCTGGAATTATAGATCTGTACCACCATGACACCATGACAGATTTTCTTTGGACTTTTTGAACTTTTGTGTCTGAGTGTTTGCAGATATGTATGTTCAAGCATACACATGGAGGCCAGAAGAGTACTGATTAGCTGCTTTCTGTCACTCTGCATCTTCTTCTTTGTGGCAGTATCTCTCCCTGAACCTGGGGCTCTCCTTTTCTTGGATTGGCTGAACACCAAAAATTGCCAGGATTTCTATCTTTGCCCCACTTGGAACTGGGCTTCATGTGTACAAAAAACACCTAATTTGCTACTTGTATGCTGGGATCCAGCCTCCAGTCCTTGTAATTATTCAAAAAGCACCCTTCACCTGTTTTACAGATGACCTATTTCCCCAGTCCCAAGTTGTTGTTTTTTTTGTTTGCTTGTTGTTGTTTGATGTTTTGGTTTTCTGTTTGTTTGTTTGCTTGCTTGTTTTTCGAGACAGGGTTTCTCTGTGTAGCTTTGGAGGCTGCCCTGGAACTCAATCTGTAAACCAGGCTGGCCTCCAATTTACAGAGATCTGTCTGCCTCTGCCTCCTGAGTGCTGGGACTAAAGTCGTGCACCACCACTTCTTGGCTAATTTTAGCATTAACATGTCAGAATAGGTAACTGTTGGGGGAGGAACCTTTATCATACATGGCAAGGTACTGATTTGTCAGGCAAAAGACAGAACTCATGGCTTTCCACATACTATATAAGTGCTCTACCACTGACCTATATCCCTGGCCTCAATGTAAACTATTTAACACCATTCCTGGTTTCTAACACCAGATGCCAGTACCCCTAACACACACAGCAGCTGTGACAATGTCTTCAGACATTGAGAATGTCCCCTTGAGGTGTGGGGGTGGGAGCCAGGACAAGACTGTTGTTGGCTGAGAAACACTGTGAAAGTAATACTGTATTTTCAAGTTTATTACTACTGTGTCAAAATTTTCCATTTTTTATGTGATGAATTTGCCTAGCATGCTGTTGAACATTTGATTTTGAGAAATGTAAATCCCAGTGGATTCTGGTTCTCAGGATAATGGATCTTTAAGAATTACAGCAGGGTGGCATTTCCAACTCACAAATAGCAGAACAAATATATTTTTAGCTCAGGGAATTTTGTCTTGAACCACACATGGCTGAGATAAATATGTGAAATCTAAGCTCTTAGGATTTCACTTGAGCTATCCAGATGGTGTGCTTATGATTTGCTTACAAAATCTTTCCACTCTTTTTAAATAAAAAGCTATTTTTTTACTTTCCAGTTTAAAATTATATGCTTTTAGATTCTTTCAAATTAAAAATGCAGGGTCCACAAGACACTAAACTACCACAAGTCTTGTGATAAACCTAAGGGAAATGCCATCTACTTTCTTGTTTTTAATTCTCATCTTCCAATATCCGAACTTAACCTTGGCTTCCACTCCACAACAGAAAACACACATATACTCCTCATTATGTGCCAGGAAGCATTCTAATTTCTTTTACATGTATTTAAGGGTTTTACTTTTTTGTTTTGTTATTGAAACAAGATCGTACTGCACAATTCTGGCTGGCTTGGAACTTGCTATGTAGACCAGGCTAATCCTCTACGAAAGCAGAAAGCACTCTTATTCTCTGATCTACTTTTATCATTCTCATCTTCTATATTGTGGTTATATAATTACTATTCAGCTTTGAGGTTCAGGAGAAATTAAGTAACTAGTCAAAGATCTAATGGATGAGCAGTGAGGCTGAACAGTCTTGCTTCAGGCCTACCAGTTAAACATAAATATTTAAATATTAAAACAGTTAAGGAGGAGCCTGGAGGGAGGACTCAATGGTAAAGAACACTTGCTGCTTTTCTAGAGGACTGGGGTTGAATCCCAGCACCCTCAGGGTGTTTTGTTTATGTAGTTACTGTTTATAACTACAGAGGTGTTAAGTTACCCTTTCCTGGCCTTGACAGGCACTCCCACATACGGTGTACATTCATAAAGACACATGCATAAAATAAAACGGTTTTTGAAAAAAGGTAAAGCAAAAGCCTATGCCTCAAAATTCCTACTGAGTACTTTGGCTTCAAAGTCATATCCTGTTTTCTCCTTGGGGAGGAAGGGGGCAAGGAATATACTATACTGCTGGCCTGGGACTTAATCCAAGAGAGAGACTGGACAAAGCAGATTTTCAGTGCCCATCTCTTTCCTGAAGGATGAATTTAAGCCCTGTAAGGATTTCTAGGCCTTTGTGGAAATAGACTTCTGTTGAGTCTGCCCAACAATTCATCAGATATAATTGGAATTCATCTCAGGCTAAGCTGATGTTCCATATTCTTCTGTGACTCAAACGTCAAAGGACTCATATAAAGCAAGGAGATTAGTATTAAAGTAGGAAATGAAGATTATTATGAACATCTATTTTTATACAGGGCCTCCTGTAGCCAAAGCTGGCCTCAGACTATGTACCTAAGGATAACCTTGCATGCTTGTGCATCACATGTGTGCTGTGTCCAAGCAGGCTCTGAAGAGGGCTTTAAATCTGTGGTGATAAATTGTTTATGATCTAATAAAGCTTGCCTGGAGATCAGAATACAAAGTTAGCCACAGCCAGAAGACAGACAGTGGTGGTGCACACTTTTAATCCCAGGACTCAGGAGACAGAGACAGATGGTTCTCTGTGAATTCAAAGCCACCCAAGGCTACATGAGAGTAAATCCATCTAAAAGAGAAACAGAGCTCGAACCTTTAATCCCATCACTAGAGAGATATATAAGACAGGAGCAGGGTCTCAGAGCAGGCAATTAAGTCTCCAGCCAGATTGAGGACAGGAACACCCCACCCTTGGAAGAGGTAAGAGCTCTCTGATGACTTGGATAATTTGCTTTTCTAATCGTCAGCTTGAACCCCAATATCTGGTTTTGGGTTTTTATTACTTGTGCTACAAGATCTGCTGGAACTAAAGTTACAGTTGAGTGTAATCTGACATGTGGGTACTGGGAATCAAACCTGGGCCCTCTGGATGATCAGTCAGTGATCTGAATTCCTGAACCATCTCTCCATCCTCTAATTTGGGGCTTCTGATCTTACAGGTCTGAACCGCCCTACCAAGATCGTGTGATCCTGGGGATCTGGCCCAGATCTTCAGGCATGCTAGGCAAGTACTCTACTGATGAGGTACGCCAAGTCCAGACTGTGGATGTTTAGATAGAGTAAAAAGAACATATTCCTTTAAAATTAATGTAAAAATCCTTCAGGACTGGGGTTATAGTTCAGGAGTAGAACACATGCTTTACATGTGCAAGACTCCAGAAACTGACTCTCAGCACCAATACATAAATAAGTGAATCAATCAATTAAGAGGTTGACATTGGAATAACTTTAATACCATCTGTTCAGAGAACATTTTTCTTGTTCATAAGTATGTTGCTTTGAGAGAGAAAAATAGAATGATTTATAAGCCAAATTTAATTCTGAGAAGATAGGTGAATTTATTCTGTGACATAAGTATTAGTATGGAAGGCTTTTCAGCAGCAAAAATAAGCATGCTGAACACAGTGGGACACACCTTTTTTGTTTTAAGACTGGCTAAAGGGCTGGAGAGGTGGCTCAGCAGTTAAAAGCACTGGCTGATCTTCCAAAAGATGAGGGTTCAACTCCCAACACATACATGGCAACTCACAGCTGTCAATAACTCCAGTTGCAGGGGATCCAACACCCTCATACAGACATACAAGCAAGCAAAAATACCAATGCACATAAAATAAAAATAAACAAATTATTTTTTTTAAAGAGAGAGACTGGTTGGCTGGTTGGACAATGATGACACACATCTTTAATCCCAGCACAGGCAGAGGCAGGTGGATCTCTGTGAGTCCTGAGGACAGCCAGGGCTACTCAAAATCGTTACCTAAAGTCAAGAGGCCGACCCTTGAACTCTTGGACTTCCTGCTTGCCTCTACCAGGGCTGGGTTACACACATGTACCACTACATCCAATTAAGACATTACTTTTAATTGTGAAAATGATTCCCCCAAAAATTGATACTAATGGTAGCCATTTGTGTACATGTATGTGGTCATGTGTGCTTGCTTGTGCCTGTGGAGGACACCAGGAGTCCTACTCTATCATTGACTGCCTTATTCCTTTGAGATAAGGTCTTTTCTTTAACCTGGAGCTAGGCTGGTAGCCAATAAATTTAAGCAATCCCTGTCTTTGGCCTCCACAGCACTGTGGCTATGGGTCCCTGCATATAACTACCCCTGGTTTTTGACATGGGTGCTGAGTATTCAAACTCAGGTCATCTTGCTTGCTGTACTATCTCCACCCCCCCCAAACCAACGATTATACATTTTTTCCAATTTAGGCAGCATATGTTGGCCTTTTGAAGTCTCTAGTAACAGTAAATTATTGTTATAAGTGGTGGGTTAAGCATTGTTTAAGGTCTTAACTTCCTATGAGTGATTCCTTGATCTAGTGCTTGACCTGGCTCAGCTGGAATGGTGAAATTCTCACTCACACCAGAAATTCTATTTCCTGGACCAGAAGTTGTTTTGTCTTATCTGAGCCTTACATGTATCTTAGCCAAGAGGCCCAGATATTTGGGGTTTGGCCTGTTAGGACACTAGTTAGTTTTCTTTGGGACCTTTTAACCCTGCACTGCTTAGCTCCAAATCTTACCTTCTGGATTCATCAAGGTCTCCTATCCTCCCCACTCTCTAAGAGATAGCCCTAGAGTCATTTAAGGAACAGGTGCAGAAAAGAAAAGTCCTCAACTGCTTCCTAGAAGGGGTTGTGAGGAAAGAAGGGAAAAGTTAGGAGCATTACAAGTACAAGGGTAGAAATAACAGGGTATTTAGTAAATGTCCAAATCCAGGTCCATTAGAAATTCTAGATGTGCTCATAGTACATTCATCCACTGTGAGCCTCCTTATTTTCCTTTGGCCTCTATGGCTAGTCTCCAAAGTGATAAACCCAGGAGCTGCTTTCAGGTTAAAAGTAGCTGGAGTGTCTAGGATTCATGTGAGGTACCTCCCATATAACGTCTAAATAAGAGGAAAGAACCATAATTTAATCTTATGTTAAAGCAAAAGTAAATATCCCATTTACTTTTGTGTATGTTTTGCCTGCATAAATGTATGTGCAGGTGTGATGCCAAAAGGAGATCAGAAGGGGATACCAGATCCCCTGGAACGGGAGTCACAAATGGCTGTGAACCACTATGTCCTGGGAACTGAACTTTGTCTTTTGCAA
This sequence comes from Cricetiscus sungorus, assembly GCA_030556225.1. NCBI lineage: Eukaryota > Metazoa > Chordata > Mammalia > Rodentia > Cricetidae > Cricetiscus > Cricetiscus sungorus. The sequence continues at coordinate 68,003,831 of JANBXA010000651.1, forward strand.
GAGCAGCAAGTGCTCTTAACCATTAAGTCATTTCTCCTGACTTAGGCAGATGCTGCATTGACAGTCTGAAGTAGTATCTTCGGACATCATCTTTCTTATCAGGAAGAAAATCATGCTGGGCATAGTAATGCATGCCTTTAAGCCTAGCATTTGGGAGGCAAAGGCTGGCAAATCTCAACAGGTTCTAGGCCAGCCAGGGTTACATAGTGAGGGTCACTACTGAGAATAGTTATCTAAAAACAGATTTAAGTACAGTGTTTGAGAAGTGTGATCCCTGGCACCATTATAGCACAAACCAATGCTTTTTTAGGGATTTGTTTTTTGCTGCTAGGTGTGTAAGACCATGCAGGTGGCCCAAATTAAAGTTAATCATTTTGTACTGTCCAGGCCAGCTGAGGATCTAGATATCAGGAGTCTCTTGGACTTAAGAGGAACCTCTGGCTCCTCCAACTTTTTTGACTGTGGTTTTGCTTGGAACCATTGTCTGGGTTGATTTGTCCACCTGCATGGTCTTACACATGATGTTCTTCAATTCCCAGGACATAATGGTTCACAGCCATGAGTAACTCCAGTTCCAGGGGATCTGGTAACCTTTTCTGACCTTCTTGGGCAACACACATGCTCATGGAGCAAAGGGATCTTTAGCAGGAAGGAACATTCTATGTCAGTGAGAAAAGAGGCTTGGAGACACCTAGAAGAAATAGCAGACACTTAAGACCCAGAGGAATCCCCACCCCAGCCTTCTGTTCAGGACTGGTGATTTGTCTCGAGTTGTAATTTCCTGCTGGAAGCAGCTTTTAAGGCACCAAGGTCCTTCTTGGGATCTGCTTTTCCAGACTTGGTTCTGAGATGCTGCAAATTCACAGGAAATTTCCAGGTCTAGCCAATTCCAAGTGTCAGTTCCCTCTGGCAGCTAGCTACTTCTATAGACACATACATGGCTAACTTTTACTACTCCTCTAGAAACCAGTAAGCATGTCAAGAAAAATATTTGTCATTTAAAAAGAAAACAAACCTAACATGAAGGACTGGTATAGTCTGGTATAAAAATGCATTGATGTTTAATACTCAGAAACTGGTCATATAATTAGAACCTCCCATTTCCATGATCCCATTAGGCACCTAGAAATAGGAAAACTGAAACAGCATGACAATTCTGAAGGTTCAGTATTACCAGAAGTTTTACGGATACCATTTTGGTTTATGCCATGTGGTAGCATTAACAAAGATTATGATGAAGTCCTGTCCTTTGCTGTCTTCATTACATCATTAGTCACATGGTACCATGTCATGTGGCTGTCTCCATCTTGATATCACTTAACCACAAAGGTGGCAAATGAGTTTGTTCCATTTTGATGAGGTCACCAGTCAAGATGGCAACAAACCACATGCTTACCTTTTTCTTGTGATAAGCTCAGCCCAATAGCATATGCATACCAAGAGACCCATGCATCTCAGACCAAATTACCATGTATATTGGAACACACAATGTATTTGGCCTAGGAACTGAAGCCCCAAGCAACAAGAATTCCATGGTGTCAGCACAAAGAGAGGTGAGCTCATGTGTCTTATCATACAAACTTTAACTGAATGCTAAGAGATGTCATTTGCATCATGTTTTGACTTCTCTTCACTTTCTAAGCACAAGCTCTTGCTGGGAAAGGAATCCATGAAAAATCCACAAGAAATAGAGGTATGCCCAACACACATGGGTGAGGATGTAGCTCCCAAGCATATGGAAAACTGGAAAGAATGTGACCTTGGAACCATTTCACCCTAGCAGAGTTTGGTATCAGAAGATTTGTGACCCTGAGTTGGCTGGAATCATTTGTTTTTTGTTTTTCAAGACAGGGTCCCTGTGTAATCAGGCTGTTATAGAATTCACTCTTACCAAGTTGGCCTTGAAGTCAGAGCTCTACCTGACTGCTGCAATTAAAGGCATGTGCCATGACACTCCACCCCCTTTGAGTTGGTTGGAATTTAAGACCCTTAAAAATAAACTGTTTTGGGGCTGGAGAGATGCCTAAGAGTTGAGAGTACTGGCTGTTCTTCAGAGGACCTGGGTTCTGGGTTCAATTCCCAGCACCCACATGGCAACTCATAGCTGTCTGTAGCTCCAGTTGGGGGAGTGCGGGGAAAGGGATCCAACAAGCCTCACACTGATGTGCATATGCCTCATCACTGACCCTATGCATTGATAACTTTCTTAGAAGTAAAATCATTTTTGAGTGGAGTATTCTTAAAATATCTAGATGCAGCAATTGATAAGATTGTATATTCTGGTCTTGACTCCACAAAGTATAGTTTCATGGTCAACATTATGGACATCAAACAGGTATATCAGATCTTTGCAAGTTGAAAAACAACAGTGTCATCTATAGTTCACATTAAATTACACAGAAATTTCCAGAATGTTTTAAGTAAGTTTATGCTTTTGGTGTGAGCTTCATTCATAGCTAGCCTTTGCCTTGTGTGGCTCATGGCTGGACATGTCTGATAGGTGAGGGATGTGATTTTCAACACAGCACTTGCTTACCATGTTCTGTAAGACCAGCGAGAGTGGTCCCTTGCGCTCCCACTCAGGAAAGGCGGCCCCCCCAAATCACTCACGAGAAGTGGTCTTGATGCAAACGTGTAAGGTCCTTTATATTCCAGTATACTGGGGCCATCAGCCATACGCCATGCAGGGTAGAGGGCTGAGTGACCTCTGGTACAGAATTGAGACAGCTTTTATAGGGTTATAACAAAGCTCTTGCATTGTGAACCAATCACCTCGTAGCATCCAGTGTGGACCAATTAATTTAAAGTATCCAACCCTGCTCTTAGCCCAGGAAGTCTGCTTTCCAGAAGCCCAGGCTTCTGGGTGTTCATTCACTCACAGGCTGCCATAAACATTAAAGTAGGTGACCGTCAGCTTGGGATTTAAGACTCCCAGCTTCCTGGGGTCACTGGGGAATTAGGCTAAATTTTTCTATCCTAACAGTTCAAGGTACTGGGTTTGACCCAACACCACAAAATGAACAAAAATCCAAATAATTATTCATACAAAGGGATGACCATAGGAACTTCTCTGACAGATGTTCACTTACCTTCTGATGCTGCTTCTGTGGCCAAAGATACTTATATACTCACTATTCCAAGTTCCTGTGTTTTTTATTTATCTATGGCTTTCACCTGTTTTCCTAGACGTTTTGTCTAAGGAACATAAAGACGATGACGCGATACCGTATCAAGAAGAGAAGTTGACTTTTTTTGGTCGTAACCAGAAATAATACTACAAGTATATGCTAAAAGGGATTTGCTGTGGAATAATTCTTCTGTACACTGTGAATATGTATTACTCTCATTGGTTAATAAAAAGCTGATAGGCCAGCTGGGTGGTGGTGACACATGCCTTTAATCCCAGAACCCGGGAGACAGAGACAGGCAGATCTCTGTTAGCTCAAGGCCAGTTTGGTCTACAAAGTGAGTGCCAGGACACTCCAAAACTACTCAGAGAAATCCTGTCTCAAAAAACAAGAAAGATGACAGGTTGGTAGTTGGTAGCTGGGCAGGAAGTTAGGTGAGAAAGCCAAACTGAGAATGATGGAAATGAGGAGGGTGGAGTCAGAAAGACACCAGCCAGCCCCCCCAGGAAGCAAGATGTGTTAGAGAACAGGTAAAGCCATGAGCCACATGTGATGGGAGATGTCATTCTGTAAATGTTTCTCTTATTGGTTAATGAATAAAGCACTGTTGGCCAATAGGAAAGCAAGATAGGCGGGATTAGGAGACAAGGAGGATTTGGGGGGACAGGTAGAGGATTCAAAATGTAGGACCAAGATAACAGAGGTCCCAGCCCTCTCTCTGGTAAGATAAGACCACGTGGAAATTCTTAGATAGATAGAAATGGATTAATATTTAAGACAGAACTAGCAATAAGAAATGCTAGTAACAGACCAACAGCATTATATCTAATACAGCATCTCTATTATTTGGGGCTGGCTGTGAGACCAGGCTGGCAGAAAAACATACTAGTAACACATGTCAACATATAGATTAACAGAAATGTGTAGCGTGTATGTTTCCGCCAGCCCGCCACTCTGGGCCCTCAGCCGCGCCAGCCCCAAATAACACTCAGAGACTCTGTATTTGATACAATCCTGTTGGCCAATTACCATTATAGTTTATGGGCTAGCTCTGTCTTAATCATTAACCCATTTCTACTTATCTAAGTATTTCCACGTGGTCATCTTATCGGGGAGCCGCGCGGCAGGCGTCCTCTCTCCTTCCCGGGCTATATCTTGACACTACTACTCACTTCCTCTTCCTCCTCCTGGTCTCCTAGCCCCGCCTATCTTGCTATCTCATTGGCCACAGTGCTTTATTAACCAGTATGAGAAACATATATACAGAATAACATCTCCCATCATCTCCTCTTTTCTGTCTAAAGTAAAAGAAGGGGTTTAACCTTAACATAGCAAAATGTACCATACAAGAGTTATCAAATAAGAATCATAGTAAACAATATTTAGTCCATTAACATTTTGTAAGACTTAAAGAAAATATCATCTATCCTATCTTTGTGAGTCTAAAGTCCTATATGTAACTTATCTTTAATCCTAACTAAGGAAAACTATAAGCATAACTATCTGTCTTCAACTCCTTCAAAGACCACAGAAGGATAATATATAAACTCTAGAAATGACAGAGACAATGCATTGCCTGGTCAGTCACCCGAAGTTCTTCTGTAATGTTCCATCTTCAGCCCATAGGCCATAATGTGTGTCCAGACTCCTCAATAAGGCAGGAAACTTTTCTCTGTGTCCTGTAGACTGTCTGGCTGTCTGGCAGCCTCTTCCATGAAGCAGGAATCCTGTAGCAATGTCCATCTTGCATCAGCAGTTACCTCTTTGTGGGTCCTGCATGTCCAGTTTCTACAACATAAAGTCAAACAGTCTAGACAAGAGAAGTACCTTGCTCAAATGGCTAGTCTTGCCATATTAGAAGTAAACTTCATAACGAGTCTCTTCAATGTCCATCTTCCTTTTTGATGCAGGTGGTGTTACCAGGAGCAGTTGTGCCTCACTGTCAAGAAAATCCCTAAACCATTTTAAATGCCATATTCTGTAGGTCTTTGAAAGGTTTGAAGAATGCCTATTCATCTCAAATACATCTTTGCATATCTTGAAATCCAAACTAACTTAACTCTAAGTTTTAACTATCATAGGTAACTCTCTAATCTGTACTAAATTATACATTACATTTCTAAATGAGCTATATAAACACAATACCTAAACAAGAGGAGAAATATACATATTACAAAATTGACCTTAAATTGTATCAATAAAAGAAAATCCATTCCAAAGCAAAGTATTCATATCTATACCTTAATTCCCTTTTTTACCTTTACAAGGATTGCTTGTGTCATTAACCATTTATAACCAAGCCCATATAAATGAAAACAAACATTTATAAACAATATTTGGGAATTTGGGCGTCGTTCTTTCCAAACTACTTCCTGCTGGTAGAGGGCGCTGTCATGGGGGTCCAAAGAAGACATAGAAATCTTGGCTGTAATCTGCAAGGCTTTGTCTCAACTGCTTTGAATGTTGGATCACCTGGGGAGCTGTTTCAGGGGGTCTGGCTTGATCAAACCATATAAGTCTGGAAAGAATCTGTAGCTTTTCATTTTCTGTGGAAACAAAAATAGAAATCCTTTTCCCCAGTAACTTGTCCTTAGGCTTAAATTTTTGAGTCAAAGTATTTTTAAAATATATAAATTGAATTAATCTAGCAGCATTTCTTTTATCAGTAGTTATTTTCTCAGCAATCAAATAATTTAAAGACAACAGAATCGCGTATAGTATCCAAAATTTCTCTGTGTTTTCCATCTTTACGTGGCTTTTTTATTATTCTATTTATTCTACTTCTATTTTTATATATTTTGAGACAGGGTTTCTCTGTGTAACTTTTATCTGTCCTGGAATTCACTCCATACCAGGTTTACTTTGAAATCACAGAGATCTGCTTGCCTCTGTCTGCCTAGTACTAGGATTAATTCTACTTCCTTTTTTCTTTTTTAAACCATTGTATCCTGTTTCTTTTTCTCTCCCAAGCCAGCGTATTTTTAAAAACACAGTGTAAACCTTTATTGCAGCTCTTGTACACACCAATGAATTGTTAGCAGAGCTCTTTAAAAGCCAGGCGGCTTTTTGCCGCTTATGCTAAATTTGGAAACTTCCCTTAAAGGAGCCGCGCAAATCTCTGTCTACAACAAAACAAATCCAACCGAGAAAATGCTGCTACTAAGAAGTCTTGCTAGTCTCTGTTCCTTTGTTTCTAAAACATTTCTTAAGCTCTTATTAGTTTTAAGTGAAAGTTCTTATAGCCATGTTGGGCGCCATCTGTAGCATGTAAGTTTCCGCCAGCCCGCCAGTCTGGGCCCACAGCCGCACCAGCCCCAAATAACACTCAGAGACTCTGTATTTGATACAATCCTATTGGCCAGTTACCATTATTGTTTATGGGCTAGCTCTGTCTTAATTATTAACCCATTTTTACTTATCTAAGTATTTCCACGTGGTCGTCTTATCGGGGAGCCGCGCGGCAGGCTTCCTGCTTCTTCCCCGGGCTACATCTTGACTCTACTACCTCCTCTCTCCTCCTCCTGGTCTCCTAGCCCCGCCTATCTTGCTATCTCATTGGCCACAGTGCTTTATTAACCAGTATGAGAAACATATATACAGAATCACATCTCCCATCAGAAATGTAAGAGTTAGCTAGTAACAAGCCTGAGCTATTGGCAGAGCCTTTGTAATTAGTACAAGTTTCTGTGTGTTTATTCAGGACCAGGCAGTTAGAGTACAGGAAAACTCAGCCTACAGGGATTTACCATTTTATGGACACATAAAATAGTTCATCTACTTTACAAAGTAGAATTAAAGATATATACAGAATACAGGACTTACAAAAACTCTTCCTTGATAAAATTTTCTTAATATTTCCCTTAGCAATTTGTGTAAATTTGTTGGAAAGAAAATAATACTTCTTAAAGTATCAAGCAATATAGGAAAAGGTACTGGAAAACAAAGCACACAGCTGGAAAACATTTTATTTTCTACTTCATATAACATTGTTCAAGACCACATGACTTCAAAGGGATATTTCCCACAACATTTTATGATTTAAAGGTAACACTTAAAAAATATTTACTGATGCTATAAATATTATTTTTCCTATATATTAATGATTTTAATGAATGCCATATGAATTATATCTCTTGCTCCTTTGGTCAAAAAGATAAACAGAATCTTTAAATCAAATGTTTAGACATTCAAAACTGTTCTTTAAGAGCACATACAAACCAATCTGCACTTCAATTATTATTTCAAAAATTACACAATTTAAAACAAATTTTAAGTAAGACACTAATGGCCAAATTAAGAAAAGTTTAGCATCAGATTTTAGTATCTTAATTTTTAGGCTATTCAGAAATATATTTTGTGAATAAGAATTATTTCATAAATATATATGTATAAATATAAATACGTATCTACAGAATCTGTGGTACAGGAAGAAATTCTTTAACAAAAAAGATTGCACTTTTAGATTTTTCAGGATATTGTCAAATTTATACTTCAAGTGAGATACAATTATCTATCTAGGTGCTTTTGGCACAAGTGTTTAGGTGAATTTTGACACAATATGAAAAAAACACATTTTTTTATTTATTTGCAAAATATGAAGAACCAAATAGAATTCAGAATTCTGCCAAAAAAAAAAAATCCCAGGTAACTGCAATTACTTAAATACAAAAAATATTATTTTAAAAAGATTTTAAACCTGCCTTTCTATCTGGAATGTATAAAATTTTATTAGTTATGTTTTTTTCAACCCCTTCAGCAAAAATTCCCAGCTTAATACAAATGTAACACCATCTTTTTCAACTCATGCACAACTTTGATCACACCCCAGTATACAAGGACAAAAAATAAATGTACAATAAAAAGATTGGATAAATGAGGAGAGGCTTTTTGGTCTTGAATTCTTCACCTACAAGTAATGAGGCAGCACTGTAGGCAGCCCAAAACACACCAAACAGCTTTAAAAAGAGAAAGAAAATATCAGCGTGTTAGCAAATCACATTTTAGGTATTATCAAAAACATTTACAATTAAAAAAAAAAAAAAATCAAAACTGAGGGTTGGTGAGGCACGGCTTTAATCACAGCACTCTGGAGGCAGAGGCAGGCAGATCTCTGTGAGTTTGAGGCCAGCCTGGTCTAAAGAGCTAGATCCAGAATAAGCTACACAGAGAAACCCTGCCACTCTAAAGAGACACTTCAGTCACTTACCACCTGAATTCAAAGCCAGCCTGGACTACACAGTGAGTTCATGACCAGATGTAGCTATAGTGTCAGACTGTCTAAAAACAAAAACAGCAACAATCTAAAATACAACATACACACACTACACAAAATCTTTTAAAAAGCTATACTGTAGCCAGCTGGGTGTTGGTGGCCCATGGTTTTAATCCCAGCACTCAGGAGGCAGAGACAGGCAGATCCCATTGAGTTCAAGGTCAGCCTGGTCTATAGAGCTAGTTCTAGGACAGGCTCAAAAACAATGCAGAGAAACCCTGTCTGGGGGAGGGGGGGGAACAAAAAACCACACCCATACTGTAATCCCATGAGCCCATTCATACCACACACATATAAATGAGGCTTACTATGTAGACCAAGTTGACCCCAAACTTGAGACTAAACTACAGCTGTTTCCTAAATGCTAGGATTAAAGTGCTATGCCATCGTGCCTAGATTAAAAGTTTCTAAGGCAAAACAATCTAGTGTTTAGTTTTTTAAACAAGTGTACCTAGTGACTATGATCTGTTTTTGTTGTTGTTTTGTTTTTTTGAGATAGCATTTCTCTGTATTGCTTTGGAGCCGGTCCTGGAATTCATTATTTGCTCAGGCTTGCTTCTGAACCTACAGCAGAGCACTGACTGCCCTCAGCTAGAAGTATAAACGCCCAGAGCCACCACACCCTGCAGATAATCTGGCAGCTTTGAAAAAAATTCAAAACAAAACAAAAACCTACAACTATTTCTGCCAAATTGTTGAATAAAATGATCCCCGAAAGAGAGTTCACAACTTCAGTTAGAACTGCATACATATTATCACTGTTTTCCTAGGCCTAAGAGGCACCAAGGTTCTGTGAAAAGGAGATGCATCAGGCTGTACTTAGTCAAGACTATCCATGTAGCATAGGGTAACTGAATTTCTGGTCCTCCTGCCTTTATCTTCCAAGTGCTAGGATTAAAGGTGTGTGCTTCCATATCTGGTTTTAGTCAAATTTTAGATAAAAACACACCCCTCCCAAATCTGTCTCATGAATTCTTAATAGTACTGAGAAGATATATTAAAAACATTTTAAAGTAGGATTATATTATTCTGAAATTTTATGTGGTCTCCAGTCTCCCCGAAATACCTACAGATTTCATAATTTCTGGTGATAGGAGGTAGGGGGAATCAAAAAAAACAAAACAAAAAACAAATTGGTAAAAGTGCCTGTTTCCAAATACCACGGTCTCAAGAAGATCTAGGTTATGATATTCTTATCCAGAGGACCAGCATATTTTCATACAGAAAACAGTCAGCTGTATAATTCACACTTTATAACTTACTTTTATAAGTGTAGACACCATTTCAAAAGATCCAACCACCAAAAGTACAGGAGCTATTACAATGAGAGGAAGTAATGAATATCCGATAACTCCAAGCACTTGACCATATGCAACCTGTGAATTTTCAAAAGTGCAAATAAATATCATAGCATTCAGGATACTTAATTACTTCTCAATATCATTCTTTGTTATACTGACACAAGCATGAGAATTAAGAAAGCATAAAGTATCACACCCAACGTATTTCAAATTATTACCTTGGGTTATATATTTCAGGGCCTTTTTACCACTGTATTTTCAACATGCTTCAGTTTCTTGGTATTCATAGCCTACATTTCCAGCCCTTGTCTCTAGCTTGAGGATTATGTTTAACCACTTGTAATTTTCATTTTTGACAATGCTACATCACAGCCTTCAAGTAAACATTTAAAGAGATCAGCAGAGCAATCAAACATACTTTCTCTCATTCAAGAACTAATTAAGCCAGACGTGGGTGGCACACGCCTTTAGTCCCAGCACTTGGGAGGCAGAGGCAGGCAGATCTTTGAGTTTGAGGCCAGCATAGACACAAAGCAATACAGGGAAACCCTGTCTCCAAAAAAAACAAAAAACAAACAAACAAAAAAAAAAACAAAAAAAACAAAACAAAACAAAACAAAAAAACCCCAAAAATCCCAAAACCAAAACAAACAAAAAAACTAATCAAGCTCTACCATACGTTAAAGTCCCAATACCAGACAAGACAGTCATGTTCAGGGTAGTAACATTATACACAGAACTAATGTGTTCTTGTTTTTTGAGACAGATCTATCTACATAGCCCTGGCTGTCCTAGAACTCACTATGCAGAACAAGGGAACCTTCAAACTCACAGAGCTCTAACTGCCTCTTTCTTACTCCTGACTATCTGGATTAAATGCATACACCACATCTGGCAAAAATAATGTTTTCTAAATGATAAATGTATTATTTTGCAAAATCATTGCATGGGATAAAAATATACATTCAGAGTGATTTTTTAATTATTTTAATTGGTTTCTTTTTGTTTGTTTTTCAAGACAGGGTTTCTCTGTGTAGCTTTGGAGCCTGTTCTGGCACTCCCTCTGTTGACCAGGGTGGCCTTGAATTCACAGAGATCTGCCTGCCTCTGCCTCCTGAGAGCAATTTTTTTTAAAGATTTTTTTTTAGGGGTGGGGTTGAGACAGGGTTTCTCTGTGTAGCTTTGGAGCCGGTCCTAGAATTAGCTCTTGTAAACCAGGCTGGTCTTGAGATCGATCTCAAGACCAGCTTGACTCTGCCTCTGCCTCCCAAGTGTTGGGATTAAAGGCATGCGCCACTAGCGTCCAGTTTTAAAAGATTTATTTTTGTATGAATGTTCTGCCTGCAAGTATGTCTGTGCACCACATATATGCCTAGTGCCTGAACAAGTAGTGAACCTTCATGTGGGTGCTGAGAATCAAACCCAGATCCTTTACAAGAACAAGTGCTCTAAACTACTGAGCCAACTTTCTAGCCCCCCAGAGTAATTTTTAAAGACAATTTCATGCATATATAGAAATTGCTAACTGGAATAAACTTTTTTTTTTCCTCTTTCAAGACAGGGTTACTCTGTATTGTTTTGTAGCCTGTCCTGGAACTAGCTCTAGACCAGGCAGGCCTCAAAATTCACTGAGGCCTGCCTCTGAGTGCTGGGTGTGTCACCAATGCCCTTCGTGGAGCACATTTTTAAGAAACTACCACTTGGGGGCTGGAGATGGCTCAGAGGTTAAGAGTGCTGACTACTCTTCCAGATGTCCTGAGTTCAATTCCCAGCAACCATAAGGTGGTTCACACCATCTATCATGAGATCTAGTGACCTCTTTTGGTGTGCAGGCAGATACACAAACAGAACACTGTATATATAATAAAAATAAGAAAATTAAAAAAAGAAAAAGAAAGAAAGAAAAGAAACTACCACTTGCTGAGTTTTAGAGTAGTCTCTAGGAACAATATCTACCCTCACCTGAAAAAGCTATTGAAAATACCCTATACTCTAGCTGTTAGCCATGTGAAGCCTTGCTTTCTTCTATACATCATAAGGCACTGCTAAAGAAAGCCCGTCTTAAAAGCTGGCTTCCATGAGGCCATGTGTTAAAAACTACTTTTCTGAAATTCCTATTCTGGAAAGCTATAGTAGCCCTCAGCTATACAAAACCTGGTCTCAAAAGACAACAAAATCTAATCTATTTTCTAACAGGGCAATTACTGAAAAAAAGGAAGGAAATCTCTATGGCAACTGAAAACTGTCTTGAGAGCTGTTATCAACTCTATGCTTCTGCAAAGAGCTATATAGGTATAGAATTGATAGTGGGAAGTGATCTTTTCTCTCCTCTTCATTCCTTGTACTTGTCAAGTAAATTTAAAATCAATACCAATCATCTGAAAGAAACTATTATAAATTAAAGACAATTCCAGGATCAAGAACCATTAAAGGCATGGGCACATGCCTTTAATTTCAACACTCTGGATATAGAAACATGTGAGCTCAAGGCCAGCTTGTTCTACACAGTGAGTTCCAACACAGCCAGGGCTATGTAGATAGACACTGTATCAAAAAGTAACAACAACAACAAAAAGAATTAGCCAGGTATTGCTAATTTATTAGCCAGGTATGACGGCAGGTCTCACCTGTTTGAGGGTAGTTTGATCTACATAGCAAGTTCTAGGTTAGTCAGGCCACAAAGTGACAGTCTCCAAAACACACATATAGGCTAGAGAGAGGGCTCAGCAGTCACAAGCATGTACTGTTCTTGCAGCACACCTGAGTTCAGTTCCCAATACCTGCCCAACTCCACCTCAACAAGGTTTGATGCCCTCTTCTGGTATCTACGGACACCTGCACTCATTTGTACAAACACAGATACATTATCATTAATGTTTTTTTTTAAAAAGCAGAGTATGCTTACCCCTACCCTTTAACCTCACAACTTAGGAAGCAGAGCCAGGCAGATTTTAGTGAGTTCAAGGCCAGGCTGGCCTACACAGTGAGTTCCAGGGCTATATAGTGAGATGTCTAGAAAACAAACACTGAAGAAGTTACCTTTCAAAATTAAGTACTTACTTCTCCACCAAGAACTCTAGCCAGTAAGAAAATTGTCAGTGAACCAAATATCCAAATGGTTATAATCCATGAGACCACCTTAAAAAGAAAAAAAAACATTAACTTTTTAAAAAGTTTAATAAAACTGTTAAGTTTTCAGAAATTCAACTCTCTACTACTTAAAACAGCTTAGCAAGCCCCATTTCAGGTCAGAGGTTCTACTGGTACTCAAATACAATTCCAAAACTTACAAATACAAGATGAAATACAAACTGAAAACCAAACTGACAGTTTAACAATTATGAATTACTTACAGAAATTACAGTATTTCAAGACACAACATAAAAGGTTTTTGTTTGTTTTGGCTTTTTCAGACAGGGTTTCTCTGTGTAGTTCTGGCTGTCAAGGAGCTCCTCTGAGGAATAGGTTGTCCCTGAACACAGAGATCAGCCAGTCTATGCCTCCCAAAGGCATTAGACCAGTGATAAAAAGCTAACTTTAAAGATAAAATTGTTATTATTAGTCCCTGGTTTATCACATATTACAAACACAATTCATTCCCAAATTAAGCTGTTACTCTTCCTAAGAAGTTTTTAAAACTTATTATATGTTCATGTAATTATTGAATACAGTACACATGTTAGGATTTTTAACTCCTCACATGTTTAACACCTAGGAAGGTCTACAAATAGAAACATAAACATGCTGGGTCAGATAGTGGTAGTGCATGCCTTTAATCCCAGCTCTCAGGACAGAGGCAAGTGGATCTCTGTGAGTTCAAGGCCAGACTGGTTTACAAAGGGCAGCCAGGGCTACATAAAGAAATCTTGCCTCTAAACCAAAAATGGAAGAAACAAACATATATAAACATGACCATTGCTAGATCTTGGTTCCCTCCTTCATTTTGAACAAGGCATCAGACTGTAGTGCAGGCTGGCCTCAACCTCACTGTGCAGCTTGGGATGGCCTCAAACCTACAGCAGTCTTCTTGCCTCAGAGTCCTACCATACCCAGCTTCCAGATTTTGGTTGCTTTCATTCCCTCACTAAAACTAAGCCATTTAAAAGAGTACTGACTGCTTTCTAGGCTACATTGGATAAATAAGGCAAACAGTTTATACATGCCTGTGGACTTAAAGAAAGGTATACTCAAAAAGTATGCAATATAGTGGTAGGAAATAGCCCAGCTGATAAACTGCTTGCAGACAGAAGACCCACACAAAAAGCTGGGTGAAGTGGCATACACTTGTAATCCCAGCACTAGGGAAATGGAGGCAGAACCTAACCTAACTGGCAAGCCCCTAATGTAACTTAGACCCTGTCATAAAAATCAAAGAAGATGGTGTTCTGAAGAAAAACAATCATCAAAGTTGACTTTTGGTCTCCATGTATAAGCACACAAATGCACACTCACTTGCCTACACACAAACACACACACACACACACACACACACACACACACACACAGATATGTTCAAAGGTCAGAGAAAACCTGAAGACACCCCCAATGGCTAAAGCTAGAACAATCTGAATAAAATAAATGGTACTATTGGTACTAATGAAAAAAATAAATATTCAAGAACCCATAGTGATATAAATAACTGGGTAATTCAAGTAACAGAAAAGGGAGGCTGTTCCTTAGAAAATATTTATTAATAAACATAGATGAAATGAAGAAAATAGTACAAACCATTCAATAAATACTATAGCACTAGTTGGGTTCAAAATTTATTAGGCTCATGTTTGATGAGAAACAAGGTATTTACATAATTTCCAAGTATCTCTAGTACATATTAATAAAAAAACAAGTCAAATTGTTAGCACATACCTATATCTCACTACTCAGGAATCTCAGGCAGGAGGATCACAAGACCAAGACTTGTCTAGGCTACAGAGTGAGCCCCCCAAAACAAAAATAAAAACAAATTAGCCAGATCATGTGTCAAAAACAAAAAATAAGACTTGACATACAGCTTAGGGATAAAGTATTTATTTAGCAGGAATGAGGCCTGTATTTGTTTTCCTATGGCTGTGATAAATATCATGACCAAAAGCAACTTGCTTTACTTTGCTTTTTCCTTGCCTTTTTAAGACAAAGTCTCACTTTGTAGCCCTGGCTGTCCTAGAACTGACTATGCAGATCAGCCCAGCCTCAAGCTCACAGAGACCTACCTAATGGTTCTTCTTCCCAGGTGCTGGGATTAAGGCATGCCCCACTATTGATGTTTAATAAGGATCAAAAGAAACAAATAGGCCGAACAGATGTTTATTCCGGGAGAAATAACTCACAACATAGACAGATGAACACCAACAGGTTCCTGGTCCAAAGGATGCCTCCGGATATACTCCTGTCCCAGTGCTGCAAGCAAGAGAGCTCTCCGAGCCCCCTCCTCAGTCTTAGTCTCCCAGGTCACATTCGGCACTGTCTCCACCCCCAATGGGCGTGGTCTATGCCACAGATGTGGACAAGGTAAATATCTCACTACACCCCACAACACTTGGCCTAATAGCATCATTTGACAAAAAATTCAAAATCACCTAGAAAATTAGAGTGGTAGTGGTGGTGCACAATTTTAATCCAGTACTTTGGGAGGCAGAGGCAGGCAGACCTCTGTTGAGTTCAAGGCCTGCCTGGTCGATAGTGTTCCAGGACAGCTAAAGCTGAGAACACAGAGAAACCCTGTCACCTAAAAAATAAAGCAACAACAAAAATCACCTAGGAAGCAGACCTCTGGGTAGGGGTTTCTAAGTATGGTTAATGGATGTGAGAAGATCTACCCTAATGTAAATGGTACTATTCCATGAGCTGGGGTAGGGAAGAGAATGAAATGGAAGAGGTAAATTTTTCCCGCTATGTCCTCCCCACTGTGAACCGTGAGGCAAACTAAATCCTTCCTTAAGGTGCTTCTGCCAAGGATTCAGTCAGAGCAACAAATAATGTAACTAACAAAAGGCTGCTCCATTGTTAAGGACACATGTCACTCTTCCAAGACCCAAATTTAATTGCCAGCACTCACACTATAGAATTCAATACCTCTAACTTTCCCAGGTACCAGTACTCCGTGCATGTGGTGATATCTTGTTTATACTCTTAACAAATAAAGCGTGCCTGAAGATCAGAGGGCAGAGCTAGCCACTAGTTAACCATAGAGGTCTATACAGACAGGAGATGGAAAGAAGAATATAAAGCAAGAGGAGACAATAGCTTGAACTCTTTTTGGTCTGGAGATTTAGTAGAGGTGAGAACTCTAGTGGCCAGCTGTTCTGATTCTCTGATCTTTCAGCTTTCACCCCCTAACTTCTGACTTTGGGCTTTTTATTTATTAAGACCAATTAGAACTTCTGCTACACATGTGCATAACCACACACATATACATACACACATACACTTTTTGTTTAAACAGGACCTTTCTATGTAGACCAGGCTGGCCTTGAACTCACAGAGATGATCTGCTTCTGCCTCACACATACACATAATTACAAATAATAAAATTAATCATTAAAAATAACTAATAAAATATAGAAATCCTGGGGTTAGAGAGACAGCTTAGAGAGTACTTGAACAATTGTTCTTGCAAGGGATGCAAATGATTCCAGGCACCCACAGGGTGACTAAATACCATCCATAAGCCCAGCTCCAGGGAATTCAAAAGGCATGTACAAAGTATACACACTTGCATGCAGGCAAAACATATAAAGTAAAATAAATAAAAACCTAAAATAAAATATGAGAATTAATCCAAGGTACTCCTTAATTAATCCATTATGAAACAATTTCAGAAATGAACAAATGAAAAACATCTCTCAAATGTTTTTATAGTAAATATGTGATTATACCTAATTTCGGAGTCTCATAAAAAGATCTAACATTTGTATAAAAAAGAGGTATACTTACCCTAAACTGTCCATATAATGATATCATTGAAAAGAAAAGGACAACAGCCAGTGGACCCCAAAAGTCAGGATTGTCTCTTACTACTTGTCTATTAAAACCAAGTGATGGCATCGGCATCAAAACACAACGGATTTTGTAGTAAATATCCTTTAAATCAATGTCCAATTCTTCCCTGTAATTTTAAAATAACAGTCTTAAAATAGTACAGCAGATTTAAAGCAACTTTAAACTAGACAGTATGATGTGCATAGTCGACATTTGCATTTGAAGTATATATTAGACTCATTCCATGGTAAAATTTCTCAATTTTAGAGATGCTGACATCTAACTATCTCACAAAGTGCTTCAAAAATCTGCCCCTTAGTACTGGGATAAGGTGTGTGCCAGCTTGCCTGGCCAATAAGTAAGTTTTAAACCTGAATTCAGCCTTGACTAAAAAACCTTGCTTTTTTAGAGACACTGATTATTTGGGATAGGTGGTCAAACCAGATAAACAGTGTAGAGCATATCTGTTTAAATGTAAGAGAAACACAGCCCTCGCTGTCCTGTAATTCACACCATGAACCAGGTGGGCCTCAAACTCACAAAGTTCTGCCCATCTACACCTCCCAAGTGCAGATATTAAAGAAAGCATGCACCACCACTGCCTGGGATTTTTTTTTTTTTTTTAAGTGATTTGTCTCTTTTGAGAATGGGTCTTACCAAGTATTCTTGCTGGCCTGGAATTCAAAAAGATCACCTGTCTGTGTCTCCATAGTGTTGGGATTAAAGGGGTGCCAGCAGAGTGGATCTCATTCTCTCTTTTAAACTTTCACTTGTTTATTAACATGTGAGTGTGAATCTGTGTGAGTGCATGAACAGGTAGGTCCTCGTGTGGGTGAAAGTGCCTGTGCACACTCACCAAGGCCAGAAGGTGCTGGGTGCTCTCCTTTGTCACTCTCCATACAGTCCTTTTGAGATAGGGCCTCTCCCTGAACCTAGGGCTCAGGTTTTCTTGGATAAACTCCTCATTTTTTGTGTTTCTACCTCTCAAATGCTGAGATTACAAGCATATATTACAAATCCTGGCCTCCAGCTTTAAAATTTTTACAGAGACTATCTTTTTTTCAACAAGTGTTCTATCTGCATGCATGTCTGTGTAATACATGAGTGCCTGGTACTCTCACAAGTTAGAAGAGAGAATAAGATCCCCTGGAGCGGGAGTTACAAGCAGTTGTGAGCCACCATGTGTATACTGGAAACAGAAACCCATTCTTCTGCAAGAGCAGCAAGTGGTCTTAACCACTATGTCGTTTCCCTAGCCCCCATTTAAAACCTCCTGACATCCACAATCAACAGGTTGAAACATTCTGTCCTCATTCTTCAGTTTTTTTGTTTTTTTGTTTTTTTTTTTTAACTACTAGTAAAACTGAAGGCAAATACTACTTTTAAAGACTTGTTTATGTGTATGTGTGTTTGTGTAAGTGAATGCCATGCATATCTGAGTGCCCCAAAAGGCCAGAAGACAGTGTCAGATTGCCGGAAACTGGAGCTACAGGCAGCTGTGTTGCCTAAGATAGATGGATGCTGATAGCACTAAACTCAAGTTCTCTGAAAGAGCAGGAAGCACTCACAGCTGCTGAACCATCTCCCTAGCCCCTGCTATTATTCCCCCCCACCAAAGGTTAAGATTTTCCTCATCTGTCTTTAAAAATATAAAAGGTGGCATTGGTAACGCACACCTTTAATCCCAGTACTCGGAAGGAAGAAGCAGGCAGATCTCTGTGAGTTTGAGACCAGCCTGGTCTACAGAGCTAGTACCAGTATGACAAGGACTTACACAGAGAAACCTTGTCTCCAAAAACAAAAACAACAAAATCAAAGAAAATAAACACCCCACAAAACAGGTCTTAAAAATACAAGTGACATATTTTTTTCACGTACAAAAGTGGCTTGTTATCTTCAGGGTCCTCATCTTCAACTTCCAAAAGCCAGCCATACCCTCTTTGTCTCAGAAATGTAGTAGCAGTAGATTCTTTGATAAATTCTCCACCTCCGCCAAGGTTTAATTTGACATCTGGAGCAGCTATAGAACCACTGAGATCTTAGGAGAGAAGACAAAACTGTAAACCAGAGTGAAATATGTGAATTTGAACCAAAATGCATATATATTCAAATAATAATTCGCCAATCCTTATGAATATTTGGTATTCCACATAGTCTTCAAATTTTACCAACGAAAGACTTTGAAGTACTTTTCATTTTATAATTAGCAAAAACAAAAACAGTAACAACAAAAAACAGGAGAGGTGAAAGACAAGTTAGGTGCAATGGTACAGGCCTGTAATTTCATCACTCAGGAGGCTAAGGCATGTGGCCCAGGCTGGTCTCAAATTTAATGCATAGACAAAAATGATCTTAAACTTCTGGTTTTCGTGCTTCCACCTCCCAAATGCACCACCCACCTGTACCATATACAGCACTGGAGATTAAACTCAGAGCCTCCTGCCTACTACCAACTAAACTCCCCCCTCAGCCCTATACCATACATTTTATAGCACGTATCATCCCACTAAAATTTCTACCCCTTTCCTATCAGTCCATTATCTGATAGGCTACATCTTGTAAAAATCTCACTTCCATAAAATTTTTCCAACTTTTGTGGTAGTTTTGTCTGAGACAAAGCCTCACTCTAGTCTAGGCTGGTCTTGAACTCTCTATTTTACTCAAGAGCACCGATTACAGATGTTACCCACCTTGCCTGGATTTCTCTGATCTAGTTAGAAATAATTTCCTTCTCTTTTAATCTTTTACAAAAATTCTAAGCCAGTGCTTCTCAAAAAGTGTTAATGTGCTCATGAATTACCCAGGGATCATGATAAAATATAATCCAGATTAGGAGAGATTATACCTAATTATGTGTCAGGTAAGGTTGATTCTGCTGGCCTGCAGACATAAACCAGATACAAAATTATCTATTTGTCAGATATAAAGTAACATCCAGCTACTCTGGAGACTGAGACTAGATCACATTCAAGACAATATTGGCTACATACTGAGTTCAAGGCCAACCTGAGCAATTTAGTGTGACTGGGATTAAAGGAGTGCCACAGCACTACCACCTGGTTCCAAAATAATTCCTAAAGGAGGAAACAAAACATACCTATAGAAATCAGGTTTCAAACAAAATCTATGCTCATCTCTAGGTCTCAGTGTGTAGTCCAGGCTGGTCTGGAACTTGATATGTATGTAGTCTAGGCTGGCCTTAAACTCACAGACAGCTACCTGTGCCTTTTGCCTTCCAAGGGCTGGGAGTCCAACACACCCTATTCTTCTAGGCTGAATTTCTAAATGGAAATCAATTTATTTTTTCACATTGGGCAGTTAAAACTGGTCCCTGCAAAGTAAATAAAATTAGAGAAAAACTCGAAAAGTAGCTTACTTATGAAGAGTCAGGTTACAAATAGAACGCGGGGGAGGGGTGGGGGGGAGGAGGCAGTAGAAAAATCTTTCCAGCACAATCGCTTGATCAAAACAATAAAAGCAAAGCTGTAGAGGCTGTTGGGGACAAAGAATTGAATTTTAAATGCTCCTAAATCCAGTTTTCTGAATATTATGGTCAAAGGCTGGAAACTGAGCCGGGCATTGGTGGTGCACGCCTTTAGTCCCAGTACTTGGGAAGCAGAGGCAGGAGGGTTTCTGTGAGTTCTAGGCCTGCTTGGTCTACAAAGCTACACAGAGAAACTCTGTCTTGAAAAACAAACAAACAACACGAAATCAAATTCAATAAAAAGCACGACTCTTTTGAAGGCAGTTTTCCTTAGCCTGCCAAAAGCAACCTCAGGAAAAAGAGAGTAAAAGCTTTTCTATTAATAGCAGAGGAACACAGCCCCACTTTGTTCTCATCCTTTGATCCCTCACTCACTTTAGAGTAAGTGCAGAGCAGTGCATTTCCGAAAGAAAACCTTAACCGATCGGCGGGTCACTTGTGAATGAGCACACGGAGGGCCGGCCCGCAGCCACAGCCACAGCCGGAGCCGGGAGGCCCAGCGTCGGAGCCCGCGCCCCGCACCCTCCCGAGTCACCCGCGGCCTCGGGGAAGGCCCATCGGGCACAGGGGCGGAGTCCCCACTCCGCCATCCCTGCCCCGCAGCCCCGCCAGGCCGGGTCTCACCTTCCGCGTCGGCCGAGGAGACAAAGGTGAAGTCCCCATTAGTGGGCGCATAGGCCGGGGGCGGGCCCGGGGGCTGCATCCCGCCGGCCTCGGAGCCCACGGCGGTGCTCAGGCGCGGCTGGGCCCGGGGCCTCGCTCGGGGACAACCCGCACGCTCGTGCTACCGGGCGGTCTGCGAGCCTGGAGACGCAGGCAGAGACGAGCGAGCCAGGCCAGCCGGCTGCTCCCGACGAGGTCGCACCGGAGACCTGCGGGTGGCGAGCGCCCAAGCACCGACGCCTAGGCCCTGACAGGTCCACAACAGTGACAGCGCCGCCTGGATTGGCTGTTTGTAATCTGCTCTCCCATTGGCTCCCGAGGGAAGGCTCTGATTGGTCCTTTCTGTTGTTGATTATGGAAATCAATTCCGCACCGGAAGTTGCCTCAGAAATCTCTGTTCCACCCTCAGTTGTTTGTTTAAATAGTCCGCTCCATCTGGTTCCTCCCCTCCCATTCAGGTTTTATAAACACGTTCTTTTCGTTGTTGTCAAACCATTTAAGAGATTAGTCGTGTGGGATGGTTCACGCTTGTATTCCCAGCAATTTGGACGCTGAGGCAGGAGAATCACTGGGAGTTCGAGGCCAATTTTGGCTATAAAGTGAGGCCCCAACTCAAAACAAAAACAAACTCACCAAAACTATTTAAGTTTCAAGACTTCAATCTCTCATCTCTGGCCCCTAGATTCTGCTCTCTTTCCTCATTAATTGTGTAGAATGTTGACGATGTTGTGTGTCGTCTCAAAATTTGGTCGCCTCACCTGTGATACAAAAAGGCTGGATTGGAGAATGGCCATAGTAAGGCTGTAAATTGCCACCTACAGGCTAGGTATAGTCTAGCCGAAATCCTTTATGAGGGAGTCAACAGGCCAGAAACGATAAATTAGGACAAGTATGACCCCTTGTATCTCCACCCGGTGCCAATTTCATCTGTGGATAATCTTTTATTTTTAAAGGCGTATTTTATGTGTATGTGCCTGAGTATGTATGTGAACCACGTGTGTGCAGGTGCCTGCGGAAAGCCACAAGAGGGTTTCAGATCCACTAGAACCAGAGTGAAAGCAGACGTGCACCACCTCAGCGGGTACAGGGAACCCACACTCAAGTTTCTGCAAACTCAGCAAGTGCTCTTAACCTCTGAGCCATCTTCCAGCCCCTCGTGTATGTCTATAGTCTTAAAATGTACATTTTATTAATTTTAATTATGTAAATGTGTATACACATGAGTGCAGGTTCCTGTGAGGCTGGAAGACAGTATCCAATCCCCTGGAAATGGAGTGACATGCAGTGGTGAGCATCCTGACATGGACACTGGGAACAGAAGTGGGAGCTTTGCAAGAGAAGTATAGACTGTAACATATGAGCCATCTGTTTGGTCCCTACCTATGTTGGTTTTTTGTTTGTTTGTTTTTCTTCTTTTAAAGGTGTGTCTTAGGGTTTCTATTGCTTCAAAGAAACACCATGACCAAAAGCATGTTGGGTAGGTAAAGGTCCGTTTCACTTACACTTCAAGGTAATAGTCCTTCATGAGGAAAGTCAGGGCAGGAACCTGGAGGCAGGAGCTGATGCAGAGGCCATGGAGCGGTGCTGCTTACTGGCTTGCTCCTCATGGTTTGCTCAGCTTGCTTTCTTATAGAACCCAGGACCACCTACCCAGAGATGGCACCACTCACAGTAGACTGGGCCCTCCCCCATCAATCACTAATTAAGAAAATGCCTGATCTTTGCCTATAGCCAGATCTTATGGAGCCATTTTCTTAATTGAGGTTTCCTCCTCTCAGATGACTCTAGCCTTAGTCGAGTTGATATAAAGCTATCTAGCACAGTGTGGAAACAGAAGAGCTGGTTTTCTGAAATTCCAAAGTGTTGAACATCATACATTTATGAAAGTAAAGGTCTGCAGGGCAGTGATGGTGCTCACCTTTAGTCCCAGCACTTTCGAGGCAGAGGCAAGAGGATCTCTGTGA
Source organism: Cricetiscus sungorus (assembly GCA_030556225.1). NCBI lineage: Eukaryota > Metazoa > Chordata > Mammalia > Rodentia > Cricetidae > Cricetiscus > Cricetiscus sungorus. The sequence goes on from JANBXA010000651.1 coordinate 68,026,621, forward strand.
GTTCAAGGAGAGCCTCGTCTAAGAGGGAGTTCCAGGACAGGCTCCAAAGCTACAGAGAACCCCTTTCTCGAGAAAAAAAAAAAAAAAAGTTGCTGCAGTTTTAAATAGACGGTCAGGATAGGAGACCATCTTTTTCATCTGCTATGTGTTCAGTTATTCTGTGTTTGTAAAGTTTATCTTTACAGTCTAGGGTGTTCCTTTTGTTTCTCTTAGGGTACTTACTGGTCTTTTGTAACCTTCAGTCTTTTAAACTGACCAAGGAGTTTATATCAATAGAAGTCCCTGGTTCACTTATTATTTTTTTTTTTTTGCTTATGCTTTTGTTCATTTAATTTTATTTCCTTTCTTCTTTACCTTTGGAGCCTGTCCTGGAACTAGCTCTTGTATACCAGGCTGGTCTTGAACTCACAGAGATCTGCCTACCTCTGCCTCCCGAGTGCTGGGAGAAAAGGTGTGCACCACCAACACCCAACACAGGAATGATAATTTCTTCTTCAATTTTCTTTTTATGATGTACAGTGAACTTAAATGTTTCTCAGATTTGTTTATTCTATTTTATATGTATAATGCTTTTTCTGCATGTTTGTATGGGCACCAAGTGTGTGCCTGGTGCCCCTAGAGGCAAGAAGAAGGCATTGAATACCTTGGAATTGGAGTTATAGATGAATGTAAGCCAACATGTGAGTGTTGGCAATAGAATGCTAATTCCCTTGCAAGAGTAGAAAGTGCTCTTAGCCATGGAGCCATCTCTCTAGCCCCCTACAATGAACTTTTTGGTTTTGGTTTTGATTATTTGAGACAGCCTCAAACTCACAAAGATCCATGTGTTTCTGTCTGCCTCCTGAGTGCTGGGATTAAAGTCATGCACCACTAGTGCCCAGCTATATTCCTGGGTTTTGAGACAAGGCCTCATGTGATCCAGGCTGTTTCTGAACTCAGTATATAGCTAAGGATGACCTTAAACTCCTGGTTCTCCTACCCCTACCTCACAAGTACTGGGACTACAGGTGCATATCGTCATACTCAGCTATTTTCCATAACTTTAATATTGCCTTTTATTTTGTCTAATGAGTGTGTAGGAGTTTATTTGGAACAACTCGGGTTGGGATGAAGTTCAGTTGGCAGAATACTTGTCTTGCATTCACAAAGCCTTGGGTACCAGCACCTGGTCTCGATCACCATGGTGTGTATGATGCTGGAGGTCAGAAGGTAATTCTCAGGAGTAAGTTTTCTCCTTCTTCTGAGGGCTCCAGGGATAGAGCTAGATTTAACATGTGCAGCAAGGGCTTTTGCCTGCCTGGTCATCTCATTGGCCCAGGTTTTCTTTTTCTTTTTTTCTTTTCTTTAATGCATATTTACACACAAATTTCATTAACAATTTAAAATCCAGGGGCTTACCACTTAGTGGGTAAGGTGCTACTGGGTGAGTGTGAGGACAGAGCCCACATAAAAACTAGAAGCAGTAGTGTGTCTAATCCCTGTGCTCCCACAGCTTGTTGGAAGTAAGAGGCAGGGGAATTCCCAGGAGCCTGTGGACCACTTGGCCTCAGTTAGGCAGCAACAAGCAACAGATCCTGCCTCATACAAAGGGGAAGCAAATGCTGACATCTATAGTTGTCTTCAGACTTCAGACTACCCCATGAATGCTATGACATGGGGGCACCTGTACCTACACACATGAATTCACACACACACACACACACACACACACACACACACACACACACACACACACACATCTTGTATGTACACACAGAGCTTTTAAAAATCAGAGAGTTCAGATGATAGCACAGTCCTTTATCTGACGTTAGGGAAGCTACACATACTGAAAAGCAACCCTGGCGCATCACTAGAAAATCTACTGCAGTGGTCTCATCATCCCTGATGCTGCAACCCTTTAATACAGTTCCTCATGTTGTGCTGACTCCCAACCACAAAATTGTTTCTGTTGCTGCTTCATAATTGTAATTTTGCTACTGTTATAAAAATCTAATATTTGACTCCCAGAAGGGTTGAGAACCACTGAGCTAGATAGAGGGCAGGAACTCACTTGGGGAAAACTTACATGGCTAGATAGGTTAAAAAGTCAGGATGTGGGTACTGGAGAGATGGCTCAGAGGTTAAGAGCACTGCCTGCTCTTCCAGAGGTCCTGAGTTTAATTCCCAGCAACCACATGGTGGCTCACAAGCATCTGTAAGGAGATCTGGTGCCCTCTTTTGGTGTGCAGGCCTACATGTAGGCAGAACACTATGTATCTATATCTATATCATCTATTATATCATCTATATCTATATCTATACCTGTGACAGGCTCCAAAGCAATACAGAGAAACCTTGTCTTGAAGGAAAAAAAAAAGAATGGGTTTTGTTTTGTTTTATTTCTTTGTTTCTGAGACTGGGTCTCTCTACTATATAGGTCTGGCTGTCCTGGAAATCATCATGTAGACCAGGCTGGCTTCAAACTCACATAGATCTGTCCGCCTCTTCTCCAGACTGCCACTCTTTGAGGTGTGTACCACCAGGCCCTGCTCAGAAAGCTCTTTTTGAAACAAATAGTTGTGTAATTTTTTTAAAATAAAGTCTCCAATAGTTTGTCCAAACACAGAGGAAAAGGTATGCAAGAACACGGATGGCAGAAGCACAAAGACTTCTCTATTTCAAGCCCAGTGTGTCTTAGTTTTCTGTGTAACCAATGATGTGAGTCCATGTGTGCCAATGTGAGCCTGTGTGTTGAGGAGGATCTCTTGTGCATTATTAGTAGTGAGAACTGATAGAGGTAGTCTATCTAGCCTGGGCTAACTTGCCATGACCCCAGTGACTGAGAGTACATGTTTTCTGGAAGCCTCATAGAAATCAAGATGCAGAGATATGTTGGCCCTTGTCCTCAGTGACAATATGCTTTATCCATCCAAACTAGCCCATTTCACTCCCCATTCTTTCTCAGTATCTGTCATGAAAAAGAGGGAGGCATGGTGGCTCATGCTTATAAACATAGCTCTCAAAAAGCCGAGAGCTCTCAAAAGTCCAGGACCATTCTGGGCAATACAAGACTGTCTCAAAACAAAGCAAAAGAAAATCAAACCAAAACCTTACTGAATATCTAAAACACATGAGCTAAAGGTCCCAGACAGAAGCTGACCGGTTGATTAGAATTTTTAGAATTTTAGAAGGTGGGGAATGCCTTTAATCCCAGCAATCCAGAGTCAGAGGAAGGTGGATCTCTGTGAGTTCTAGGCCAGCCTGGTCTACAGAGCAAGTTCCAGAAGAGGTTCCAAAGTCATAAAGAGAAACCCTGTCTCAACCCCCCCCCAAAAGAACTTTAGAAGCCATTTATTACCCACTTCAGTGTCTTACCCAACAGTTCTTATCAGACAAAACCTTTGGGATATATTAACAAAGCAGGTTTTTAGTTCCTAACAACCCAGAAGCTAAATATGGCCTCAGATCTAAAGCTTTTCCCAGGGGTTTCTTTGCTATGATCTGCCTACCTGATGCTTCCACCAACATATTTGATTTATGACTTCAATTGTTCTTTTAATATAAAAAACTCCCTGAAACTAAACTTGGCAAAGTGGTGTACTTTAATCCTAGCACTCAGGAAGCAGAAACAGGCAAATCTCTGTGAGCTCCAGGCCAGTTTGGTCTATATAGGGAATACAAGGACAGCCAGGGCTACATAGAGAGTCTGTCTCAAAAACAACAACAACAACAACACACATACACACACACACACACACACACACACACACACACACACACACACACACACGAAAGCCAAGACAAAACAAAGAAACAAACAAAAAAAAACCCTTCATGTAACAGTTACCACTTTGGCACTTTGGAACTCATAATGGGCTCCAATAAAACTCTCTCATTCCCTTTGCTTAGGAGAAATCAACAGTTGTTAAATCTTTGCCTTATGAATAAGCAGGAAACACACAGGTAAGTAAGGTCAAAGTCTCATTTCCCAGCTGCTCTGCCACTCCCTTTTCTTGCTAGAATGTATGTCCTAAGCACCTTTACTATGCTTGGTAAGAAAGGAAAACCCCATTAGCCACATCCTCTTTTCTGTAGTGTCTCCTCTGGCTGAACAATGAAGTTTGAATCAACAGGAACAGCGGTGCTGCCAAACTTAACATAGATTAAGAGGAAGAAAGAAAGAAAGTAGCTTACTTTTAAAAATGACTTTCCTTCATCCTTCAAGAGGACTGCAACTGGGTTGCTTGACCAGGTACCTCAGGGAGAGGGAATGGGTTTTAAGTCACTTTTAGAGATGATTATTGAAACTTGGGTTTAGGTTCATTGAGACCTTGTGTCTATGAGGTTTTCCTACAGTGGATGGTTTGTTTGCCCACAGGGAGATCTTGGGGGTAGAAATGGGCAGTGGGAGGTAGGGAAACCAGGGGTGTTGTTAACTTGGTCTGCCAGAGTTGAACTGGGATTTTCTGATTTGATGTTACAGTTTATTGAGCCCTAGAGGGTATTTGCTCTGTGACAAAAAAAAAATAAAAACACTTTTTGGCACTATGGAAAGGAAACCCAGAGCTGATAGGGAAAGGGAAACTGCTTAGTCCATCCAGTCTCCTAAGCCACTGACAAGATACTTGAACTTGAACGGAGAAGTGAAGTGTCCCTGTTTGTGGGCCAGTGTTTATAGGAAGTGCTTTACAGGCCCCATTGTCTGCAGCCATATCTCAGTTATCTTAGCAACCCCAGTGTAGAGTGAAAAATGTGGCAAAGACGTGTTGTGGTCAAACAGTAATCAGCTGGAGGACCTAGGATCTAACCTAGTCTGCTGTCCCTGCACACTTCTGTCATACTGCTCATGGTTTTTAAATGTTGGCTTAAACTGGTGTATATTCACTGTAAACAATATCAGGACATTTTCATATGCATGTATAATGTTTTTGGTCCCTCTGGTTTCCCGTTAGTTCTGCTTGTGCCCCTAGACAGTTTCACTTCTCTTTTGTGACATGCGTGCTTTATTTGCATAGCATAGCATAGGAGTACTCAGTGAGGCTGCTGGAGCTCAAAGGAGGCTTAAGAACATTCTAGGTTAAAGCGTATTTTACTAGAAAGGTAGACAAGTCATGTTGACTTGACCTCTGCTCCATCTGTTTCCATGTTTAATCATCGCAACTGTTCCAGGCTTGGGACAGATAAAATGAGTGCTAATATTTCAGGAAAGAAAGCATAATCCAGAGGCTGGAGAGATGCTCAGGGAGTAGGTGAACTTGTCACCAAACTTTGTCCAGAGTTTGATCCTCAGGATCCAAATGCTATTCCAGAAGGAGACAACTGATTTCAACAACTTGTTATCTCTGCACAAATGTAGATAACAACAAAAGTTGTTATCTTGTTAGGATGGAAAAATTTAGCCTAATTCTCCAGTGACCCCAGGAAGCTGGGAGTCTTAAATCCCAAGCTGAGGGTCACCTACTTTAATGTTTACGACAGCCTGTGAGTGAATGAACACAGGAAATGAGCCTTGTCGCCCCACCCAGAAGCCTGTGCCGAAAGCAGACTTCCTGGGCTAAGCGCGGGCTTGAATAATTTAAATTAATTGGTCTGCACTGGATGCTACGAGGTGATTGGTTCACGATGCGTGGGCTTTGTTGTAACCCTATAAAAGCTGTCTCAATCCTGTACCGGGGGTCCTCAGCCCTCTAGCCCTGCATGGCGTATGGCTGATGGCCTCAGTGCACTGGAATATAAAGAACCTTATGTGTTTGCATCAAGACCGCTTCTTGTGAGTGATTTGGGGGGGGGGGCGCCTTTCCTGAGGGGGAGCGTGAGGGACCACACTCTCGAGGGTCTTATAATCTCTACACACACACACACACACACACACACACACACACACACACCTGTGTCACTGTAAAAAAAAAATTACAAAGCATATCCAATAACACATCTTGAAGCAACCATCTAGTAAGTAAATGAAGAATGAGGGTTCAGCCTGCAATGCCAGATCTTTTTCTTTTTTTCTCTTTCCTTTTTTTTTTTTTTTTTTTTTTTTTTTTTTGGTTTTTGGTTTTTGGAGACAGGGTTTCTCTGTATTGCTTTGGAGCCTGTCCTGGAACTAGCACTGTAGACCAGGCTGGCCTTGAACTCACATACCCGTCTGTGAAAATGACTGACCAGTGAGCCTGACTTTAGATGCCTTTAAAACTAGGGACAGATTTTGCATGGTTGCTGGGAATAGAAACCAGTTCCTCATCCTTCTTCAGCAAGGATTTGAGTCACCCCTGAGCAAGTTTTGTATAGTTCAAGCCATCATCATTTTCTCATTTGGAAAAGAAGCATTGACTTGAGAAGAAGCTACTTCAGTTTTTCTGTTGGATCATTCCCATTTTTGTTTTGTTAGGTTCTTAGGATGAATACTGGCTTCATAAGAAGGAGAAGTCTTTGGAGTTCCTGTTTGGAAAAAAAAAATCTCCTTCTGAGGTCTAGAAAAGTGGAGTGTATTGACTCAGAACAAGTAAGTACTCTACAAACAACATCTATCAGTTATGTCTATTGATGATGTTAAATGGAAAAAAGCAATCCATGCTTTCAACTGACTATTCATTTGTGGAATTCTCAATTAAATACTCTTATGTTGTCTTGAGAATTTATTAAAAATATGGCAAGCCTATGGAAAAAAGCAGATGATAGATGGGGTAAGAGTTAAAGAGTGACCCAGTTGTACTTTAAACTGTTCATTCTGGACATCACCTTCTCAATCATAATTTTCCCTCAAGACTTCAGAACTCTATATTCAGTCACTTCAGAGAAATGGTACCCAAATTAATGGTTTTCATTTTGATGCCAGTGTGCTATCTAGTAGCCACTTGGGTCTATTTAACTGTGAATTGAAACATTAAAACATTAATTTACTGTAAACCCAGTTGCACGTGAGGGTATGGTATTACACACCTTTAATCCCAGCACTTGGGAGGCAAAGGCAAGTGGATCTCTGTGAGTTCAAGGCCAGCCTGGTCTACAGAGTAAGTTCCAGGATAGCCAGAGCTACATAGAGAAACCTGTTGGAGGAGAAGGAGGAAAGAAGAACATCTTTAATTACATAATATAGAAACAACTATCCATCTAATAGTTACAGCCTGGTTAGTCATGGGTCATGGCTGTATCTTACAGCTCCATGGTTAGTTTATATATCATGGAGCTAATCCATGACAAGTAATAGAACTATATTATGTTTAGAATATCATAGTATAGTATAAAGCTAATCCATGACAAGTAATAGAACTATATTATGTTTAGAATATCATAGTATACATATAGTTACATAGTATACTTTTTAAACACTAAAATACACACATAAAAGTACAGATATTTTTATATTTATGGTTGTGAGCCTATCCTTTAATGGCAGAGCTATCCCTCAGCCATTATTTTTACATATCTTTTAACTTTTTCTATTCTTGTTTCAGAAAGGTCTTTCTAAATAGGTCTGGCTGTCTTGGAACTCATTATGTTGACCAGGCTGGTCTCTGTCTGCTGAGTGCTGGGATTAAAGGCATGATACCACCACACCCAGCACATCTGTTTTTCAATATCTCAAAGTTTTTAAGTACCAACTGGGTGTCTTCATTTTAAAGTGGGAAGATATATAGCCTCAAGGACAGTTCATACATATAGTGTTGATCTGCCGGCCTATCTGAGACTTATGTGCCTTCTACCATAAAATAAAAGTTGGTAAACATAGATTTAGTAGTTTTCTTTAGGAAGGATGTAGATGCCTAGGATACAAATGAGACTGCAGAGGGAGAGCAGTGGGGCTCCTCACAGGACTTGTAGACAGCTACTCTGCTGAGGTTTGCAGTGGGGATCTGCAATGGTGAGGAGGGGAGCTGCAGTGAGACCCCAGGGGTTGGACTGCCTAATGGTACATTCTAGACCAAAGAGGACTTAGTGGCTTTGGGAAAAATGTCTTCACTCTCCAGTTAGTCATGAGAGATGGAAAAGCCAGAGCCAGCCTACTGTACAAAGCAAACTTGCAGGTCGAGCATATAAGACCAGGGGAACATGCCTTTAAGCTGGCACACATTTGTCTGTATTTAAGAGTTAGGCCCAGGATTGGGGCTGTAATTTGGTGGTAGAGATTTGGCCTCCCATGCTTGAGGTTGTAGGTTCAATCAATCCCCAGGACTGGCAATCAACCAAACCCCAAAATAGATTAAGACATTGCAGAGAGGTGTGGTTCAGTGCACACACACACACACACACACACACACACACACACACACACACAAATGATGAGGCCTCCTTAGAGACTAGGAGAAATGAGAGCGCTTAGACTGAATACTGTCTAATACTTTGTAGTGATCATTTTTGGAAAAGACTAAAACTTGTGAAAGATAAAACAACTATTTTTTGAGTTATGACAGGAAGATAAGAACTGAACATGTTGACATATTACTTTGTATGTGATGACAGACATGAATTCTCCTAACAACTCCCCAGGTTATATAGACTATGTGCTATAGTGGGGTTTGGTGAAATGTTGAATTTTCAGATTTTTATTAGCCAGTCAATATATGGCTATTTTGAAATTGGCCATGGTGGAAATATTGAATCCCTTACTGGGCTTAGTAAATGCTACAAAAAGGATACTCTGGGTGTTACATAGTTTGTCATTATTTCAGATTCAAAAGAGAGTTGCCAAAGGTTACAGATGCTAGCAAGTGGCAGATCCTATGCTGTTGCAGTAATTTTACTTTCGGGAAATGTGAGCAAACACCTAGTTACCCCAGATAGAACCCCAATAAGAGACTAAAGTAGCCATTCCATCTATATAGTTTGTTGAACCAGTAGATTTGTTGGTCTTGGTTGTCAGAGCCCAGGTAAGGGGTTACAACAAATACCCACGTTCCCACAAAGCCCTATATCAAGCACAGATGACGACTGCTGCCTGCCTATCTGTGTACAGATAGAGACTCTCCTCCAGTTAACCTTTCACACTCTATTCTAGCACCTCCCAAGTCAGGCTGAAGTTGAGGGAAAACGGCTGGGGGGGGGCACTCGGGAAAGAACAGCTGGGATATCAGTCGAGGGCCTAACTCCTCCTCCTAAGGGAGACTGTCGACAGGTGCAAATACTGTGAGGGTCTCTTGTTCTGATTAAGAGAGTAATAACTCTTGGGCCCATGTTTTCACTATTGTGACTTCCCTGGAGATTTTCTTTTTTCTGGTTCTCTCCCTCTTTTGGAGACAGGGTCTCACTATGTGGCCCTGGATGTCCTGGAACTCACTGTGGAGACCAGGCTGGCCTCAAACTGACAGAAATCTACCTTCCTTTGCCTCCTGAGTCTAGGGTTAAAGGTGGGTGCCACCACACCTGGTGCTCACTAGAGACTCTTGTATCCGTGGACAAAAATCACCCACCTGACTTCATCACCTAAAACTGCCTCGATCACTGAGCAAGTTAGGGCTGCGGAGTTTCGCAGGGCACTTCTGTTTTTGTTGTTTGTTTTATTTTGTTTTTTGAGACAGGGTTTCTCTGTGTAACTGCCCTGGCTGTCCTGTAGACCAGTCTGGCCGAGAACTCAGAGAGATCCACCTGCCTCTCCCTTCCAGCTGCTGGGGTTAATGGCATGTGTCACCACCTCCTGGCTTGCAGAGCACTTCTTGAGGACCTGGATGTCAAGCATCTGGTGTCTCCATAATTCAAGATGGGCCTGATGCAAATAATAATAATAATAAAATAAAAAAAAATGCAGCCTTGATGTGCTGGTGACAGATACGTGCATTTCATGTAGATTAAAATAAATAAATGAACAAATATTTACCTGTGTCTCTTCAGTGAACTTCATAAAGGAAAACAGTCAAGCCCTTATCCAAAGGATGGGCATCACAGTTACCAAGCAAATCTCAGATGAGCTGTTTGTATGGAACGTTCTCAATTATGAAGAAGTGGCCATCATTTGCTGTGAGAAGGTGGAACAGGATGCTGCACGAGCAATCATTCATATGATTCTGAAGAAGGGCTCAGAGGCCTGCAACCTCTTTCTTAAGTGTCTCGAGAAGAGTGACTATACTATGTATCAGGACTTAACTGGACAAAGTAAGTATTGCTTTGCTCACCTCTGTCTCACCATTAAGAACACAAACCATTCAGAACAGCTTTTGGTGGAATTTCAGCTTGTCCTCCACTTTTGTGTGGTTGGTCAGAGACTTTGAGCCATTCACACTAGGCACTTGACAGTGAAGCCATGTAAGTGATCCCAGAGCTGGGCAAGAAATGAGTTAAGTATAGTCTCGCTTCAATGTACAACTGGGATGCTGGGGTGCGTTGGCTACCATGGCTGTTTGAGGAGAATGAGGCAGATGGACAGAGAGATTGAAGCCAGCCTGGGATATATATCAAGATTCTGTCTAAAAAATATGCCAGTTAGGAGGACTGGGCAGTCTATAGGGCCTCTGGTAGTGGATCAGTATGTATCTGTGGTGTACAAATGGACTTTGGGAGCCCGTTTCACATAGAGGGATACGCTCTCAGCATAGACACACAGGGGAGGGCCTGGGTCCTGCTTCAAATGATCTGACAGACTTTGTTTGAAGATTCCCCATTGAAGGCCTTACCCTCCCTGGGGAGCACAAAGGGGATGGGATGGGGGTTGGTGGGGGAAACAGAGGAGGATGGGAGGGTGAGGGAACTGGGAGTGACATGTGAAAACAAGCTTGTCTCAAATTTAAATTAAAAATTATCATTAAAAAGAAGAATGAATGAGTAGGGAAGGAAAAAAAGTATGTTTAGCTGGAACACAGATAGAAAAGCCAGCAATCCTCAGTGGGCGGGCAAGTGGCCCTGCCGACTATCTATCTCCTATTGCAGTGCCATGGAAAACTGACACTCTACTTTCCATGCAACAGCAATGTTATCATCACCACGCTATACCTCCAACTCCTCATTTTAGTATTTTAAGTGAATAAATTGCATAATTGGTTGGATTTTACTCCATCTCACATTCTCAGGCAAATGTTTCACTTTTCTTAACTAGGAGGATGACTTTTCTCATTTCCAATCTGCTGCTATAAGATTTGATGGCAAGAAAAAGGAAAGGTAGAGAAGAGGGAATGAGGGGAAGGGTGCCAGGGGAAATGGATGGGCATTTAGAGCCTGTTGTGGTATCTAAGAACTAGGAAGAAAGTCAGCCACCCCCAGCTGCTGTGCTTGGCACCTCTGCCATTCATCCCCCTGAGCCCTGGGCTTTAGGGATGTCTTAGGGTTTCTGTTACTTCGACAAAACACCATGACCAAAGAGAAAGTTGGGGAGAAGAGGGTTTATTTGGTTTATTTTCATATCACTGCTCATCACTGAAGGAAATCAGAACAGGAAGTCAAGCAGGACAGGATCCGGGAGGCAGGAGCTGATGCAGAGGCCATGAAGGGATGCTTCTTACTGACTTGCCTGCTTTCTTATAGAACCCAAGACCACCAGCCCAGGGATGGCATCACCCACCGTGAGCTGGGTTCTCCCCCATTGATCACTAATTGAGAAAACGCCTTATCGATGGATCTCATGGAGGCATTTTCTCAACTGAGGCTCCTTCCTCTCCAACAAGACTAGCTTGTGTCAGGTTGATGCAAAACCAGCCAGTACAGAGGCGATGCAGAATCAAGTTCTCTATAACAGCATCTCTTTCTAACAGGTATTTTTCATCAGAACACAGAAGACTTGGATGTCTTGGCTCAGAATTTAAAATACTTGTACAACAGCCCTGCCTTTTTGAACTTCTATCCCCTGGGTAAAGATATCGACATCATTTTTAATCTGAAGATTACCTTCACAGAACCTGTCCTGTGGAGGAAGGACCATCGTCATCACCGAGTAGAGCAGCTAACCCTGGGCAATCTGTTGGATGCTCTTCAGAGCCCCTGCCTCATTGAAGGGGAGTCTGGCAAAGGGAAGTCCACCCTGCTGCAGAGAATTGCCATGCTCTGGGCCTCCGAGGAGTGCAAGGCTCTGAACAGGTTCAAATTGGTTTTCTTTGTTCGCCTGAGCAGTGCAGAGCATGGACTGTTTGAAACAGTGTGTGATCAGCTCTTGAATGTACCCGACTCTGTTAGCAAGCGAGGGTTCATGGCTATGCTGCTGAAACTGCAGCAGGAAGTCCTCTTTCTCCTCGATGGTTATAATGAATTCCAGCCCCAGAAATGCCCGGAAATCGAAGACCTGATAAAGCAAAACCATCGTTTCAAGAACATGGTCATCATCACAACCACCTCCGAGTGCCTGAGACATGTCAGGCATGTTGGCGCCCTGACTGCGGAAGTGGGGGACATGACAGAAGACAGTGCCCAGGTTCTCATCCGAGAAGTGCTGATAAAGGAGCTAGCCGAAGGCCTGCTATCCCAGATCCAGGTGTCCAAGTGCTTGAGAAATCTGATGAAGACCCCTCTCTTTGTGGTGATCACCTGTGCAATCCAGATGGGCAGGAAGGAATTCAAAGATCACACACAAACCATGTTGTTCCGAACCCTCTATGACCTCCTGATCAAGAAAAACAAGCACAAACACAGAGGCAGTGCTGAGAGTGAGTTTTTCAGGAGCCTGGACTGCTGTGGAGACCTAGCTCTGGAGGGCGTGTTCTCCCACAGGTTTGCTTTTGAACCGGAGGATCTGTCCAGCATGAACGAGGATGTCCTGGTGACAACTGGGCTCCTCTGTAAGTACACAGCTCAGAGGCTGACACCCAAGTATAAATTCTTTCATAAATCCTTCCAGGAGTACACAGCGGGACGAAGACTTAGCAGTTTGTTGGTTTCCAGAGAACCAGAGGAGGTGAGCAAGGGGAATGACTACTTAAAGAAAATGGTTTCTATCTCTGACATCACATCCCTGTATGGCAATCTGCTCCTGTACACATGTGGCTCATCCCCAGAGGCCACCAGGGCTGTCATGAGGCACCTTGCATTGGTGGATGAGCATGGCAGCTTACAAGGGCTTTCTGTCACCAAGAGGCCTCTCTGGAGGCAGGACTCTGTACAGAGCATGAGAAACACCACCGAGCAAGATGATCTGAAAGCCATCAATGTAAATTCTTTTGTAGAGTGTGGCATCAACTTATTCTTGGAGAGTATATCTGAATCAGCCCTGAGCCAAGAATTTGAAGCTTTCTTTAATGGTAAAAGTTTACACATAGACTCAGAGAACATCCCCGATTACTTGTTTGACTTCTTTGAACACTTGCCTAATTGTGTAAGCGCATTGGACTTTGTCAAGCTGACGTTCCATGGGAGAGCCACTGCTTCACAGGCCAAGGCTGCAGAGAACGGCCCTGGAGTCCACATGGAAGGCCTCTCTGAAACCTACATTCCCAGCAGGGCTGTGTCTTTGTTCTTCAACTGGAAGCAGGAATTTAAGACTCTAGATGTCACACTCCGGAATATCAGCAAGCTGGATAAACAAGATATCAAATATCTGGGGAAGATATTCAGCTCTGCCACAAACCTCCGGCTGCACATCAAGAGATGTGTGGCTGTGGCTGGAAGCCTCAGCTCAGTCCTCAGGACCTGTAAGAACATCCACTCCCTCATGGTGGAAGCCAGTCCCCTCACCAGAGATGATGAGCAGCACATCACGTCTGTGACAAACCTCCAGAACTTGAGCATTCACCACCTGCAGACTCAACGGCTGCCAGGTATGGATATATCCAAAGTATGTAATCACGACTGGCTGGTGCTGTGCACGTGCTAGATGGCACTGAGGCTTCTGGTATCAGTTCTAATGCTTTTTACCTTCTGGGTGGTCCCCAAGCCTGGCTTACCTTCTCTGCATTTCCTCTGTCCTTCATTTCCGCTGCCTTGAAACTCTCTGTGGTTCCTGCCTCCAGTCCCAATCTGGATGTGTTTAGCTGCCAAATATTTACTCCCCTCCTCTCTCCTGTTCTTTCTTCTTCTTTCCTTTCTTATCTTTTCCTCCCCAACCAACTTTCATCCACTTCTCCCCCCTCTCCTTTTCCAGTTCCTTCTTCAATACATGATCTCATGTGTAGCCCAGACTTGCCTCACACCCACTGCAATCCTCCTGCTTCAGCCTCCCAAAGGCTGGGATTATAGGCATGAGCACCACATCCTGCTACCTTTTATCTTTCTGTTTAATTTCATTATATTTGAACAGCATGCTTATAGATGAACCCACTACCCATTTCTGACAAAATAACCATGTTTATGGGGATATGGTGAGCCCTTAGTGCCCTTTGTGATAACTAAAACCTGATTGGTAATGGGTATGACAGTGACGGTAAATAATGACAGCAGCAGGGAGGGACATGTGCTGTTCTGTTTTCTTTTGGCAGGTGGTCTGACTGACAACTTGGGTAATCTGAAGAACCTTGTGAAGCTCATACTGGAAAACATTAGGATGGATGAGAAAGATGCTAAAAACCTAGGTCAGATTTTTGTTTCTTTAATATTCTTTGTTTGTTTAATTATTTATTTTTTAATTGTATATGCATTGGTGTTTTACCTGCATGTATATGTAAGAGTGTCTGGTTCAAGATCAACCTGGTCTACGAAGTGAGTTCCAGGACAGTCAGGGCTACATAGAGAAACCCTGTCTTGAAAACACAAAACAAAAAAGAAACCAGTATGATGGTATTAGTAATAATTACTATGCACTATGACTTAGTAGTGTGTATTAAGTTAGCAACTTACTCTATATAGAGTTCACATTGTGTCTCACCAAATACTCACAACAACCCAAGTGTGTAGGACTAATGACCCCCTAAAGCCACAGTTTATCCAAGTATGAATTAGTGAATCTAGAAACCTGAAGATCCACAAAGCTCATGTATGCACTTCCTACTACATCAGCACTTACTGAGGCCTTACTGTGTTTGTTATACCTAGTGAGTGTGCCACATACATTATCTGCAAATTCCCCTAAGCTCCAAAGCACAGGATCGATAAACTCTTGATCTGAGGGATGCACCTCAATGGTAGAGCACTTGCCTAACAAGCACAACACTCAGGTCCAAACTCCAATACCAGAGAAGTGGAGGAGGAGACAGATAGGATCCAGAAAGTCACTGTATGTTTCTCTCATGTGTACCATATATTGATGATTAAGTTCCACATAATCACTCCTGAATGCCACAGCAACACCAGGGCTAAGAATGAGGGGTTCTCTAGAATGCGTTCAGCTGTACTGTGGGTGGAGGGTACACTGACACTGGCCGAACATACGGCTCTAGGCGTAGTCATTGAAAGGAGTCTAGAGCGGGAGGAGGGGGATAGTGGGGGTGGGACTGGGTGAGTGTCTTTGAGTTGTACAGTTGCACTAGCCATCCACAGGGCTGTTGCACCTGCTGCCTCCTGAGGGAAGTGAAAATCAGGAAGAAAGAACATGTCTGGAATCTAGCAGCAGGGCAGCCTTGGCTGGGGGCTCCTGAGTTTAAGGCCATCCTGGACTGGATAGCAAGAGCCTCCTTATGTAGAAATGCATAATTTTTTTTGTTTGTTTTGTTTTTTGAGTCAGGGTTTCTCTGTGGCTTTGGAACATATTCTGGAAGTGGCTCTGTAAATCAGGCTGGTCTTGAACTCACAGAGATCTACCTGCCTCTACCTCCTGAGTGCTGGCATTAAAGATGAGCACCACCACTACTCTGCACATAAATATTTTTTAAAAGAAAAAAAAAGAACACAAAACTTTTCTTCATAGTTGTCTTACTTCCATTTCACAAATCCAGATAAACATAGTCTGTTCATGTATTCATTTCCTGTTTCCTTGTAGCCAATGGCCTGGGAAAACTGAAGAAGATGCGTTTGTTTCATCTGATTAATTTGTCTGACATTGGGGAGGGGATGGATCCCATAATTGAGTCTCTGTCAGGAGAACCATGTGACCTGCAAGAGTTGAAGTTGGTGGCCTGCTGTCTGACTGCAAATTCAGTGAAAACCCTAGGTAACCAATGCAGCCCTCACCTCCACCCACTGGATGCACAACAGAACACTTGACCTTTGTCTAAGTCAGAATTAAAATTATTAGTGGCGATAAGAGAGGGTTGCATAATAGTTGACAGTTATGACCTTAAGAGAAAGTGAAAAGATTTTAAAAAAGAATTCTGTGTCTCAAAACACACCCTCCCAAATTTCCACCATTTTTGTCATAGTGTTACCGTCTAATAATTCCTTGGGGAGATGGGCAAACAAATGATGGAGAAAGAGAATGATTTCCCCAGTGTTGCTAAGCTACTTATTCTTCCCTTTGCTCTGTTCAGATAGACTTGGAATACAGTGATACAACACTTCAGTCTTTTGAGTTCCCAAATGTCATGCATACCAATTATAGAGAACATTTGTGTATTTCTGGATAAGCTGTTTAGTTCAGACATGTCTTAAAATTTAGAGTTTGGGGGCTGGAGAGATGGATCAGCAGTTAAGAGCACTGACAATCCTTCAAAAGACTTGGGTTTTACTCGGCACTCCCAGGGCAGCTCACAACAATCTGTAACTTCAGTCCTAGGGCACACAATGCTCTCTTCTGGCCCCTGGGGGCCCAGGCACACATGTGGTGTACAGATATACATGCAGGCAAGATACCCATACATGAAGTAATTTTTCTCTGTATTGCTTTGGAGCCTGTCCTTGCAAGTAGCTCTGTAGACCAAACTGGCATCCAATTCACAGAGATCTGCCTGACTCCGCCTCCCAAGTGCTGGGACTAAAGGTGTGCGCCATCAATGCCTGGCATATGAAGTAATTTTTAAAAACTTGATTTTGGAAAATTAATGGTATGGCTTTTTAATTTTATTTATTTATTTTTTGAGTCAGGATCTCACTATATATCTGACTAGTCTGGAATTCGCTATGTAGAACAGTCTAGCCTGGAACTCATAGAAATCCCCTTGCCTCATGAATGCCGGATTAAAGGTGTGCACCATCCTGCTGGTCCTAACCCTCTGAAAATCAATCTATGGGGCCTGGAGAGACTCGGGACCAAGAGCACTTGCTGCTCTTGCATCAAACGTGACTGGTCTTAGCACCCACATTTGGCAACTTCTGAAACTCCAGCTTCAAGGGATTTGGTGCCTCCTTCTACTTCCATAGGCAATTTCACTCACTTGGACATACCCTCACATAGAAACATCATACACACACACTTATGAATAAAAATAAATTAAAATTGATGCTATAAAGGTTCTGGGAATCTATAAAGATTATCATTCTTACATTGATATAAATTTATAAAGAAAGCCCATGGTTGGGAAAGGCTAGACCAATAGTAGGAACATAAATGATGAGAACATGCCTTCACGTCTCCATTTTTACTTATAAACTATCTGTAAGGGAAAAGAGAAAATATACATATTGATGAAATGCTTTACCTGCCTATTAAATAGAAACTAACCTTTATCTGTTGTACTGAAATCTGTTTCGCTTTGATATGAAGTACCATTTTAGTAATGGTATCTTATTTTTCATATCCCTAATGCCTACCCACTACCTGTCTCAGTCACCAGGGCCTATGGCCTAGGAGACTCATAACCCTGAAGCTGTGGAAGCAAACCGATCAAGAACCATGAAGTTTTTCTCATTTGTTTGAGACAGAGAACAGCATTGAAGTCTGAAACCTGTCTCCTTTTAAATGGCTGTGTAAGACAATTTATCCCTTCTAAAAATGTCCAGGTGTGGTGATAAACACCTTCAATCCCAGCACAAAGGTGGCAGGAGGCAGGGGGAGTTCTGTGAGTTTGAGAGTTCAAGGCTACACAGTGAGACCCTATCTTAATAAACAAATGAACAAACTGAGGTCAGCAAAGAAAAAACTACAATGTTGTGTCCAACACTGATTTAATAGTCTAATCTGGGACTAGGAAATACCTGTCCATTTAGTCAAAGCCATGAAAACTGAGGGGTCCCCCTATAACTCAATAAAAAAGAAATCCAGTGTGTATTGTTATCTTCAAAAACAACAAGGACACAGAATTCTAAAGATACTGGGCAATGTATATATGGTTACTTGAAAGTTTTTTCACTTTTTTTCTTCCAGCACAGAATCTTCACAATTTGGTCAAACTGAGCATTCTTGACATATCAGAAAATTATCTGGAAAAGGATGGAAATAAAACTATACAGAAACTGAGTAAGGATGACAGCTTTGCCAACAATGTGCTTTCTAATATGTATGCTGAGTGATTAGAAAACTACAGCCTTCTCCTGGGCCTCTGTGCACCCTACCAAGTCAACTTTCTTAGGGAAAATGTTTAGCACTTTCTTAAACTGTCATTAAGGAACACAGGCCCATGTCTTCTTCTCCTCCTCCTCCTCCCCCTCCTTCTCCTCCTCCTTCTTTTTAATGTTTATTTAATTTGAGGGCTGGAGAGGTGGCTCAGTGGTTAAGAAGCCAAATTTAGTTCCTAGCATCCACATGACAGCTCACAGACATTTGTAACTCTTGTCCCAGGGAATCTGATGCTGTCTTCTCAGTTCTGTGGGTACCAGGCACAGATGGGTACACATATATAAATGCAAGTGAAATACACACACACACACACACACACACACACACACAATCTGTGTGTGTGCCTGCAGAGACCAGAAGAGAGTGTTGGATTTACAGGCATTATGAGCCATTTGCCATGGGTTCCAGGAATGAATTCAGGTCCTCTACAAGAGTAGTGCATGCTCTTAACTGTTGACCCATTTCTCCAAGCCTAAGCCTGTGTCTTTTGAGTCATCAGTTTGTGTATCTTCATTGTACCTGAGGCTCTTCCAGTTTGCCAACAACAAGGAAGCTAGTGTTTGATACTGATGACAGTTTGCCTAAGGAGTTAGTGATATGGCTTTTACTCCCCCAGGCTTATAAGACTGACTCTTGTACATATTGTATTAACTTAGTCATCCAAGGACTGCAATATTCTTATGCTGTCGGTTGCAGTAAGGGGCTGAGCATGAGGTCTCAGATAAGCCAAACATTTGGAGATATGTGTGTGTGTGTGTGTGTGTGAGAGAGAGAGAGAGAGAGAGAGAGAGAGAGAGAGAGAGAGAGAGAGAGAGAGAGAGAGAGAGAGAGAGAGATGGTGTCACTATGCAGCCTAGAACTCTCTAAGTAGACAGGGTGTCCTTGAAATCATGGAGATCCATCTGCCTCTGCCACTTGAGTGCTGGCATCAAAAGGATATTTGTTTTAATAATGTTGTTACAGGAAAATGAGGCAGGGAGCTGCCTTGCTCAAACAGACACCAGAAATGCAGTAGCGGATCAGAAAAAGCTGATCATGGTGGGCTTTGTGAACTTCTCTTTATGACTCTGAGCAACTGGACAGAGTTTACAGTATATATAGACTTTTCCAGCATTGTTTCTAACTATTATATCATTGGTGGGCTTAAGTTTCTATCAAGGTCACATGGCAAAGATAAAAACAAGAAATTCATGCTGGGAATGGGGGTGTATGCTTTTGACCCCAGCACTTGAATAGGCAAGTAGATATCTATAAGTTTGAGGCCAGCTTGGTCTACATAGTGAGTTCCAAGCTATCCAGGGATATATCTCAAAGAAAAGACAGGGGTGTGTATGGGGGGGTGGGTGGTTAGGACATTTTCCTTTTTATAAAACAGGGTAACTGCAAGCAGCTGTTTTACCAGATTCCTAAATAACCATTTCTTCCTGGGTGGTCCTTGCGGTTCTGTTACATCTCTTTGTTTTTGTTCTGACATTATTTCCTCCTTAAATTTCACTGGGAGTGATAAGATTTTTGAGGTGCTACAGTAGCATGTGGTCAAGACAAAATAACTGATATATGTCTGGAATTCACTTCAGAAAAATGCATGAGTCTGGTCAGGGTTAAGCAATGTAGCTTATGATTTATTGTTTATTGAAGGTTTGGATTGTTTTTAATAGTTTCATTTTTACTACGTGTTTATATATTTGAATATTTTCTATAAAAATAACCAAAAATAAGTAAATACTTATTAAAGATTAAGTAGCAAATTTAAAGATCATTCCTTCATCTGTATCCTGCACAGCCTAGATTATGAGTTGACGTCATTCCTGAATTGTTTTCTATTTCAAGTTGGCAGGCTCAGCGTTCTGGAGCAGCTAACCACATTGATGCTACCTTGGTGCAGAAATGTGCTCATCTGCCTGCCCAACCTGCTGAAGCAACTGGAGCTAGTCCCAGGGCTTCTCAAGCTTGGATTGAAAAACTGGAAACTCATGGATGCAGAGATTAGAAGCTTAGGTAGGTACACCCAACAATGCCGAGAGAAGAAAGGCTGACCTAACTTTAAACAAAGCTTCCCTCACTCCTGAGACAGGCTTTCTTTATGTAGCCCTGAGTGTCCTGGAACTCACTGTGTAGACGAGGCTGGCCTCACACTCAGAGATCTGCCTGCCTCTGCCTCCCGAGTGCTGGGATTATAGATAGGTGTGCACCACCACCCAGTTTTCTCTTTCTTATTTACTAGGATCCTATTTCTATTAATATTAATCTCTGAAAAAAATGTATTGTTTTTGAAGCCCCTCCCATTCTTGTTTCCTATGTTGCCATATGCTATAGTTGGAATGTTGTTCTTAAAGCTACATGCATAAAACAAGATCCATTGCAGCAGTGCTGAGAAGTAGGAATTCAGCATTTAGGTCATTGGTCCACTCTCCCGAATGGGTAATGCAAACTGTAGAAGGGCCTGAGCTTGGCAGCTTGAGCTCATGCTTGTTTTTTGTCACCCTTCTCCTTCTGCTATGGGGAGAGACCGGAGGAGGCCTTGCCACATGTTAGTCCCTCAACCTTGACCACGAATCATTTCTGTTTGTCATAAGTTTACCAGCCTGTGGTATTATGTTACAGCAACACAAGACAGACTAACAAAAGCCCTTTCCATGAGTGGTCCCTCTTCTGTGGGTGATGAGTTGAAACTTAGTCTTTATTGGAGTCTGCTCTCAGGTGACTCTTCTCATATTTTCAAGTGAGGCACAAGCTGAGAAGACTCTTTGTGTCTAGGGGAGAAGATTATTTAAAACATTATGAGTGTTTGCTTGCCTATGTGTATGTGAACATACAGCCAGAAGAAGTTGTATGGGATATCATGTGGGTGCTGGGAATCAAATTCAGGTCTTCTGGAAGAGCATTTAATGCTCTTTACTCCAATCCATAGCTACAGCCCCAGAGATGACTTTTGATTGGTTGGCTTCACTATGGAGTGGGTGGGGGCAGGGAACCAGGCATGCAAAGTAGCTTTGCTTCTTGGGGGAAACTGAGTGTCTCCTGAGAACCTTCCAGTCTTTCTCCTAGAGTATACAAGACCAATTACTAGTGTTCTGGAATGCCTACTGCTTCCGTGTGCCTGCTCTCAGGTTCCCTCTCACAGGACCCTACCTGCCAACTAGTAAGCGGGTGTCTTCACGCTGTACTGTAAGCCCAAAGTGACAAGGAGTATGCACAGTCTGTGGTACACAGTAGATACTCAAATGCTGGCTGAATACATAAATGGTGCCACCGTTCATTACTTAGGACCCATTTTAGGGCTCCAGGCTCCAGCCTATCATAGAGGGGAAATCATGGGCAGGAGCTTGAGGATGCTGGTCACAATGCATCCATCATCGGGAACAGAGAAAGTGATGAATGCATGCAGGCTCTTCAGTCTTCCACCTCCAGTCAGGGAATGATGCCTCCAATGCAGGCATGCCAAGAGGCCCATCTTTCAGGTGATTCTAGATGAGGTCAAGCTGACAGTTAACGCTAGGTGATCAGACACTGCTCAGGTGAACTGAAGGCGATGTTAAAGGCCTCTACTTGAAGCAGGTGAAATTTGACCATTTGCATTCTCCACGGTCCTCAGTTGTCAAAGCTCCAAATGCCAAGAGTCTCTGTTGGATCCAGTTTGATCCAGATTCAATCAGCAGAGAGCATATCCTCAGACCATGGAAAGTGCTGCTTGGTTTTTCATACCTATGTTTGCATACACTCTGATAATTACCTGGAAAACTCAGCTGACATCCTCAAACTGAAATGGAGAACCACAGAAACAGCTCATGTTCTCATTGCTTTTTTAAATTCCTCCTGGGTAGTGAAAAGGAGTTGCTCTTTGGGGAAAAAGTCTACAAACTGCAAAACAAAAACAAAAGTCACATAGGGGTGGCAGAGTAGGGGCATGAGTTGTGAAGGCCTGGGGAGAGGAGCACTCTTAGAAAGGGAGGTGAGGACCTGTGTGCCTGGAAAGAGGGGCACTCTTAGAAAGCCTGTTAAACTAGGGACAGATTGAAGATCAGCAAAGACCTGGCTGGACCATGACTGACTGGAGCTAGAAATTGACTTCTTTCCTATCTTGTCATCTACAAATGCACAGTCCAAGCAGATGAGGCAGCCAAACCCTGCCCAGTCTTTCCCAGACAGCTGTTGTTTTGACTCCTTCATTCCTTAGTTTTATTTTTAACTTCATGGTCATAGCTATTGTCATGTGGCCATGTCAGGCTTTTTCAAAGTGACATGGAACACCTCACTTCTGCTTCTGTTTCCTTGGTAGAAATTTAGATACATTTAAGGGGGGGAGTATGGAATATGAATGGTCATGATTGCAGATTAGCAGTTTGTCTTATAACTAAGGAAGTTAAAGTATGAAAAACAGGGTCCGAGGATGGTCTCAGCAGAGGGTGGCACACATGAGAGATGAAGATAGAAGCCTGGGAGCCACCCTCTTCACCTGGATTCACCCACTTTGTAGATGGAAGTTTCTGTCCCGCCCAGTCCGGCCCATCCTCCATCACCACTCCCTCCCCTTCTCTATTGTTTATGTATGGACAGGTAAAGATACCTTTACTTCGGGTATTTGTAATAAAGACACAAAGGAACTTGCCAGACTAAAACTTGCAAAGGTGATGAAAATCCTGGCTGATATTGATTGAAGACACTCAAGTGAGCTCTGGGGGCTGCATCACATTCACATACTTGCCCTTAGCAAACTACATAGGCCACACAAGGATATTTGCCAATTCTGAATCCCCAAATCACCAAGAGACCCATTCCTATGCAAAAGCCTTGATGAATTCATGATATTTTGTTCCCTGCCTCTCAGATCCTGGGATCAGTGTGTGTGTGTGTGTGTGTGTGTGTGTGTGTGTGTGTGTGTGTGTGTGTGTGTAAATGTGTATGGTGAAAGGTTTATTTATTTTTCCATACAGCAGGGTTCACCTGATTCCAGTGCAGGTGTACAGGGCATAGGGGAGTAAGGAATGAGCCTGCAGGAGGCCTGTGTTGTCCTGTGAGTCAGCAGAGCGGGCATCCCCCTCCTCTGTGTAGGAGCCCCTTTGGGGTGTTCTATTTATGGGGAATATAGGATCTCCCTGAAGAGACTAGGACAGCTGAAAAACAAAGCCCTCTCTAGATATGGAATGACTCTCTGTTACTTAAGTTTATAGGTAGGGATATCCTACATCTAAATATAAACCTGTTCAGTAGTTTTACTTCTACAAACATGGAAGGGCCTAATATTGCCTGTTTGATTCCAATTTTAAAAACCACTCCTTGATATCTCATAGCATCTCTCACACTTCAATGTTTAATCAACTTTCCATTTCTGGGAGGAATCAGGACTTAGGTAAAATACACACATCACTTACATTTACCTTCAGTATTCTTCTATCATTGGTGATTGGGAAACAGAATGCAGCTAGGTGGTGGCACACACCTTTAGTGCCAGCACTGGGGAGGCAGAGGCAGGCAGATCTCTGTGAGTTCGAGACCAGCCTAGTCTACAAGAGCTAGTTCCAGGACAGCCTCCAAAGTCACAGAGAAACCCTGTTGAAAAACAAAAAACAAGCAAACAAACAAATAAAAACAAAACCCAAAAAACAACAACAAAAAGATAATGGGCACTGTCACAGGCTGTTGTAGGAAATCTTTCTCCCTGGGAAACAACAGTGGTCTAAACGGGATCATTTTAAAATAGAAAATGGTTCATGTGTGTGTACAGAACTTCATCACGGCTTTCTTCCAATTAACATATTTATTTCTTCTCCTAGGTGCATTTTTGGAGACGAATCCTCTGAGAGACTTGCAGCAGTTGGATTTAGCCGGAAATTGTGTGAGCAGCGATGGATGGCTTTCCTTCATGAATGTATTTGAGAACCTTAAACAATTAGTGTTTTTTGACTTCAGTACTAAAGAATTTTTACCAGATGCATCACTTGTGAGAAAACTTAGTCAAGTGTTATCGAAGTTAACTTTTCTGCAAGAAGCTAGGCTCATTGGGTGGGAGCTTGATGACTATGATATTAGTGTCATTAAAGGCACCTTTAAGCTAGTAATTGAAAATACCCAAAGCAATCAAGTACTTTAGAGACTCTATTACTTTCAGTGGATCATTGAAAATCTTGTGGAGGGGGCTGGAAAGATGGCTCAGTGGTTAGAAGCACTGGCTGCTCCTTCCAGAGGACCTGGGTTCTATTCCCGGCACTCACAAAGTGGCTCCCAATCATCTGTGACTCCAGCTCCAGGGGATCCAACACCGTCTTCTACCTCCACAGGTACGAGGCAGGCAAGTGGCACATAAACATGCAGACAAAAATGCTCATCCACGTAAAATAAAACTTTTGTTTAGTTTTTTTGAGACAGGGTTTGTCTGTGGCTTTGGAGCCTGTCCTGGAACTAGCTCTTGTAGACCAAGCTGGCCTCAAACTCACAGTGAACCACCTGCCTCTGCCTCCTGAATGCTGGGATTAAAGGTGTGTGCCATCATCACCTGCCTGTAAAATAAAATTTTAAAAATACTTTAAAAAAATTTGTGGAAGGAAGTCAAATATGACAAAGGGGAAGGGGTTTGAGAAACGTGTTTGGCCTCATCTCTCTACTTGGGTCTATCTGGATGCCCTTCAACTATTGTTCATGTTTGTGTTACCTGGCCCTAAGAATATTGGGTCACAACAACTTGATATACCGTGTTCCTGGGTGAATATGTGACAACTAAGTTACTAATAAATAAGTTAAAGTTGTCTAGAGAACAAACGTCATATGTGTTATTTAATTCAACTGGTTTATCTAAGGCATTTTGGAGTGTATAGAGTACTTTCTCACATGAAAAGCATTACCAGATTTGAAAGGTAAACAGACACTGATTTGTATGCATGTGAGTGGTTGGGTGATATATTATTTATGATCTAATAAAGCTTGCCTAAAGATCAAAATGCAAAGCTAGTCACAGTGGTGGTACATGCCTTAATCCCAGCACTAGAGAAGCACATACAGGAGCAGGATCTCAGAGCAGGCAATTAGTCTCCAGCCATGTTAAGAATCTTCCCAGACTTGGCAGAGTTAAGAGCTCTCTGGTGGCTTGGCTGTTTTGCTTCTCTGACCTTCAGCTTGAACCCTGTTATCTGTCTCTGGGTCTTTATTAATTGTGTTAGAGTGGTGTGTATGCCATGGTGTACATGTGGGGTCAAAGGACAGTTTGTGTGAGTTGGTTTTTCTCCTCCTTTCCAGAGAATAGAGGATCTAATTCAGGTCATGGGCTTTGTGGTGGTGTCTTTATCTGCTGAGCCATATACCAGCCCCAACTGGGTATCTGTGGTCAAGCAAAAATTGGCAGTTCAACCTACTGGGGTGGTGGTGGCACACACCTTTAATCCCAGCACTTAGTAGGCAGAGAGGTGGAGCTCTGTGAGTCTGAGGCAGCCTGGTCTACAGAGCAAGTTCCAGGATAGCCAGAGCTGGTACACAGAGAAACCCTGTCTCACACACACACACACACACACACACACACACACACACACACACACACACACACAAAGAAGATCAACCAGCTGGTACACAGAGAAACCCTGTCTCAAACACACACACACACACACACACACACACACACACACACACACACACACACAAAGATCAACCAGGGTCTTAAAACTCTCAGGAGTTGATAAGATCATTGTATCACTGTAAGTAGTTCTAACTATGACCTCAGAAATTAAAGAGGAATGAAAACCTGTATTCCTTTCTTTTGTACTCCACAGAAGTATGAAGAATGCCCTGCACTAATCTCTGTACCTCACAACATCTCAAGGGTGCTGGTGTAGGTAGCACTCCGTCTATATGTTGTGGTCACTATTAAAAATAAAATTCTGGGCACAATATCTACTTACAAATTGGACATATATTGTGCAGATTTAATAATAAAAATTTAAATAGAATAATTTACAAATCAACTAATTCCTTCTCCTCCCTAATTGTACAAATGAGAGAGTTCACAGAAGACAAATGACTTTCTTGCCCATGATTACAAAACTATTGATATACAAGAATGCCAGGCTTGGAATAAAACTCTTTTGTCCAGTCATTAAGTCTGTTAAAAGTATCTTGACTAAAATTTTCAATTCTACAATAAAAATATATTTGAGCTTGGGTGATGGTGGCACACACCTTTAACCTCAGCACTTTGGAGGTAGAGGCAGGTAGATCTCTGAGTTCAAGGCCAGCCTGAGCGAGTTTCAGGACAGCTAGGGCTCCACACAGAGGAATCCTGCTTCAAAATCAACCCCCCAAAATATATGTGTGTGCATGTGTATAGATATGAGATGTTTTGTTCATAAAATGAAAAATTTTAAAGCTAGCTTATTAAAGTGAGTAAAAAACATACCATTATGTCGTGTTTATGAAACATGCACTATATCAGTACCTGCAACGTGTTTGTTTACTGTCACTAAGAAGCTGCTGTGAAGGTATAATTGGCCCTACTCCCATTTCAGACCCAAACATGTTTGTCTCAAAGCGTCCCCCAAGGGCCCGTGACATTGTGACAGCGGAGAACAGGAAACAGCCCAAGGTTAAAATGTGTCCTTGAGAATAGCTAGAAGGCAGCCATTCCCAAGAAAGCACACAAGTGTTTGCCTCATGATACAGAAATGCCAGAGGAGGGAGAGAAACCACAAGTGGGGAGCTCAGTTAGGAGCTATAGTGGCCTCCTCACCTCCCAGGGGGCATCTCGGCAGGATGCAGTTGCCTCTCCTTAAATGATTTCACTCTGTTGCTATTTCTCTCATTTGGATGACTCGCTAGAGGGACGCTCTGCCCTGTCACCTTACAGGAGCTGCCCCAGCAGGTTTCTGCTGAATGTTTGTGGTGCCCAGCTGCTGCGGATGTCCTGCTAGCTATCTTCCTATCTCTTGCTGTTTATTCTTTTACCTTGACTTGTTATAAACTTATTCAAAACCAAAGGATGTCTATGTAGGTCAGTGGACAACTGACTAAATGTAATATAGAAAACTAGAGCTGGGTGGTGGTGGAGCATGCCTTTAGGCAGAGGCAGGTGGATCTCTGAGTTCGAGACCAGCTTGATCTACAAGAGCTAGTTCCAGTCTCCAAAGCCACAGAGAAACCCTGTCTCAAAAAAATCAAAAAAAAAAAAAAAAACTAGATTTTATTTTTTTAAAACTCATTCCATTTTACCAAAGGTTTGGTGTTTATAACCAAAATAAAACATTGAGAATAGTAAAAAACTTTACTCAAAACCTATTACTTAAAAATTTCGAGTAACCATATGGTGGCTCAAAACCTACAATACCAGCAGCTGGGAGACTCAGGCAGGAGGATTATGGGTTTGAAGCCAGCCTGCTGTATACAGCAAGACCCTGCTTCAAAAGACTAGTAATAAGAATTAAATTGTGCTACTGAACTAGAATATGTCTCACAGTGCCAATAAAAACTTTGACTTTTTATTTAACAAGAAATGATTCAGAGGACCTCAAAAAAAATGTAGCAATTAAGCTTAGGAAAGCTATAAAGGAGACCTTTAGTTTTCAAATGGACACTTGATTTTCTAAGTTGGGCAGCATACATAAAGCACTGAATGAATGCAGTATCCTTAGTAAGGGCAGAGGCACTCCCCACATGGCTTTCCTAGCAGAGTTCCAGTCACAGCACACTGGGCGGCTACAAAACAGCTGAAGTCCAAGCTTAGAGAAATGGGCTTTTTGAATGAAGCCTACTTAACACCCGTGACATTTTCAAAGACTTCACTGCCACAAGAACATTTTACAAAAATATAGTTTATAGGTTTCATGAAATACGAACAAGCCTGCAGTAATCTGACATTTATATGGTTGAACAGTCAATGCAAGATGGATTACTAAATACACTGGGAACCAAGGAGTAGATACTCCTCATAAGAATAAGTTAGAGTCCTTCAAGGTCTTGGCTGTCCCGTCCTGTTGTTTCCATACCTACTGGGTATATGTGGGAAGATGGGCCTCAATCCCTGGCCTGCTCCAATTCCTGGAACTGCAAGTCCTTGGCCAAGCACACTGCTGTATGGTGTGTGCCCACGACTAAGACCCAAACCATATGGCCTTGTCTGTGTGTTCAGAAGAATAACTGGGCTCACGTTTTTCCCGGGGGTATTAAATGAAAACTCCGGAGGAGGGCTGCTAGGTTTGGCTGGTGTTGATGTGACAGGGGTCATATCATCAGTATTCTTTAAGAGAGGCATTGGGATTATGTGATGGTCTGAGAAGTTTAGGACATTGGGTGCAACAGGCCCAGACAGTAAGGCAGGCCTGATCCAATCATCCTTGAAAATCTGAACAGTCAGAGTAGACACAAGTGTGTACAGCCTGTTGGTCACATGAGCAAGAACCATCTGCTCATTTGCATCTCGTCGAATTCTTACATGTACTGATCCAGCCTAAAAGGGGGAAAATCATAAAAGACTGGTAAGAATTATAATACAGACACTTCTGCTTTATTCATAACTTCATTGGTACTTGGTGTTTTCTTTAAAATAAGAAGAAACAGCATCTTGCTATTTACTACTGCTACTTACTAATGTAAAAGGTGAATGAAATAATTTGTGACCCTTTAAAAGACAGATTAGAGATGCAGCTGGGTTTATAGAATGCATGCAAGAGTCCTGGGTTCATTCCTCAGGCCTACATAAACCAGGCACAGTGGTGAACATCTGAGACCCCCAGCACTTGGGAAGGTACAGTATGGAAATGCAGAAAAGCTACGATTTCATTACAGTTGTTGAAGATTTGAGAAGACAAGTGCATCTGACCCAGAGATGATAATTAAATGGCTTTCAAAGAGTAAAAAAAAGAGGCTGGTGTGGTGGCGTTTAGTCCCAGCACTGAGAGGAAGAAGCAGGATGATCTGTGAGTTTGAGACCAGCCTGGGTTCAACTGAGAGACCCTAACTCTGTAAGTTAGGGAGTGATAAGAAAGATACCTGATGACACCTGGAAGCCTCTACATACCTGTCCACACATACACATGAAAATACACTATAGGAAAGTGTTAGTTAGCACAACCATTCTGCAAGGCAATTTTATAATTTGCTTTAAAAGCTGTAAAATCTGATTATTCTGTGATTCACAAAACTCACTTCTAAAAATTAATTTATCAAGGCTGGAAAGATGGCTCAGAGGTTAAGAGCACTGGTTGTTCTTGCAGAGGTCATGAGTTCAGTTCCCAGCAACCACATGGTGGCTCATTACCATCTGTAATGCGATTGTGATGCCCTCTCCTGGCGTGCAGACAAACATGCAGGGAAAACACTATTAACATAATAAATAAATAAAAATAAATAAACAAATAAATATTATTTTTTCTTTGTTTCTGAGACAAGGTCTTGCTATGTAGCCTTGATTTGGCCTAGAACTTGCTATGAAGACCAGGCTGGCTTTAAACTCAGAGAGATCTCTACCTCCTGAGTCCAGGAACTAAAGGCATGTGCTACCATACCTGGCTAAAAATTAATCTTAAAGAATAACCATGGGTGTGTATAAAAATTATTTTAGAAACTACTTACACAGCCTATTTAAACAGGAAAAATGGAAACAACTAAATGAGCATTAAGGGACTGATGAAGGAATTCAAGGATATTTGCAGAAAACTCTACAGCCATTAAAAGAGATCCTGGGGAATCTAGGGGTGTGTCTTAGTGACAGAGTGGAAGTTCCAGAGACAGACTGACCTAAAACCCCAAAGCAGTTAAATGATGGCTACTGAATGGAAATCTTAGACGGCAACCTGAGAAGGGCAGCCAAAACCAGAAGCTGTGGACCCTTCAGTGATGGAAGTAGACCCTTCAGTGATGAAAGCACACTGCTGGATCTGCCAAAGCATCAGCTCTGCAGTAGCTGGAACCCTGTGACTTTACAAAACCCACCAGGCACAGCTGCTTTATAGGACAAAAGACCACATTAAGAAGGACTAAGGGGCTAAAGAAATGGCTCAGCCACTAAGGGTACTGGCACTTCCAGAGGTTCTGAGTTCAATTCTCAGCGACCATATGGTGGCTCACAGTCATATGTATCGGGGTCTGATTCCCTGTTCTTTTTTTGTTTTGTTTGTTATTTCGAGATAGGGTTTCTATCTCTAGCTTTGGAGTCTGTCCTGGAACTTGCTCTGTAGACCAGGCTGGCCTAGAACTCAAAGAGATCCACGGCCTCTGCCTCCCGGGTGCTGGGATTGAAGGTGTGTACCACCAAAGCCTGGCATGATTCCCTCTTCTTGTGCATGAAGACAGAACACTCACATACATAAAATCAGTTAAGTAAATATTAAAGAAGAAGAACTGGGAAGAGAATCCAAACTGAGCATAGCAGAGTCAGCGGGCAGGGGAGGTAAGGCAAACGGGAGAAGAGTCAGGAGAAAAACATCACTTCTCTATTAGATCTCCATGAGTTTACAAATACTGCCCCAAGTAAGCCACTCCTCATTTTAAAGTCCAGGAAGGCATAACGACAAGCAACAGTGCCTGGCGGCGCACACCTTCAATCCCAGCACTTGGAAGGCAGAGGCAGGCATATCTATGTGAATTGGAGGCCAGCCTGATCTACAGAGCGAGTACCATGACAGCCATGGATACACAGAGAAACCCTGTCTTAAAAAACAAAACAAAACAAAAAGAAAAGATTTTTATGGGGCTGGACAGATGTCTCAGTGGTCAAAAGCACTGGCTGCTCTTCCAGGGATCTTGAGTTCAATTCCCAGCAACCACATGATAGCTCACAACCACTTATAATAGGACCTGATACCCTCTTCTGGCATAAAGTCATATATCATACATGCAGATAGAACACGCATATACATTAAAAAAAAATTAAAAAAAAGGACAAGCAACAGAAGCTATTTAATTCCAACACTAGAAAAGCAGAGGCAGGTGGATCTCAATGAGTTCAAGGCCAGCCTGGTCTACACAGTGAGTTCCAAGACAGCCAAGGGCTACACAAAGAAACCTGTCACAAAAAAGAACAAACAAACAAAAGGACATGTAAGCTAAATGTGACGTGCACACCCAGAATCTTAGTATTCAGAAGGCTGGGAAAAGTCTTGTGAGCTCAAGGCTATCCTGGGCTATAAGAATGGGTTCCAGAATAGCCTAGTCTGCTGAATGAGATGTCTCAAAAGAAAAACAAATGAACAAAAGTACATAGTAGGAGAGTATTTTTTTCTACTTAAAGTTTTAAAAAACCATGCTTAAATTACACTAAACTAACTTGTGGAAAACATACCAATGAGCCAAATCCAAGGGTCCAAAAGTGTTCATTTCGGACTTCTAAGACCCCATCCAAGGTAGATACCTAATCAAAAGCACAGAACAGTTTATCAGTTACCTGCACCTGACACAGCAGCCTAGTCCAATCACATTACAGACTTGCTGTAAGCCTAGAAATAACATGGCTAAATCCTGCCTAAGGACACACATTAGCAATCAGAGGTCACAGATAATCTCTTGTTTGTTCAGTGCTGACTCAGGGTGCCCCACACCTTGAACCAGGTCCAGACTGCTCAGAGCTTTACATTGCTATGGTTTTGTTTTTGAACAAGGTAGACATGTTTATGATGAGCATTTGTGGTACCAGGTTTCTTTTCTAGTGTATGTTAGCTATTTCTTTGCCTGACCCCTCTTCTAGCAAACTTCTGTTTGAGTGTAGGCTATCAGTAAATTTCAGGGCCAGATATACAGCCATGGGGACAACAAAGACATAGTCAGGACCAGGATTCAGTGCATCCGGCTGTGTTGCAAAAAGTGGCCTTTGGAATGCTGACAACCGAGAAATGAGAAGAGTGTCAATAACCAAACCAATGACATTCCTTAAAATTATTAGCAGGTGGAACTTCCACACAAATGAAAATAATCTACAAACTAAGAAGTTAGGTGGATTAGCATGTAGAAATGGACTTTTGCCTTTGGTCAAATCCTAAAGACAGAGAGAGAAAATCATTTACTCAGCTAACATGGTGGCTCCAGGCCATCACCTTCCTTCCATATGTTCTTCAAGTCAATTAAGCCTCCAAACTTCAAAGTTCCTCCAATTTTTCCCATTTTTTTGTCCCCGTGTTATAGCTTCTACTGACTCCCCTGGAATAAAATTCTGGAGTTGAATATATTATTCCCACCCTTTAGTTTCCCTAACATTAATTTAAATGAAAAAATGACTTATTCACTGAGTGCTGCGCACCTTTAATCCCAGCACTCGGGAGGCAGAGGAAGGTGGATCTCTGTGAGTTCGAGGCCAGCCTGGTATACAGAGCTAGTTCCAGGACAGGTTCAAGAGCTACACAGAGAAACCCTTCCTCAAAACAAAACAAAACAAAACAAAACAAAAAAGACTTTTTAATATTCCATCTTACCTCTCTGAGCAGCTTGTCCAACTGACCGATAACATGAGGTGGTGTAGTCTAGAAAAATAGAATAAAACATGAACAGCCTAGGAAGAAAATGATTTTGCAGTAATGGTTCTGAAGCCTCCACAAACAGATTTCAAACCAGTCTTTGATGTCTGACATGTTGTGTCCTATTACAATTTATGGACGAGCTCTCACTGGTCCAGTAGGATAACATCAGTAATTGGCCCACACACTTTTTTTTTGTTGTTGTTGTTTTGCAAAATGAGATTAAGGAAATAACTGGGAGGGGCTCCCAGAGAAGAAGACACCATACTCTTTTCCTCATGAAGAAGATGCTCGCTCTAGAATCCTGAGACTTAAGGAACCAACCAGCCAGGGGCTGTTAAGAGTGCCCTTACCACTTCAAGGTGTGGTGAGACACACCTTTAGAAGAATCTCTGTGACTGAGGCCAGCCTGCTCTACACAGTGAGTTCCAGGACAGCCAGGGCAATGAAGGAAGACGGAAGACCTTGTCTCAAAAAACCAAAAAACAACAACAAAAGAGCGCTTACTGCTCTTGCAAAGGACCACAGCTTGGTTCCTAGCACCTACCTGGAGGCTCACAACTGCCTGTAACTCCAGTGCCAGAGTACTCCAGCACTCTTCTAACATCTGAGGACTCCCCCCTGCACAAGATGCACACACACATACTTGTGTACATACACTTAAAATAGCTGGTGGGTATGGTTGGCTTATACTTTTAATCCCAGCACTCAGGAGGCAGGAGGATCTCTGTGAGTTCGAGGCCAGCCTGGTTTACAGAGTGAGTTCCAGGACAGGCTCCAAAGCTATAGAGAAACCCTGTCTCAAAAAAATCAATAAAAGAAAAAAGAAAGAGAAAGAAAGGAAAGGGGAAAGAAGGGAGAGAGAACATGGCTCACACTAGTCCCTAATGAAAACAAGAACCTCACCTGGAGAAGAACTTTCCCACTGTACACACTCATTGGATACATGGTGCCAAATGTCATCAGGGCAATGGCTATTGCAGATGCAGTGTCTACAGCAAAATAATTACTGCAAGGAAAAACAGTTCCAATCTTAAATGTATAGTTCATCTTACAATTTAATAAAATATCTAACATTAATTATCAAAAACAAAATAATTTTTAAAAAATCACAAATAGCTACTACTGTCAAGAGAGCACCTCAGAGAATCAAGAGTCTCCCTTTCCCCTCCCTTTCAATGTATCTGAGGCCAGAAAGGCTGCAGGCTTGAGACAAAGACTTGAGGTGATAATTTCTGATTCAGGGATATATGACTTTTATCAGTGATTCCACCCATTTTCCTCTAAGAAATTCCTGCACTAAAAACTTCAAAACTGAGTTGAGTGTGGTGACCCACACTTTGAATCCCAGCAATCAACAGGCAGGGGCAGGCAGATTTCTTGAGTATGAAGGCAGCTTTCATACTTGAGTATGAAAGACAGCCAGGGCTACACAGAGAAATACTGAATTAAAAAAGCAACACAAACAAACAATTTCAAAGTTTCCTAGGACCCTGTAACAGTGACATTATAGCTGAAGGACTACGCTGTATCAATGCTTCAAGTTCTGAAGCTCTCCTAACAACACAGACCAAAATGCTAATGGTTACTGGCTGATTCTGAACATGTTTACTGTCCCCATAACGGGAACAGAAAGAGGAATAAGACACGGTCTCTGCGTACAAGGAGCAGGAGTACACACATGAAAACTACAGTGAAGCACTTGTATGCTAGAGAAGTCTCAAACCTGTCCTGCCACACACCAGTAATCCCAGCATTGGGAGGTGAAAGCAGGAGGATCCACAGTTAACAGCCTTGGCTGTGAACTAAGCCCCAGGTCACACTGGCTACATGAGACCTAACTGTAAAAATCCAATAAATAAAGGAATAAAGGAATAGTAATGATCAAGTACAAGTCTCTTCAGGACATTACTGATGCACAGAGTGCATAACGAGGCACCAGGAAGGGCCTAATTCAGAAAAGCTAGGGCTATAGAGAGGGCTCAGCAGTTAAAAGCAATCAATTGTGGCTTTCCCAGAAGACCTGGGTCCATTCCCAGCACCTACATGGTGGCCCACAATTGTCTGGAATTCTACTCCAAGGGTATCAAATGCCCTTTTCTGGCTTCCATGGGCACCAGGTACATGCAAAGTGAACAGACACGCATGCAGACGAAACCTCCTTACATTAAATAAGTAAATAAGGAGTTGCACTTTCAGAAAAGCAGATAATGAGATATCCCAGAAAGCAAAGGCAACATGGGCAAGGGGATGAAAGGCAATGAAAACCGTGATCAAGAAACAGACACAGGTCCAGATCAGTGGTAGCTGGTAAGGTTTACAGAGGGCTGACTGCACAGGAGGCCAAGCTAAAAATGTTTTACAGATGGAGGGACTTGAAAGAGGAAAATCCCACTAGTGATTGAGAGAGATGAGGACGATATAAGTGGGAAATCATGAGAGATAGTGAGAATGAAAACAGAAGACCAACAGACCATTTGAAGACAGTGATGATGACAATGGCTTTATTTG
Source organism: Cricetiscus sungorus (assembly GCA_030556225.1). Classification (NCBI taxonomy): domain Eukaryota; kingdom Metazoa; phylum Chordata; class Mammalia; order Rodentia; family Cricetidae; genus Cricetiscus; species Cricetiscus sungorus. The sequence goes on from JANBXA010000651.1 coordinate 68,061,742, forward strand.
GGACGTCAACATAGCAAAGAGAAGACAAATACATATTAAGACAGTATGCCTCATGATCAATTAGGTTTGGCGTGAGGAAGACTCAGCAAAGAGGAAGAGAAGGCAGGCACTGATGATTGCACTGAGGTTCCTACAAAAGGCACATGCTACAGCAAGTCTACTTCTGGGTAGATACCAAAAAGAACTGGAAGCAGGGACTGAAACGTGTAACTGTATACCTCAGCCCATTCTTAGCAGCCAAAAGGTGGAAATCAATCCAAATGTGCACTAGCAGATGAATGGGTAAATAAAATGTGGGATTTAGCCTCAAAAAGGAATGAAATACAAATATATACAACATGGATGAACTGTGAAAACACTGCTGAAACAAGCCAATCACAAAAACATGACTTTATGATTTTACTCATATTGTAGTTAAAATGAGAGGCAGAGTATAGAATGGTGGTTACGAGGGCTTCTGAGAAGGGGGAAATAGGGACATATTATTTAAATGGTCATAGAAGTTCAGTTAGGGTGATGACTGTACAAAAATGTGTATGTGCTTAACTGCATGTTATAAAATGGTTACAAGTTTAAAAAAAAGAACATCAGGACTAAAGGGCGGTGCCTCAGCAAGATTGAACACTTGCCTCTCAAGCCTGATACCCTGAGCTGGCTCACTAAAGTTCACATAACAAGCTGGGATGTGGTGACCCACAACTGTACTGAGTCCCTTAGTTTTTCAGATGGAAACACCTGAGGATAAGACCTGACCAAGTTACACAGGTCATTACAAAAATGCTAGACAACCTGACCCCAAATCCATCTTGTTGATGCCCTTAAAAAATCAGATCCCAGGAATCAAAACACATCTGATAACAATACAATATACTCACTTAATTTCAATCAGCATGTATGTTATACACAGGGCAAATGCCCCAGCAAGGTCAATCAGGACAAATGGGTTCATGCGGGGCAGGAAGATACTGCTGAGTCCGGGTATAATCCCACACAAGCTATGAAAGACCAAACAGTGTTTCATTAGAAGAATTCAGCAATATCAACAAGAATACTGTTACAGATAGGGTGCATTTTACTTCTTACATAGCAGAGGACTTGGGCAAAGCTCTGCCACAGTAGAGAATTCTGCACCATCAATTAGAAAGCCAAGAGAGAATGAGAACTGAACAGAGAGCAGCTCATGCAGTGATTTTCAGATGCCAATCTAAGCTTCCACGATGGATGCACTTCTCAGGGATTCTTGTTAAATTATACAAGTCATGAAGTTCCACAGCATCTTACCTTCTACTAAGGTCTGCCGCATGCTCTTGAAGCCAGCTCGTACTAGCAGCTTTAAGGAGAAAATACTTAAATTATCTATATAGAAGAATAAGCCATTACTAGAAAAATGAGTTCTTTCATTTTAAAAGGTACTTTGACTGTGTCCAAGCAACAGGACAAAGGGCAACGCTTCTCCTACATCTACAGCTTCCTCCCTTGTCTTGACCAGACACTAAGTCTCCAGCAGCATCAACTTCCATGCACAGCTGAAGGAGTTAGAGGGCTTGACACATTGCTGGTATGTTTTTAATGTAGTTTTAGGAACGACAAGATGGTTCAGCCTGAGGAGCCAAGTGTGAGCCTTGAGACCCACACGAGGGGAAAGGGAACTGACTCCCTTGGTTTCTCTCTGACCTCCATGCATGCTCATGCAGTCCTCCCCCGAATAAGTAAATATATTTTAACAGAAGTTTAACAAGAATGGGCAGTGATGGTTCACACCTTTAATCCCAGCACTGGGAAGGCAGAGGCAGGAGGATTTCTATGAATTTAAGGCCATAGAATTCTGTGAGTTATGGTCTACAGAGCAAGTTCCAGGATAGTCAAGGAAATACAGAGAAACCCTATTTTGGAAAACCACAAAATTGTTTTTTAAAAAGTTTTTTATACAGTAAAAAGAAAATTGCAATTATATAAAGAGTGGGTTCCAGATCATGTCAATTATTAATTCCTTTGCTTGCAGAAAGCCAAGAGTGCATATACAGTCATTGAGAGATACTGATTAGGGACTGTCCCTTGACAAATAGCCTCCAAACTCAAGTAGCATTCATCCCAGTGTGCTACTGACACTCATTTTATAATGTAACCATGCTGTAAACAGATTGCCCAGCTCGCTATAAAAGCCTGGTATAGCACAGAGAAGGCAGTGACACACCAGAGTGCCAGCATCAAGTTCTAGCTTAGCTTGTCATCAGGAGCGCAGCTTTCAAAGTGATTTCATCTTTGAAGGCCCCAGTGTAAAGTGAGGATGATAAAGTATCTGCCTCAATGGCTACAGAGAGAATTACTGCAGACAGATTCATCATCCTTAACTTCTGATTGGTACACACACAGTTTGTCTTCCTAACACCTGTGAGCTTGCTGTGACATGAAGGAGCAATTCAGAAAGTTCTTGTTTCTATCTGTCTTGTTCAAATTCAAAGGCCTACATCTATCTGTGTTCTCTGTTTCAGAGTAGGGACTCTGTACATTCACTCACTTCTCCACTAGTAAAAGCTAAACTCTTTCCTGACTATGAGATTTCAAAACACTGAAAGTTTTAAAAATGACCAGTAATACACCCATGAAGCGGAGAAACCGCCTAACCTTGTTTTGTTGGAGGCAGATTCTCATTATGCAGCCCTGGCTGGCTTGGTATTCACATTGCATGGCACAAAGTAGCCTCAAATTAATTGCAATCCTCCTGCCTCATCCTCTCATATTCTGAATGCTACTATGCCTAGAAAAACCTATATTTTTTCACCATACTACCACTTAGTTCAAAGCTAGTTCACTGGCTTTTACATATTATTTTCAGTTTGTGCTAGAGATGAAATTCTATATAATCTACCATGTAAAGACTTGAGAAGCAAGGGCTAACTCTTACTTCTCTGCTGAATATAATTCTCATAGATCTACAAGTTAATGTAAAAAGAAACTGCCCAGTAGTGGTGGTAAACACCTTTGATCCCAGCAGTCAGGGAGGAAGAGGCAGGTGGATCTCAGAGTTTGAGGCAAGCCAGGTCTACAGAGTCCAGGACAGTCAGGGCTACACAGAGGAACTCTGTTTTGAAAAAACAAAACAAACAAACAAAACAAAACAAAAACAAAACAAAACAAAAAAAACCCCACCAGTTTTTCTAAGAAATTAAGTTTTTTCCTTTTTTTATTTCAATTTGAAACAAGGTTGTCAATCCAAGTTCCCTCACCCTTCCATCCTCCCCTATCACCCCCACCAAACCCCAGGACATACCCTTTCTGCTCCCCAGGGAGGGTGAGGCCTCCCATGAGGAGGCTTCAAAGTCTGTCATGTCATTTGGATCAGGGCCTAGGCCCCCCTTCTAATTTTTTAAAATTAGCAGTAAACTAAAACAAACAAAAGACATACCTTCAGAGACATAAGCAAAAGGTTTATTCCGAATAGAAAGCATCGTGAACAGGTTGAAAGAAAGAGCCACAAAAGTACCAACTAATAATCTTCCCCTAAAAAGAACAAAACATTCACCTTTAATTTTTTTCTCTCAGTAATTCCAATCTGTAATTTCAGTATGTGGAGAGAATAAGGGAAAGGAAGGGAAGAGGAATCCATTTTAATGGTCTGCTGACCAGAATCCAAAATTGTTTTCTAGCCAGACAATTCATGTCTTGCCACTGCTGCTCCATTTACACTGGACAGGACTCTCATCATCACAATGTTTTCTCGTGGATAATTACTACTATAGGTTTATATAAATTTTAAGAGATTTTGTGCCAACATGCTAGATGAGTCAGATGTTTCTCAATTAACTAATTAAAGAGGCCTACAGAGTTGGCAATGGGTGATAAATACAATCTTTTCTAAAGGCTGCCTGGAAAGTGTTTGGGGTTAAATATGAAGCAACACTAGAGGGAGGTGGTTTAGTGTGCTGATTTAAGCCTGAAGTTACAAAATCCTTCCTGTATCATTACAAGAGCAGCATCTGGGAACTGTTAAAGGAAGTCTTGGGATTTGGAGGTTCTCTTCCTGAGATGCTAGTGATAAGACAAATGGCCATATTTTGAACTCTGAGGCTGGACAAAGTAATAATGGGGATCAAAATTATCCCCAAAATAAAACTCTGTGGCTGGAGATAATAAATAAAACTCTCAGGCTGAAACCCTGAGATTGAAATTGACCCCCATAGTTGTGATAAATAAGAAACCCAGCTTACGTGTGTATCTCAGGCTGCTCCAAAAAGCGTTCTGCACTAAAAGAAAGAAAACTTTATCAAATAAATTCTACAAATATAAACCTAAAAATCTTTATTAAGCAGAGCGTTGGTGGCACACATCTTTAATCCCAGCACTTGGGAGGCAGAAGCAGGTTAATCTCTGTGAATTTGAGGCCAGCCTGAGAGAGTTACAGAGAGAGTTCCAGGACAGGCTCCAAAGCCATAGAGAAACCCTGTCTCAAAAATCCAAAAAAAAAAAAAAAAAAAAATCAGTTTAAAATATATAGTTATATATTATAAATATATAGTTAACCCACTGTGAAAGTTCATAAAAATCTCTTAGTCTGTTTAGTGGAGATGATGCCAGGATACTAACAGGTAGTGTTATCCTCACTATTCCTCTACCAAACCCACTTCACTGGGCTGGTAAGGAAGTCTAACCCATGTCAGGCTGAGTGTCACCCATTCAAATTCACCTATGACTGAATTTATTACTACCAAAGAAAGAACCACAAGCAGAAAAGAAGAACAAGGGGTGTGAAATAAGAAATTATACTATTAGAGCTCCAACTATGTTCATTATAATTTGCGTATCATTCAAACCATTACTGGAATCTCTCATATTTCCAAGTGTCATAGGTGAGACATATGTCATTATACACACAAAAATGTACCTTTCTTTTAGTATAAAGAGGGCTCCCAACTGTGCCAAGACTGTAGAAGCAAACACAGCCAATACTTCTAATCTTTCAAACCTGAAATCAGATAATTAGTTTGAATGCCGAAATTGTTCAATTACTAAACCAGTCTTCCTAGAACACGTATACATTCAAATATTTACTGGTTCAATATATGTACAGGCAGTCTATTGTTAGCCATCTATTAAGACTACAGAAATTGCAGAAGAGTGTATTAACACAGTGGGTAAGAGGACAGGCTTGTGATATCTGCCACTTTCCTGACTGTCAGGGTTGATTGTTCATATGTGTCCTTCCTGGAGCCACAGTTTGAAAAGCATGATCTTCTGTAGCTTCTTTTTTTTTTTTTTTTTTTAAACTCTTTGGTGGCCTGTCACCCAGCCCCCCAAAAAATACATGGAGATTTATTCTTACTTATGAGCGCCTGGCCTTAGCTTGGCTTGTTTCTAGACAGCTTTTCTAACTTTTATTATCTCGTTTCTCTTTAACTACATTTTCCCTCTGGGCTTTTTGCTTTTCTTTGTTCTATGTCTTTCTTTCCTTCTTACTCTGTGGCTGGCTGTGAGGCTGTGTGTCTGTGTGGTTGGGTGTCTGTGTGTCTGTGTATCTACCACAGTATCTACTTTATACCTGTTTCTATAATCATTTATGGCAATTATTTTTGTAGAAACATTATCATAATAGCTGAACTTAATTGACCAATTTTGTATTGGAGACTATCTAGTGCTTAGCAGATTATTTCAATTAAACCTCAAGTGCTAAATGGCTCACCTTGATTGAATAAAGAAACATCTATAAAAACTATACCTCTGGATGAGTCTGTGATGGTGTTCCCAGAAGTGATTAGATAATGAATGTATTAGTACCTGGACAGTCATAACATGGGAGTCTTAACTAGGAGGTAGCAAGAAGTAAGAGATGGGGACTAGCTGGAGGAAACAGTGAGCAGTGTGCCCTGGGGTCACATTGTGATCTGGTCACTTCCTGTATGTCTATGTTCTCTGCTTTCTGTCCTCCACAGTACAAACAGCTGTCTTCTCCCTTCCTCTCCCACTCTGATGATGCTGTGCTCAAACACATATGACCAAGAGACCATGAACTGAACTCTCTGAAACAGTGAGCCAAAATAACTACTGCCTTTCCCAGGTTATTGGCCAGGTATTTTGTCATAGCAATATAAGAGTAAACAGTACAAGTCATTATGAGGATTCATGTTTTCTAACACATCATTAGAGCATTCTCTATTATAAAAAGTACAACTTTCAACTCTCAGTAATTATTTCTATAACTGTAGAAACAGAAACTTCAAAGTTTCATTAGCTCACTGTTAAATCCAAAGTTTTACTATAGAAATATATCTCCATCAATGCAAAATATTGAAATACATTGTAGTACATATAAAATTCACTTGTTAAAATTCTTTATAATTTCAGCAGGGCGCGGTGGTAGTGCACACCTTTAATCCCAGCACTCAGGAGGCAGAGGCAGGCAGATCTCTGTGAATTAGAGGTCAGCCTGGTCTACAAGAACTAGTTCCAGGACAGCCTCCAAAGCTACAGAGAAACCCTGTCTTGAAAAACCAAAAAAAAAAAATCTTCATCCTTTCATACTTTCTATGACTAAAATGCCATCCAAAAATATTAAAGAGCTTACTGAGATAAGTTTCTGTTTGTATTTCTTTCATAAAATATAAAACTGAATATGAATATTGTAATATAATTACTGTTTTTATTATCTGTCACTTGTAGACTCTCCTTAGAAAATATTTGGCATGTACATTCACTATTTACCTCCATGTCACTAAGCATGTGGCATTTATTTATTTTTATTTTCCAGAAATACTATAGCCAGCTCTCTACCATTATTATGTTAATAGTAATAATTTAGCAGAAAATAAAATAATCTGAACTTACCCAAATGAATAGGCAGGGCTAGGCTTCCTCATCATTACCCAGTAGCTTATTAAACATGTTATTAAACTAAGGAAAAACAAAGTCTGCATTAGAACATTAGAAAGTAGAAATAGGAAGACATTCAGAGATATAAGAAGTGGAATGAAGTGTGTGGGGTTTTTTTCCCCCAAGACAGGGTGATTTCCAAGACAGCCAGGATTGTTACACAGGGAAACTGTCTTGAAACAAAACCCAAAATAAACAAAACTAAACACAATCCTTGTTTGTTGTCTTTACATTTTAAATGATATTAAAAAACTTACCTAAAAAGATCAAAGATGGTGAGGTAAGTATAAGCAGTTAAAGCTGCAGAAACAACAGAAAGACTCATTAAAATGCTGCTTAATCCACTTTTATTATTATTATGTTTAAATGTGGATATGTGGCCTCTGTGAGCTTATAAACAATATGAACATGCAGGGATCCTGATAAGGCCAGAGGGTGCTGGATCCCTGGAAGCAGAGGTACAGATGGTTGATGGGGTGCTGAGAACTGAACTCAGGTCCTCTGCGAGACTGGCAAGCATTCTTAACTACTGAGCCATCTCTCCAGTACCCTTTTGGGGGCCATGTTGGAGACTATTTAAAAAATATATTTATTTTTAATCTTTATTTTATGTATATGTTTTTGCCTACATGTATAGATGTGCACCATACCTATGCAGTGCCCACAGAGGGCAGAAGAGGGCATCAAATCCACTGGTAGCTGCTGGAAATCAAACCCAGGTCCTCTGTAAGAGCAGCCAGTGCTCTCAAACACTAAGCCATCTCTCCACACACACACCCCTAATCCATTTAAAAGAATCTGGAGTCCCTGACCACCTTTATATATTTGCAATTTTATGCTAAATATGATTAACACATGCAATCAAAGCAGGTTAAACTCACTTGAGTCAGACTTTGACACCAGGAAAAATGAAGCTGCAAAAGGCCCTAAGACATTCTCTTGTCTGCTCTGTCATCTGAGAATCGGTTTTTGTTTTCATCGTATTTCAAAGTTACGCATTAAATTTATAAATGTTTAACCAGCAGCAGTCTCCTTCCCTCCCCTCTCCCTCCATTCTGTCCTTTCTCTAACTCTACTCCCCACCTCTCTCCAGAGCTGGACACTGAACCCAGGGCCTAGGCACTGAGCATGCCAGGCAGGTACTCAGTCACTGAGCTACAGATACTATTTAGGAAGAAAATCTACAATCCAGGAACTACCAGATGTCAAGATGTAAGAAGAAAATGACAGACTTTCTTATGAGATAACTAATAAGCTTTAAAAATCTTATAAAATGTACATGTTAAAGTCTCAATAGAACATACTAAAGAGCTGTGCTTCACAGCTGGCTTGGAAGGCTTTTCTTTTGTTTTATATTTTGTTTTTAAATTACAGATCATTTAAAATGCCACGTTAAAACAATGCTAGGGATGTAGCTAAGAAAGTAAAGTATTTGCCTAGCATATACAAAGCCTTAGGTTCAATCCATGCATAAAAGCCAGCATGATGGCAAATGCTTGCAACCCAACACTAGAGAAGGCAGGGTGGGGTAGACATTCAAGGTAATCCTGGCTATGTAGTGAGTCTAAGGTATACATGAGATTCCATCTAAAAAACAAAACAAGAACACCTAAAGAAAGAAAAAGTAACATCCAATCAAATAACTAAGCTCTACTGTTTAAAGGAATGTTTAAATATATTCTCATAAAAACAAAACAAAACACAATACTGGGCCTGCAAGATGGTTCAGCAGGTACAAGTCCTTGCCGCACCAAGATTGATATACCTGGGTATCATCCCTGGTCCCACATGGTAGATGAAGAGAAACAATTCCCTTACCCTCTGATGTCCATACATGCCTCCCACCCCACAAATAAGATAAATCAAACTTAATAGTATTTGTTTTTTAAAAGCAAACAGTCAGGGGTTGGAGAGATGGCTGAGTGGTTAAAAGCACTGGATGTTCTTCCAAAGGACCCAGGTTCAATTCCTAGCACCCACATGGCAGCTCACACCTGTCTATAAGTCCAGTTCCAGGGGACCTGGCAGCCTCACTCAAATATACTTGAAGGCAAAACATCAAAGCACACAATAAGCAAACAAAACAAACAAATAAAAGCACATTCCAGAAAAACACATACTATATAAAGGGAAATAGGCTGTCATAGGGTTTTATTGCTGTGATAAAATATCATTACCAAAAGCAACCTGGGAAAGAAAGGGTTTATTTGGCTTACATCCTAAATCACAATCTAATGAGGGAAGCCAAGCAGGAACTCAAACAGTAGAAACCTGGAGGCGGGAGCTGATGAAGAGGCCATGGAGGATGCTGCTTACTGGCTTGCTCTTTCTTCCCTTATTGCTTTGGTTGTGAGCCTAACCTTTAACAACTGAGCCATCTCTCCAGCCCTTTTTCCTTATTTTTTAAGATTTACTTATTTTCACTTTATTTATGTGGCTGCTTTCCTTGCATGTATGTCTATATACCACACACATGCCTGCAGTCCTGCAGAAATTGACACTGAATTCCTGGGCTATGGAATTATAAACAAACAGTTGTCACTTGCCATGTATATGCTGGGAATTGAACCCAGGTCCTCTGGAAGAACAACCAGTGCTTTTAATCACTGAGACATCTCTCCAGCCCCTAAAACTTGACTTTTTTCCCCACTTGGAAACAAGTCTCTCGATGTAACCTTAGCTGTCTTGAAACTTACTGTGTAGACCAGGCTGGCTTCTGCCTCCAGAGTGCTGGGATTAAAGGCATGAGCCAAATGACTCTAGTAGGCTTGCTTTCTTGTAGAACCCAGAACTACCAACCCAGAGTGGCACCATCCACAATGGGCTGTGCCCTCCTCCATTGAGCACTAATTTTGAAATGCTTTACTGGCCTGCCTACAGACCAATCTTATAGAGGCATTTTCTTACTTGAGTTTCCTCCTCTCAGATGACTACGGCTTGTGTCGAGTTGATATAAGACTAGCCAGCACATACATCTTTATTTAAAGTCAGAAGCAAAAGTGAAGCTGAGCTGAAACCCAAAGGGAGACATACCTATGCTGTTAGTAGAGCTGCACCACATGAGCAGGAAGCCAGTGCACAACACGTTGACTGCACCGAAGAGAAGGATCTTCCAGGACTGTGGGAAGGAAAACACACCCATTCATTCAGTGTTGACAGAGTCTAGCAGGTCTGTTCAAGCTGCCTAATTCACACTAATAAAAAGCTGTGTCCCATTTTCTACATCTACCACATCATCATCAATCAAGTCCCTACAGTGAAACAGGAGCAAAGCCCTGTAAGAAACAACCCAAGAAAGTAAATTTAAAGACAACTCTCTCAATCGAGCTATTTACTCAACAAGTATCTGTGCCAAGCATTATTTTAGGAGAGTACCACAGAGAACAAAACACGGCCCTACAACATAGGTCATAACAATAAACAAGTATTTAAGTTAATGGTAGTAAGTACAAGGAAAAAATAAAAAGTAGGTAGTCAGATCAGTGAGTTCAAGCTCAGCCTGCTCTACAGAGTTAAGTTCTAGGATGGCCAAGGCAACACAGAGAAACCCTGTTTGAAAAAAAACAACCAACCAACCAAACAAACAAACAAACAAAAAAGTGGGCTAAGGAAACAGAAACAGGAGAAAGCCCTGGAGACAATTCTTTCCTAGTTAGGCTCATCAGAATGAACTTGCAGTAAAGTCACAGAAAACAGAGTCTGGGAGGAGGTCTGAGGCAATAGCATGTGGCATCTTGAACACTAGGAAACATTGGCTGTGTCTGTCTCACATTCCCTAAAGAGCATTCTCCTGGGCATGCGGGGGTAGACTTTCGATCACAGCACTCAGGGTGCAGAGGTAAGGGGGTTGCAGCTGGAGGCTAGCATGGGCTACACAGCAAGTCTGAGGCTAGCCTAAGCTACATGTTGAGACTTTCAACCCCTCCCTGCCTAAAAAAAGCAAAAGATCATTCTGGCTACTCTATGGCTGACAGTGGTAAGAGGGCATGCTAAGGGTCAGAGCTGGCACATCTGCTGGAAACAACCATGTGAGGAGTAAGGGCAAGCAAGGATGAAAACGATTTAAATTTTTCTGGCTAATCTGGAAGACTACCCAGTTAATATGCAAGTGAGGGAGGGTTAAGGTCCAGGTTCCAGTGGGACACCAAAGAGTCCAAATTCCGTAAAGGAAGTGGAGTGGGGGAGAGAGGTTAGGGCTTGAGATTTAAACACGGAGTCATCCGTACACAGAGAGTAATAACAACCATTAACCTTTCTAGATGTGCAAAAATAGGGGAGGCTGGAACTGAACTGACACTCCAAAGTATACTAGTAAGAAAAGTGGTGAAAATAACTGAGAAATAATGGACAAGTCCATAGGAAGAAAGCCAAAGACTGTTTCATAATTTATATGATGCTATACTTAAAGGAGAAGTGACCAATTCTTGTCAACTGTGGTAAAACAGGTCAAGAAAGATGAGAAATGAGGACGGTAACACAGATTAACAAGACACTACGGCTTAGAAACTGTCATTACTGGGCCAGCAACATGCCTCAAAGGGTAAAGGTACTGTTGCTCTGTCCAAGGACCAGAGTTTGGTCCCTGGGACTCATGAGTTAGAGAGAGAGAAGTGACTCCCAAGTTGCCCTCTGACCTCCACATGTGACTTTGCAAGAACTCAAACCATGGTCAAAGAAGGACTTACCCTGCGGTCAGCTGCTACAAGTCTAAATTCGTGTAGTAACTTCCCAAAAAAGGACCTCTGCGGCTTTCGAAAGAGATGAATTGTCCCCTTTAAGATAAATATATAAAATATAAATCAGCCTTGAATATCTGATAATCTTCAAAGATCCTGTGATTAACTTATTGAGTGTTCCACATGCCAAGCACTTACTCTGCACAACTTACTTGCATTTATTGATTTAATACTCAAATACCCATATGAGAAGCAAACCATTGTTGGTCAAAGTCTCAAAGCTAGCAAACAGCTAATTAGGAATTCAGATATAGGCATTTTAGCTCTGGATAAGCTCCCCGCCCCAATATTACATTCACACTAATGAAGCTAAGAGGCCATACAATACAACCCCTTTGTTCTCTTTTAGGCATTTAGTCAAGGAACTGGAGATACCATCATGGCCCCTGTAACTACAACAGCACAGGGGTAGTGCAGTCACCAAGTGTTTCATTAACACTCATAAAGACCCCACTTCCCTTGTGCTGAAAATATGTTTCAATGAGGGGGGGGAAGGTGGGAATGGAGGGAGAGGGGAGAGAGAGGGAGAGAGAGAGAGAGAGAGAGAGAGAGAGAGAGAGAGAGAGAGAGAGAGAGAGAGAGAATTTTGTTATCCCAAAATTATTTGGGAGGGGAGAGAGCTCTTTCTTGATCATCAAAGAGCCATGTGTCCTAACTTGATTGCTGACATGCAAATTTAATTAAAGATTTTGGGTGTTTTGTTTTTGGAGAAAAGGTTTCCCTGTGCAACTCTGGCTGTCCTGGAACTCATTCTGTAGATGAGACTGGCCTAGATCTCAGAAATCCACTTGCTTCTGTCTGCCGAGTGCTAGGATTAAAGATGTGTGCCCCCACTGCCAGGTTAAATATTTTTGATTTGTTTGTCTGGGTTTTGAGACAGAATTTCTCTGTAGCTTTGGAGTCTATCCTAGCTGTGTAGACCAGGCTGGCCTCAAACTCACAGAGATCGGCCTGCCTTTGCCTCCCAGGTGCTTCGACTAAACATGTGCGCCACCACCACCCAACTCAAGAGTGCTTTCTTAAACACCAAAGGCAGGGTCAATATAACAACCAACCTACATTTCAACTTCACTGAAATTTGAGTCAAATACTGATGTAGCAAAAAAACAACTGTAGCCCTGGATTGTGAGTGCAGCTGAGTGTAGTGGCACAAGCCTTTAATCCCAGCACAGGGGCATTGTGGGATATTTTTTATTGTACTCTGACACTCCCAAAATGGAAATAACTTTTACCTTGAATCTGAGGGAGAAGCTAGCTACTAGCTGTCCAGAATTAGCCATAGAGGTTTTGGAGGACCCAGGACATACAGAGACACAGGAAGTAGGAAGGAGGGACTTAGAAAGATTCACAGGCCCTTTAGACTGAGGAAGCAGAGAGGAGATCACTGGTCAGATTTTACCGAGATAGCTGACTCCTGAGTTTTTATTGATAAAGAATAATCAGGTAAATGCTTCAGTGGGGAGGCAGAGTCAGGTGTATCTCTGTGAAGGGATCACAGTGAGACCCTGTCTAAAAAACAAAACCCAAGCAAAAAGACCCTAAGCGTGAAAACCCAACAGAATGAACTGCAGCAGACACGTTCCTCCTGGTGTCAGCAGACACCCCAGTAGCTACAGGAAGGTGTAAATGATCTTAGAGGTGACATTGGTGTCATTGCACTGAGAGTAAGGAAGGGAAAAAACAGCAGCAGCAACAGCTGGTATAAGAATAATTGAAGCCAGGCACACAATCTCATAACTTGGGAGATGGACACAGGAGAACCAGAAGTGTGTGTGTGTGTGTGGGGGGGGTCATTGGCTACACAGCAATTTCTGAGGTCAGCCTGGGCTACCCGAGACTTTGCCTCAAACACAACAAAACAAACAAACAAAAACATTGTTGATGAAAGGTAGCAACCCCCCCCTCCCCTTTTTGTTTTGTTTTTTTGAGGCAGGGTTTCTCTGTGGCTTTAGAGGCTCTTGTAGACCAGGCTGGTCTTGAACTCACTGAGACCTGCCTGCCTTTGCCTCCCAAGTGCTGGGACTAAAGGCGTGTGCCACCAACACCCAGCTGGTAGCAAGCCCTTTTGTATGTTTGAATTTTGAAATTTATAAAAATAAAACAGTAAAGCAAACAACAGAGACAGGCAGATTTCTGTGAGTTCTAGGCCAGTCTGGTCTACAGAATGGGTTCTGGGACAGCCAAAGCTACACAGAGACACGGTCTCAAAAAACCACACCAAAACAATAATGACAAAATGTATGGATTATTTTCACCCCAAAACACATGTTGCTTCATCAAACCATGTAAGGGACTGTGATGGAAAAATTAATGACTAAAAGGTTTAAAATTAGGGCTTATGGCAAGGAGAGAAAACTAGAGAGAACAAGAATTTCTGCCAGTAGATAAACCCTGGCTGCAGACTAGAGTCACATGCTGTTCTCAGGAGATAAGGAAGAAAGCCAGAGCCCACACCAGCATCCTCCCTGCCCCATTATCTTGAGAACAAGGCCACTGACCCTGCTGACCTTGTAAAGAAACTTTGTACTCTGTAAAATCTCTGTAACTTTGAAAAACTGTGAGCTGAGACCAGCGGTCTCAAGCCTCCCTTTCCCTTTTAAAATGCCTTCACAATTGTAAGCCGGTGCCTTACTCTTCTGATAGAGTGAGGTCCCAGCCAGTTTGGTTCTTAGCAATAAAAACCTTTTGCTTTTGCAGTTGGGAGTCACTTCCTTGGAGGTTGAAGAAACCCAGTAGGCACAACAGGGAGCAAAGGGAATTCGGAGTCGGGAAAGGTGAGGAAAGAGAAGGGAGAGCAGGATCATAGACAACTGCTCAAACTACAAATATATTTGTGTGAAAATGTCTTTTTGTAACCCAGTTCGGTGGATATATACAATGAAACTTTAAAAAATGTTGTTTACCAGTTTGGCCCTTAAGCCAGATGTGGTGGTGCACACCTTTATTCTCAGCACTGGGGGAGCAAAGGCAGGAGGGTCTTCCTGTGTTTGAGGCCAGCCTGGACTATACACTGAGTTCCAGTATAGCCAGCTTTGTCGGGAGACCCTGTCTTGAAAACAGATTCTTGGATATCTATTTAGCCTCTGCCCATTAAGGAAAACTCTTTTAAGAATTTATGTGACCGGGCATTGGAGGCACATGCCTTTAATTCCAGCACTTGGGAGGCAGAGGCAGGCGGATCTCTGTGAGTTTGAGGCCAGCCTGGTCTACAGAGCTACTTCCAGGACAGGCTCCAAGCTCCAAAGCAATACAGAGAAACCCTGTCTTATGTGTATGTATGTGTGTCTGTTTAAGTGTGTGCCACCTGTGTGTGGATGCCTGTGGAGGCCAGGAGGCAGCTTGTTCTCAGAACTGGAGTTCTAGGTTGTAAACAGAAAGCCCTCTATAGTACAGGGCCATTCATCTTTCCAGCCCCCAGTTTATCCCATGGACCTTCATTACTTTCTTAGGTTGGGGTCAACTGTTTTTTTAAAGGCAAAGGGTTACTTCTGGTGCCATCCTAAGATTGTATAGATGCTGGCTCAGTTGATACAGTGCTTGTTGTCAAAAAAAGCATAGGAGTGTGCATCCTAACACCCACATAAATGCCAAATGTGACGCAAACTACAACCCCAGTGGCCTGGAGGTAAGGGCAGAAAGAGGTAAGATCTTGGAGTTTTTTTTTTTTTTTAATGTCTTTTTTGAGACAAGGTTTCTCATGTAGCTCTGGCTTCCTGGAACTCACTGTGTAGATCAGATGGGCTCACAGGGGTTCACCTGAGGAACTCACAGAGCTTGTGCCAGCCTCTGCCTTCCAAGTACTAGAATCAAATGCATGCACCACTATGCCCAGTTGGAGCTTTTAAGACACTGAGCATTTTATTTTTTATGTGTATGGGTGTTTTGCTTACACATATATCTGTGCAACACATATGTGTCTGTTGCCTGTGGAGGGCAGAAGGGGAATTGGTTCTTCCCCCCCCCCCAAACTAGAATTACAGGTAGATGTGAGCCACCATGTCAGTGCTGAGAACTGATTGTGGGTCCTTTGGAAGAACAATTGGCATTCTTAACCACTAAACCATCTCTCAAACCTGACTTGGAACTCTTTGGTAAGCAAGTCTAGTTTCGTCAATTATCTAATGTCCCAGAAATGTAAAGACAAGAGGCCTTTAATCCCAGCACTAGCACGACAGAGGCAGGAGGATCTTTGAGTATGAGGCAAACATGGTCTGACTACACAGTGAGTCCTTGTCTCAAAATCAGTAATAAATACATAAAAAATAAATAGGTGAAGGTTGAATGAGGAAGATACCAATGTCCAGCTCTGGCTCACACACACATGAACTGGTACACATATCACATTACATGTAAGTTGGAGAGTCAATGAAGACAACCAAACTGATCTCTGTCCTCTGTCCTCCACATGCATGCACACACACATAAAACATATATATATACACACAGAGAGTGCATGAGAGGGGGAGAATTGTGTGAGGAAGTTATGAAGGACTGTTGCATGTTTCACCTTTGACATGAAGTCTTCTTAGGTTATTCCAAGCTATAGTGCTTTTATGCTATTCCTTTTGCCATTAGCTATAGGACCATCATCATCCGGATATCTATCATAAGTTAGTCTTTACTAATGCTAATAGTTGTACTTTCTTCACATTTTCTAAGAAAGCACCATATTCTTATACAGAGCATTTTCTTCATTAGAACATGCAAGTCATAAAACCATTTCCTGGCTGGGTGGTGGTGTCAAATGCCTTTAATCCCAGCATTTGGGAGGCAGACACAGGTGGATCTCTGAGAGTTGGAGGCCAGCCTGGTCTACACAGTGAGTTCCAGAACAGCCAGGGCTACACAGAGAAACTGTGTCTCAAAAAATAAACAAGTAATAATAAATAATAATGATAATAGATAAGACTGTCACTCCCCTCACCCAAATTCCATAGGGAAGGCAAAGAAATGAAAAAGAAAATGCCAGGGTACTGAGATACGTGCTGATGAGGGCTGGTGGCCCTGCTGGTTAAGTGCTTGCCACACAATGAGGACCTCTGTTCAGAGGTGCAGCATCCAGAGCGTGTAATCCTAGGACCAGGAAAGCAGAAATACAGGAAAGAAGACTCCTCCGGCTGTATCTATAGCTCAGTGGTAGAGAATATGCTTTAAATGTTTGTTGCTGTAGGTTCAATTCCCAGAACCACAAAAAATAAGACAGCTGACATTGACCTCTGACCTCCACACATACCTGCACGCACACACCCAAAGAGTGAATTACAGGCAAGGGTGATACTGATATGGATGAGTAAGAAATGGAGAACACAAGCAGATGGAACAGTGTATGCAAATTAGGTCAAAGGTCCAATTCATACAACAGCTTGCAAGCTGTTCACTGTTGCCAGAATATGGATGTTGGGTATGTTTATTAAAAAAAAAAAAAAAAAGTCAGAAAGACTGAGTGCTTTTTGGTCACTGTCACTCCCCACAGAGGGAAAAGTTTTGCCCATTTTGTGTATGCAAATGGTTACCAAGATTTTATGGAAGTTTTGTGTAAGAATTTTTTTTTTTAAGTCAGGGGCTAGAACTATCACTCAGAAGTTAAGAGCACTCACTGCTATTACAGAGGACAGGTGTTCAGTTCCCTGTGCCAACAAGATACTCACAATCATGTATAATTCCAAATTCCAGGAGATCCAACACCCTCTTCTTACCTCCCAAGACACCAAGCACGTACTTCATGCACAAACATACATGCACACACAATATCCATACACAAAATTTTCAAAAATAATTACTTTGGGACTGGAGAAATGGCTCAGTTCCTAAGAATACTTAATGTTCTTCCAGAGCACCCAGGTTCGATTTCTAGCGCCCACATTGGGTCACAGCTGTCTGTAACTCCATCCCCAGGGGATCTAATGTCTCTGGCTTCCTCTGACATCTGCACTAATGTGCACATGCCCACACAATTTATATATAATACAACAAAGTCTTTAAAAGACCTTCATTAAATTTTTAAAAATATAGTTTGAAAAAAAATTTCATAATTTTTTAATAAACAGAAGAAAACCTTACTGTGGTAACAGTAAGAGAACCAAAAGGTGCTATTGTCCCATGTAAACTACCAATAAGGGAATCAATGAGTTTTTGTGACGGTGTCACAGGGCGGCTAGCACTGTGACCTTCGAAAACACAACCACCTGCTCACTTTTACATAAAATTGAGAGATTCGTGTTTGACTTCTGGGTTTTGTTTTTAGATTTTTTTTTTTCTACAAGTAGGGCTTCTATGTAGACTAAGATAGCCTTCAAATTGCAACACTCCTGCCTCAGCTAAATGAATTGTAGGTCTTAGGCGTGTGCCAGCACATTCAGTTTAAGGTAACAACTATTAACTTACTCATCTTTAGGGGAAACACGACATTCCAATAAGCATAGCGGATACCAGAGCCTTTCACCAGTTGCTCCACTAACCCTTTACTTTCTGTAACAGCCGGTGCTTAGGGAGGATGTAGCAGAGTCAAGCTATTTAAAGACTCAAATGCAATAAACGCGTGAACCCTCGCCCTGACACCCTACTACTCTAGTCGTTGATGATGTTGACTTTGTCTCCAGACAGAGTTTATTGGACTAGCAGGCAAATCTCGGCTCCCCAGCTGGAGAGGCACGGGGCAGGAAGCCCTGAGACCGCAGCTACGGGGACCCGCGTGTGAGCGGCCGCTTCTCCCTGCCCAGCACAGCCCGGACAGGCGTCTCCGAGCCGCTGCAGCACAGCGGGACGCTTGGGCGAGGTAGCAGCAGGAAGCACCCGCAGCAAACCCGCACACCCCACGGCCAACTCACCATGGTAAGGAGCCCTACAGCTCCCGCCGGAAGACGCTCTGGGAGTTCGCTTTCCCGAGCGGAAGGGGCGGGTCATGGGAGCCCGATTGGTTACAGGGGGGCGAGGGCGGAACTGCGCAGGGCTAAAGTCCCGCCTCTTCCGGCTACCTGTGCGTGTTCTAGAGGTGGGCGTGCTTCGCTGCTCTCGCCGGGCATCCTGAGGGGTAAAGGGTAGGCTTTTGTCACTTGTTGGGGGAACTTTGAGGAATGTTCATGTGTGTGACCTTATTACGCTGGTATTCCTGCTTTAAAAATGAAGAATCAGGAAGATTTCAGAAATGTCGCCGTAATAGCTGGGCGGTGGTGGCACACGCCTTTAATCCCAGCACTCGGGAAAAAAAAAAAGTCACCGTAAAGCCGAGCAGGTATCGGTGAGTTGGAGGCCAGTCTAGTCAACGTAGACTCAGCCTATATTAAAATACACTTATCAGATTGCTAATACAGAGCCAGGCAGTGGTGGTGCACGCCTTTAATCTCAGCACTGGGAAGGCAGGAGGACCTTTGTGAGTTCGAGGGCAGCCAGGGCTACACAGAGAACCCCTGTCGTGGAAAACAAAAACAAAATTCCCAACACGGTTTCATTAAAAACAGTGTTACTGTAAACACTTGTTTTCAAAACATAAAGACTCGAGTTAAATCCCCAGTCACGCACTAGTGGTGATTGAGTCTGTGATCCCAGCGCTCAGAAACAGACACAGGCATATCTGTGGAGTCGCAAGTTCCCAGAACTCAATGACCCTATTTCAAACACCAAGATGGACGTCAGCTTTAGGTACAAGGTTGCCTCTGGCTTCCACTCACACATACAACATCACCTGCACTTAATTCTAAAGCTGGAAGCTGAGACAGGGAGACTTCATTACACAGCAACATCCTGTGTCAAAACCAAAAACAAAAATAACAAACCCCACAAAGGGGGCAGAAGAGATGGCTCAGCGATCAAGAGCACAGACTTGCGCCTGCACGGCCTGGGTTCGAGTCACACCGAGGGCGTCAGGATTGAAGACACACACACACACACACACAGACAGACAGCAGTCAAGATCAGAAGGCTCAAGCCTTTATTAAAGGGCGTGGAGGCTTATATACCCTGGACTCAAGAAGGGAGGAGGAGAGAGTAGCTAGGCAGTTCCTCATGTCACATGCCTGGGTTCACGGCCCAGTCATCGTAGTCCCGGAAAAGGGCTTTGTCAAAAACAGTTCCAGGAACCAGGGTGGAACTCGGAACATCTTATCTTGCACAAACATTTGCATGACTAACGGCTGTTTCTCAGCCATCTGTGTGTGGTGGTTGTGTACCAAGGCCTCTTGGTTCCCACAATTCCCCCTTTTTTATTTTTTTATGAAGAGGTTCTGTCTTAGGTCATGCTGGCCACCTCTCCCCTTACCCGTCTTTGGAAGGCCTGGATTCCTGTCTTAGGTGGGGCAGTTACCTAGCGAGTTGCTCGTCATCGAGCCCCTTCAATCTCTATTTAGCGTTTGGAGCCAAACTTCATACTTACCGGGAGAGCCATGAGCTAGATTGAGCAGTATTTGTTTGTGCATACATTCTTTCTGGTTAAAGATCTGGCAAACCCTTGTCAAGGCAAACAATCCGACACAGGCCAGGAGTAACCCAATTATCACTAGCGACAGGGTCACAGAGGACATAATTTTAATCTCTCCCTCACTATCCTGGCCAACAATCCCTGGGTGTATTTATATTCCTGGCAAAAGTGTACTAGAGCCTCCCAAGATTAACCCTATGGAACCAGAGGACACGAGTCAATGCACTCCAGAAGGAAGTGCCTGGATACCCATTTCAGGTGTTGAAATGGCCTTGGTGGTAGGACTGAGGACCAGTTCTGGGCTCCCTGGGGTGGCTTTGAAGAGGTTGGTGAGGCAAAGGGGTTGCTTTGAGGGAGAAAGTGAATTTGACCGCTGCCCTCAAGAGGGAGTCATTGCCACATACACATTGGTTCTGGGGCCTGGGGTGGGGCCGAGTCCAGTTTCATGAATTAGAATTGGGAGGGGTTTGCCCTCCACATCAGTCTTAGATCTGCAATTGTTTGCCCAATGATGCCTGTGGTGACAGCCAGGGCAAACGCCTGGTCTCCTAGTGGCACCCTGACTATTCATTGGACATTCCTTGTAGAAGTGACCCATCTTCCCACATCCAAAACAATATCTATTCTCTCTGTTTAGGTTGGGTCCCTTGAAGGGCCCGGGCAGTTTAATGGTGGCAGCAAGTACCTGTCCCTGTATGAAATTACCATCTATATCCCTGCAGATCCTAATGTAATCATTGAGAGTTATTTCTGTGGGATCGAAGAGCCTCCTTGCAGTATTTATTTGCATTCTCAAAGTCCATCTGCTTAACTATAGGCATTGCTTGTCCCATTCCTCCAAAGAGCCATTCAGCCAGCTGGATAAACTGATCCACGTACTCAGGGAAGGGTTCAGAAGGTCCTTGAAGGATCTTGGACAACTGGTCCCCTACCACCTTGCTTGGAAGTGCCTACCAGGCACCCGTAGCGGCCGCTGCTATTTGAGCATAAATGGCATGCCATATTGCATTTGCTGTTGGAGTGTAGCATATTGCCCTGTTCCGGTTAACATGTCAAGATTTCTCAGAGGCTGCCCGGCTTGAGCGTTCATTTGGGCCGTTTGTGAACACCTCTCCTGAAATTCTCCCTCCAGACAGGGTAGCTAGGCACAGCTGCTGCCAATCACTAGGTGTAAGATTCAGAGCTGTAAACGACTCAACAAGGGAGAGTAAAAGGGACCTGAGTCCCTTAACTCATAGCGGCTTCCTTCAATTGTCTAATATCTTTAAAGTTCAGGGGATCATGCAGTCGAATGACCTGTCCTGGGTTATTGTGGTCAGGGATCTCAAACACGGGAGCCACCACCAGGCAAAACTGAATTCCCCTGGCAGTGCGACATAACGATTTATTTATGACAATATTATGTTGTGTAGTAATTGTTAGTTCCTTGTCCCTGTCTAAATATGGTGGGGTACGGAAGAGATCTCACTCAATTTTCCCCTAATATGGGTCCTTTTTAATTTTCTCTTTAGAACATCAATTTCCTCAAGCAGACGTTCTTCCTCCAACCTTCTGGAGTTGGAGTCAGTTTCACTTTCTAATTCAGAGAGAGGGATAGAGCCTGGTTTTTGCCTTAGGGGCCCGGGATTCACACTGGTTCTTAAGCCTCTCCTTGGATTGTCTCTTGGACTTGGGACGACCTCCTGTTGCCCACTTCTCATCTTCCTCATCACTGTCATCCTTGGAGCACAGTAATTTCCTGGTTTCTGCCTCCTGAATCTCTTGCAGGACCTCCTTGGTGGCAGCTACCTCCTGTCTGACCCAGACTTTGTTGGTCAGTAAAGCGTCCTTAACCAATCTCCATAAGGAGAAGGTTGACAGTGGGAGTGAATCAGGACCCTCTTCTCTCAACAATTTCTGGAGGTTGAGACAGACCCTTTCCCAATTAGGGATATTTAAACCTCCTCCAGTAATGAACTAGGGATTTGATGAAAGCCTCCAAAGTCTTACTCTTGACTGGGGTTCCCTGTTCTCCCAATAACTTTCTTAATTGATGTTGCAGTTCCATTTTTCCTGGGGAATTACCCATTGTTGCTAACACCAATATGTTCCTGTCAGCTTCCGGACAACCCTGTCTGCTTATTTCTCTTTCTCGGTTTTGGTGGAACCTCCAATTGCTACGCATGCACGGCCTGGGTTCGAGTCACAGGAAGGGCGTCAGGATTGAAGACACATACACACAGCAGTCAAGATCAGAAGGCTCTTTATTAAAGGGCTTGGAGACTTATATACCCTGGACTCAAGAAGGGAGGGGGAGACAGCGAGACAGTTCCTCATGTCACATGCCTGGGTTCACGGCCCGTCATCATGTTCCTGGAAAGGGCTTTGTCAAAAACAGTTCCAGGATCCCGGGTGGAACAGGGAACCTCTTATCTTGCCCAAACATTTGCATGACTAACGGCTGTTTCTCAGCCATCTGTGTGTGTGGGTTGTATACCGAGGCCTCTTGGTTCCCACACAGACTTCCCTTCCTGAAGGTCCGGGTTTGATTCCCAGCATCTGCATGGCTGCTCACAACGCTTGTAACTCCAGTTTAAGAGGATCAAGTATGCCAGGTAGTACTTGCCTTTAATCTCAGCACTCGGAGGCAAAGACAGGTGGAGCTCTATGAGTTCAAGGCCAGCCTGGACTATTAGAGGGAGTTCCAGGACAGCCAGAACTGCTTCACAGAAAATCCCTGTCGCGAAAAACAAAACAAAACAAAAAATAAGAGCAGACACCACCAGTGCCCTTATGTAGCACAAGCGACACACATTGCTTAAACTGGATGTAGACTTGTAACCCTATAAAGTTGGTGGCTGAGGTAGAACTATTGAATTCTAGCATGCTTGGGTTTTAGAGTAGACTGTCAGCTTTTCCAATTTAATAAGGCCATCTCAAATTTAAGGAGAAACTAAGGGGCTGTAACTGGGTTCCATCTCAGCAATACAAAACAACAACAAAAAATGTTATACATTCAATGAACGTAGGGGTATTTGTTGGGAAGAACAGTTTGTGTGGACGGAGGGATAAGACAAGGTAACATAAAAAAAAAAAGTCTAAAATTCATTGTATACTAGGAAACTGTCCAAGAATAAAATACTTTAAAACAGGAAACATGGTTCATGTCATATCTGTTTTAAATGCTGGTGTGGAACTCAGAATACCTGGTCTTGAACTTAACATACTTTGGCTCATGCCCTAACATACTTTTAAATCTCTGTGGTATCTTTCTTATACAGTACTGTTAGAGAAAAATGAGACAGTAGTATATAAAGACTTTATTTGGAGTTCTTATCTGTCATGCATAGGGAAATTAAGAGACAAATGCAGAAAGAAAAAAATATAAAGCTATTCATAAGCAGTGTATAAACGGTAGGGTAATGTGTTAGGTATGGTGGCTCATGCCTTTAATCTTAATAGTTGTAGGCAAACACAAGCAGAGTTCTGAGTTCCAGTTCAGCCAGAGCTCCACAGTGATACCCTATGTTAAAAATAAAAAAGGAGGGGTATGTTATTAAAGATCGACTAGGTGGTTAATTCATAGAGGTCAGAAAAGCTTTTTCAAGTATTTTGTGTGTTCAGGTGTCTGCAAAGGCTAGAAGAGAGCATTAGAAGCCTTACAACTGGAGTTAAAATAAAAGGCTTTTGTGAATCACCAAATGTGGGCTCAGGGATTTGAACTCATTCTTCGTGATTTTACAGGAAGTACTTGTAACCACTGAGTCATCTCTCTAGTCCTTCAGAAGAGTTTATTCAGGGAGGTGAAATTAACATCTGAATGATAAGTACTCTTGGAAAGTGACACCCCCCCCCCCCGGCAGAATAAACTAAAGCAAGTATCTTGTTGAAATGGTGTACTTTGACTAAAAGGTGATCTACTCTGTTAAAAATCTGGATCATGACTTCACCATAATACGTATTGATTGATTTACACAACTGCAAAGTCATTTTTAATGAGAACATGTCTTTGATAGCCCAGGCTGGCCCAAAGTCACTATGGATTTGATGATGGCCTTGATTCTTCTACCTCTTCCTTGGGATTACTAGAAAATACAAACACAGCCCACTTAAATGTTTTCAAGGGTATGTGCCACAGGAAAACAGGTGAGAGGAAAATCCAATGAAACACCAACCCAAGTAAATTGTACTTACTGTCGAGTCCCCTTAGATTGAAATTCAGCTAGTGAAAAATACAGACTTCTTTTTCACAGTGCTGAGCACTTCTGTCCACTCCATTGTGGACTAACTTCCTGATTCTTGACTGATTGCACATATTAATGACCCATCATTTTAGATGGGTCTTCCACCTCTTCCAGTCACTTGGTCTGACACCCAACTCTAGGTTATCACAGGAACAATGATTTGAACTCCAGCTCAAGTTAAACCAGCAGCCCCCGACTGTCCTAAGGTCCTGCTTTCAAGACAGTCCTTGTTTGGCATCTGTAAATGTAGATGTGTGTGTGTGTGTGTGTGTGTTTGAGACAGGTTTCTCTGTATTTGTTTTGAAGACTGTCCTGGAATTAGCTCTGTAGACCAGGTTGGCTTCGAATTTAGAGATTTGCCTCCCTCCGATTCCCTAGTGCTGGGACTAAAGTTGTGTGCCACCAATGCTCAGCTGATTTAAAATAAGTTTACCCCTATGTATTTCCTAACAAATGCTTTCTGTTGCTGGAGATATTAAGTACAGGTGAAAAGTCTTAGATTGCTGTATTCTGGGGCTGGAGAGATGGCTCAGCAGTTAAGAGCAGAGGCTGCTCTTTCCAAGGACCTGAGTTCAATTCCCAGCATCCATATGGCAGCTCACACCTATCTGTAACTCCAAGATGTGACAACCCCCCAGAGACATTCATGCATGCGAATGAAATAAAAATTATTTTTAAAAAGGGGTGTTACAGTTAGGAAGACTAATTTTTTTAAAATCTGCATTTTACAGATTCTGTGGCTCACTGAACTTCTTAAAAGTGTTGGCGTCTTTTGTATATTTGGGAGGAAATTCAGGCATTACATTGTTCTTGTTTCTCACATGCATTTGTTTTTCTTCTGTAATTGTAAGTAATGATGCTGTTCACTGTCTCAAACCTTTCCTGTATCCTTGTTCTGCCTTCTCTATGACTGGTTTAGCATTAAACATATTTGATACTGCTCACTTTGGCAGCACATGTACTAAAAGCTGGAATGAATATTTGATAGCAAAAATAAATTAAGGAATAAAAAAGAAAAAAAAAAGTCAAGTGTGGTGATGCATGCCTTTAATCCCAGCACTCAGGAGATAGAAGTAGGCACATGTTTGTGAGTTCAACAAAGAAACCCTGTCTCAAAAAAAGAAAAAACAAAAAACAAAAAAGAATATTTGATGTGCTTTAAGTTACTTTTTGCTAAGGGTTTCCCTTTGATTTTGGTAAGTTCTATTTCTTGTTGAAAAATAGGATCTAGGGCTGGAGAGATGGCTCAGAGGTTATGAGCACTGACTGCTCTTCCAAAGGTCCTGAGTTCAATTCTCAGCAGCCACATGATGGCTCACAACCATCTGTAATGAGATCTGGTACCCTCTTCTGGCTGGCTGGCATACAGGCAGACAGAACACTGTATACATAATAACTCTTTAGAAAAAAGAAATTAGGATCTATTGTCTTTTCAAGACATCCACTGTTCATCCTCCAAAGGAGGTGATATGTGCATGTTTCCATGTATTTTGATTACAGACCACATAACTTTCCTTTGAATACTTGGATTGTTTTCTTCTTAAGAATGTTGCCTATTGTGGATTTAAACTATTAAGAAGATAACCATGCTACCACGAAGTTGTCAAGAGTTTCTTTTCAGTTTGTCCATACTTTTTTTCGAGATAAGTTTTCTCTGTGTTGCCATGGCTGTCCTGGAATTCATGCTGTAGACCAGGCTGGCCTCAACTGACTGAGATCCATCTGCTTCTGCCTCCAGAGTGCTGGGACAAAAGACGTGCCCTACCACTGCCAGGCTTCAATTTTCAGTTTCAAAACTTTACACACAAAGTTTTCTTGTATACACTTTGCTGTCTTTTGGTTGTTAGTTTTTTGTTTGTTTGTTTGTTTGTTTTGAGACAGGTCTACTGTGTAGCCCTCCCTAAATGGCCTGAATTCTTTGTAGAGCTTTGTAGGTGCAGGGATTAAAGACATTGACCATCATGATAGGCTCATTATCTGTTTTATGAGACAGGGTCTAAGAAACTCAGGCTGGACTGGAAATGACTATGTATCAAAGTTAGGCTTGAATTGGCAGTAATCCTCTCCTTCCTTCAGCCACACAAGGGCTGCAATTACAGGAGTATACTCAATTTGATCAATTCTTTCACCTTTGCTATCTGCTGGGATCCTTTGAATATCCTACTAGACAGGCAAAATTTTGGAAAGTACCAAGGACTTGAACTGAATAAGATGTGGACTAACTTACACTGTGCCTCTCATTTCCAGGTTCCTCTCAGAACCCTGAAATACCTCTTCATCTAAACAAGTCAGCTACATTCTGCTTAAATTTCATTTTCAAAGGAACTGCACAGACTGGAAACTGACACATAAGAGAGCTCTTCAAAAACATACATTTTTGTCACTTCTGACTAGTCTGTGCTGTTCTCCAGAGCCTTCTATTCATTGCTTTGTATATTTTGTCCAGAGTTTATTAACGCAAGAGTTACAAATCCTCCATCAAATTGCAACCTCTGAAATATCAAAGATTCAAACTATAAAAAATTAAGGCAAAACAAGGTTTGTCATTTATTTACAATGAAATTAATTAGGATAAAAACCCACTTTATGCAGCTGTGTGTCCCCTTAAAGTCATTTCTTTTATGGAAGTAAAAAGTTAAGACTAAAATTGAGACAGACATTAAAAGGAAAATCTTCTGCCTTAAGAATCCAAAAAGCAAAATGTAAGTAGTCATTCTACAAAAAAAGCTAATTTTTTACAACACAGTTTTACATTATAAGAGAATGCCACATATATTTAACTCAAAATTCTGTTTGTTCTGTTACAAAAGGACAAAAATAAATTCAACTGGCTTCTAGTCTCAGAAAAGCTTTGTAGCCCTAGCAGATCTGGAAAGATGGTATGAGGCTTTCCTTTGGCTCAGTTAGGTGATCAGTAAGTTCACCGAGCGTACTCTGTCGTGTTAACATGAAAAATATACCAATCCTTCCTTTTTTGGGGGAGGGAATGGGGGGGGGGTTTCGAGACAGGGTTTCTCTGTGTAGTTTTGAAGTCTGTCCTGGCAATCGCTCTGTAGACCAGGCTGGCCTTGAACTCAGAAATCTGCCTGCTTCTGTGTGCACCACCACCTCCAGCCTCCAATCCATCTTGAACAACAAATATAGAGTTCAATGCAAAAATCTAAAATTAATATTGAATAAAATCTAATGTTAATTTGGAAAACATCTATCCTTACTGAAAAAGAACAAGCCTTCGCAGTGTGGGGTGCACATGGGCACCCTGGCACTTGGGAGGTGGAGGAGAAAAATCAGTTGAAGGTATTCCTAGGCTACTCATTTAGTTTTAGGCCAGCTTAGGCTCCATGTGACCCTGTTTTAAAAACAACAACAGAAAGGCTAACATAACACTGGATCCAAAGACATCACAGAAAGTGTTCTCTGATGAACAAAGGAGCTAATACACACTGACAGTCACACAGCAATACCTTTGACTTAGCAGTTTAGGTTAATGACTTTTGTATCTTTTAGATACATGAAAATTTTGTTATCTCTTAAAACCCTTTCATATACTAAACATAACTGTAAAGGTCCTTCTATTTTCAAAATGAGCCAAAGTCTGTCTCAATACATAAATATTGGTGATGTTATTAATCCCTCCCTAAATGAAAACAAACTGAAGTTCAAGAGCTTTATTATAGATGTTTTGGGTTAGGACCGCTGTACTTCTCATCACAGGCTTGCATCATCAGTGTTTATAACTAATGTTCGAACATATAACACCTTAAACAGACACCTAGCCTGAACCAAAAATACGCACAGCTTTGGTTTAAATTTGTTTTCCTATTCTTCTAAGCTTTTCATTTTTATCATTCAGGGATGTCTAAAATCATGATTAAAAGAGACACGACTTAAATTACAGCTACAAATAACATATGGGTCTAAGAAATAACCCATCTTCTATGCTTAGATAAATCTTTAACAAGACCAAGAGTAAAATTGAGGATGTAAGTCTTTATCATAAAATTTTTAACTGGGGAGAGGGCAAATGTTTTAATGTGTTTTCTCAAAACATTCTCTTAACACGAAGAGTTGGTGTTACTACCACAACACTATTCTTTCTATCCATGATATTTTACATAGCATCATTTAAGCACCAAAGAAAAATTCTGTAAACAAACTTTTAACCAGTAAACTAATGGCAAATATTCATTTGCCTTGATACACTTTTTAAAAGGCCACACATGAGCCTCTACTTCCTGTAATGCATTTTTATAATAAAAGTCCAGCCATATTTATACAAACAACAAAGAATTATTATACATTTATGGAAGCAGAAGGTAGATCAACAGACTAGAGCTTTTTAGTTAAAAAGTAAGCACAGAAAGCCTATAAAATATATGCCACATAGAAAAATTGAGTATTTTCAGTTTCGTGGAAGGGACAGTAATTAGTAAAAAGATGGTGGTGCCACTGGCATTTAATTACCTTGTTAAGAAAGTAGTAAGCAATAAACTAGACATGTCTTTCCTCCTAGTGTGTCCCTTCTCTCACATTGGTGCAATTTATAGTAGTTAAAAGTGGCTCTCTAAAATACCAGAATAACTCCAACACAAAAAAATGGATTTCAGCTGGAATAAGTTAAGTCTATAATGGATTTCTGACATATTAGGAAAAAAAAATACGCAGGGCACACAAGGACAGACTACGTTACATGACAGAGTGATTCAAAACTCCTTTGTCCTGCCAGCTTTTCTCTGTGGCTATTAAATTGCTTTCTAAGCTGTTTGGTGGCAAGGCAATAAAATAGAAAAACAAAACATGAAAAGAAGGTATTAGTGGTTTACTGTTTGTATATCTCGGTTAAAAAAAAAAAAGCCTTAGTGTAGCTCTTCCTTACTGCAGATGGGAAAATGGTTCCATTTGGCACACTAGAGTTGGTAAGAAAAGCAGAAAGAACTCTGAGTACTTGGTATTCTAATCACAGGGAACTAAGGTAACAGCAGAAAGGAAACCAGAAAATAGAGTGTTGTAAGAAAAACATCAGGAGACAGACAACAGCCAGCTCTCTGTGCCTTCCAGTCACTGTCTCTAGAATACTTTCACCTGAACACAATGTACAAATTATTATTTACATAATGATTACTATTAATAAAGAACCAGAATCTATTTAACAGTGCCCACTGAGAAAACCATGACTGCCAGGCAAGAAGGCCTTAAACAAAAACTCCATTCACATTGCATATTTTATTTAGGTCTGTCTTCTTGTTCCTCTTCAAGTTTGGTGCACAAAAAGGAACTCTAAAAAGTCCTGTAAACGAAGTCTGAGTTCCTGCAGCTGATAACTTCTCTGAAGCTCGTGTTTCTTGTTAAGTAGAATGTTCTGCGTGCTTACAAAGGCATTCCTTTAAACAGTGGTGTCTCCAAAGTCCTTGTTCCAGCGTATGTATGCTTCTAAGGTTTGAGGACTCACACTTCGTTTTATCTTTTTTAAAGATTCTGTGAAGTCAGATAATCGAATATTTCTCATCTAGATTAAAGAAAAGTGACATAGAAATGGATGAACACAATAAACAATGGATTAAAATGGAACTTTATTAATTTTATAAGATATAGACATATTCTTAGAAAATCATGCTAATCATATAATATATTTTTATATTACATATTAGGCCAAGTTTGCTATATAAGACACCTTAGAAACATGTATGCCAATGCACTATTACTAAATACTTAAATTTGACCACTGGGATGTTTAAGTATAGTGATTTGAATGAGAATGCCCCCCCCACACCACCCCAATATATCTGAATGCTTGATGTGAAATTGGCAGAATTGCTTCTCATTGAAGGAAGTGTGTCACTGGGGGTGCGCTGTGCTCTGGGGGTGCACCAGGTAATGACTGGCGCATGTCAAGTCCAGTATGTGTCTTTTGGCCTGCTACTTGCTGGTAAAGATGTGAGCACTTGACTTCTGCTTCAGTGCCATGCCTGCCTGCCACCATGCTGCTCACAGTAGCTAGTTTTCTAAGTGACCTTGCTCATGTGCTCTGCTACAATAGGAAAGTAACTAAGACAACAACACAAACTTATTTTACTTCTGGTGTTTCTCTCCATAGTTCTGTAAGATTGCACACTGGTCCCTTTCTAATTACCACAAGTGTATCTGCTAGGTTGGTGCCAGGTTCATCACCAAAGAAAAGGGTTGGTCACAGTAAACATTAGAGGGGACTGCTGCTCATGTCAGATGCTTGCCCATGAAGCTTCCTACTGTTAGTATTTCTGAGGACCTAACACCAGGCCTTATATATTTGAGGCATACTCTATCACTGAGCTCCACCCCTAGGGATCCTCCTAACATACTAAACCAAGTTTCTAGTAACTTCTCATTCAACTGCTTACATAACTTGGTAAGAGAAAATGACTGTGCAATTTGTTTTGTTTTGTGAGACAGGGTTTCCCTGTGTAACAGTCCTAGCTGTCCTGAAACTTTCTTTGTAGACTAGACTGGCCTCCAACTCACTGGGACTAAAGGCATGCCCCACCACACCTGGCTCTGTACATTTTTTTAGCCTTTACTAAATACAGCATGGTAACTGATTTTATAAGCCTTACATAATGAAATGGGCTAGAGAAAAATTACAAGTCTCATAGAGAATTCAAATGAAGAAAAATAATCTCAAAGCAGTATATACCTCACTGGCAGACATATTCTTCACCTGCTCTGGTTTCAGTTCTGTAAAACACAAATTAGGTATTTAAAAAACAATTTTGAAATTTAAATTTCTTTTTTGGCAAATCTAAGTACAATGATCTAATAGTACCCATGTAATACAAATCATTAAAGCCAAGAGAGATTCAGAGAGCTCATAAAATTACAAAGGAGGGGATATAGGTGCTCAATTTCTTGCATTTACCCCAAACAAGTTTATAAACAGAACTAAAAAGAATGCAACTTGTTGGTTATAAAAGATCTTGTTAGCCGGGCATTGGTGGCACAAGCCTTTAATCCCAGCACTTGGGAGACAGAGGCAGGCAGATCTCTGTGAGTTTGAGTTCAGCCTGGTCTACAAGAGCAAGTTCCAGGATAGGCTCTAAAGCCACAGAGAAACCCTGTCTCAAAAAAATCATAAATAAATAAATAAATACATAAATAAAGGCATTGTTGTTGTTTTGTTTTTTGAGACAGGGTTTCTCTATGTAGCCCTGGCTATACTGGAACTGGTCTACTCTGTAGACCAGGCTGGTCACAAACTTAGAGATCCACCTGCTTCTGCCTTGTGAGTGCTGAAATTAGGCATGCACCACAACCACTGGATATAAAAGATTTTTTAAAATACTAGAAGAGGTTATTATTGAGATCCCCTGGAATTATAGTTGATTTTAAGTTGCCATGTGGGTGCTGGGAATCAAACTTGGGTCCTCTATAAGAAAAGCCTGTTGTTTTAATTACTGAGTTATCTCTCTAGCTCCTAGATTTATTTTTTTTAACACAAAATCTTGTTTTCTTCATAACCAAATCCCTCCCCATCTTTCTAATTACTACAATTTCTATAAAACGCAATAGGGGCTGAGGCTGTAGCTATGGCTCAAAAAGCAGATTATCATCACATGCATGCGGCCTTCAATCCCCAGCACTGCCAAAGAAATAAATCACCCAGTTGTCTTGCTCCTTACTCACTATCAAGAACTGATACTTCACAGTTGCTCTGCAAATTTCTCTTCCATTTCTACTTTTTTTAAAAAGTTTTATTATGTTTATTTATGTCTCTCTGTGTGTGCAACATGTTTGAAAGTATTTGCTGAGGCCAGAGGAGGGCATCACATCTCCTGCAGTTGGAGTTACAGGTGGTTGTAGGCCACCCAAAGTGGGTGCTGAGAACACAACCTGAGTCCTCTATAAGAGGAGCAAATGCCCTTGACTGTGAAGCCATTTCTCCAGCCCCTCACTCATTTTTTATTTCATATGTTGTAGGTGTTTGCATGCCTGTTTCCTGCAGCGGCCAGAGGGTGTCAGAGCCTATGGAACTGGAGTTACAGATGACAGGCACCATGTGGGTATTGGAAACTGAACCTGGATCCTATGGAAGAGCAACAAGTGCTCCCTAAACCACTGAGCCTTTGTTCCCATTGGTATTCTTGACTAAGAATGAAAGTCTATTCATTGCTTAGTGAGTGCTTAGTCTTGTTTACTGGCTCTGCAATTCTCAGAGGGAAAACTGCATGGAGGTAGAAACTGGCAACAGATTCAGCAACCGAAATCTGGTCAGTTATATGTCTCACTGGAGAATCATTTCCTGTATTAAGAGTTTCAATCAGTAATGAAGGAACATCAGGGGCTAACTTTACTTTCCTGATTCCATTTGAAGCACGCCAGGGAAGACTTTTTGAGAAGGTGCAGACCATTGGATGATTGCTTCTGTGAGGTGAGCAGTGTCCTTATCATGATGGTTTTCAGCCTTAGGGTCTTATCTTTGGGAAGTTCAGAGGTATTTCTTCTACAAATATGGGCTTCTGACAGGGACCTGGGAGTCAATGTCCCCTGTGAGGACCTTCCTGAAAGTTTTGTAGAACCAAGACTTGGGCCTGAATATCTGTCCTACTATCATATTTGTCTATATACACGGTCTTAAATTTTTTTTGCTGGGTGGTGGTGCATGCTTTTAATCCCACTCAGAAGGTAGAGACAGGTGGATCTCTGAGTTGGAGGCCAGCCTGGTGTATGGAGTGAGTTCCAGGATGGCCAGGGTTGCACAGAGAAACCCTGTGTGTGGGTGGCCTGGGGAGCATGCTGTGTTGTTGATTGTCTCCTTGGATTCCAGACAGCCACCTTGACTGCTTTTCCCCCAAGGAAACAGGGTGGTGTCTCTGTAGCTTTGGAGGCTGTCCTGGAACTTGCTCAGTAGACCAGGCTGGCCTCTGCCTGTCTCTGCTTCCTGAGTGCTGGGATTAAAGGCACATGCCACCACTGCCTGGCCCCATTTAAAAAAAGAAGAAAAAGAAAAAGATTTATGTTCTGCCTGCATGTATGCCTGCAGGCCAGAAGAGGACACTGTGATCTCATTACAGATGGTAGTTTCTGGGAATTGAACTCAGGACCTTTGGAAGAGCAAACAGTGCTCTTAACCACTGGGCCATCTCTCCAGCCCCTACGATCCATTTTAACATCTTGTTTTATTTCTCTTTTATGTATGGGTGTTATGCCTACATGTCTGTCTTGTTTATCAGATAAGTGCCTAGTGTCTGCAGAGGCAGGAAGAGCAGGCTGGATGCCTAGAACTGGAGTGTCTGTCAGATGGTTGAGCTGAAAAGTGGCTCTGGGAATTGAACCCTAGTCCTCTTATGAGAAAGCCAGTACTCTTAACTCAGCTATCTTCCCTGCCCCCATCCTCTTTCTTGAAACAGACTATCACTATGCAGCCCTTACTGGCTGACTTTAAACTTCTAGAGATCTACCTACTTCTGCCTCCCTAGTGCTGGCATTAAAGGCACACACCACCATAGCTAGCTTTAAAATCTTTTTGTTTGTTTTTGTTTTTTGAGATAGGGTTTCTCTGTGTAGTCCTGGAATTAGCTCTGTAGAACAGGCTGGCCTCGAACTCACAGAGATCGCCTGCCTCCACCTCCTGAGTGCTGGGATTAAAGGCTTGTGCCACCAATGCACACCTTATAAGTCTAGTTAAATGAATATTATTATAATTATACTAATATATGATATCCCATATATCAGTAAGAGCTATGTGTCTTAGCTTTGTCAAAATTAAAACAGCTGGGCATGGTGGCACATACCTTTACTCCTAGCACTTGGTAGGCAGGTAGATCTCTATGAGTTTGAGGCCAGCCTGCTCCACACAATGAGTTCCTGGCTAACCAAGACTACATAGAAAGACTGTCTCAAATAAACAAAACTAAATTCAACATATGCAACATAAATACTAACCAATTTCTTTTTTATAATACACACTGTATGTGGATGCCTAGATATGAAATAAAAAAAAATTAATTTTTGTGATTAAGTACAATTCAGATGGAGGAAACCTGACCATTTGGGCAGCCTTTCCATTTAAAGCCTAGTTTGTATCAATTTGCTTTAACTTAGTGTTGTTGTTTGTACACCCATTGAGTTGCACAACTACAAACCAGCTAGTAAGACTATTTGTAGTCACTATCACTGTTCTTAAGACTTGTAAAGAGGTATAATACAGCAGTTCTGCAACCTAAAGATTATTGTGTAAATCCCCAACAGAGAGATTGTATGCAAACTTAGGTGTGGATGGTGATGAAAGGTTTTAGAAAGAAAAGGTTTTATAAAGGGGCAGGGTGAAATGCTGTGGGCTATTTTCCCACGTAAATCTGTAACCTGATTTACGTTTTAAAGATTTGTTATGTGTGTGTGGGGGGAGATATATATGTAGAGAAAGGTACCAGAGGAAGGGAGAGGCACTGTGTCTCTGAACTGGGTTACTGGCAGTTGTGAGCCATCTGACATGGGTGCTGGGAACTAAACTCAGGTTCTCTTTAATAGTTGAGTTATTTAGTCAACCTAGTTTTACATTTTAAAGGTTGTTACTACAGAAAAGATGAGGAACATGCAACAGAGAACATCTTTTATACTGATGACTCAGTGGTTAAGAACAGTGGCTGCTCTTACAAGAAGACCTGGTTCAATTCCCAGCACCCACATGGCAGCTCAAAATTTGCTCTAAACTCCAGTTCTAGAATATCTGATGCCCTCTTTTGACTTCTGTAGTCACTGCATGCATATGGCACAAATAAAAATAAGATAAAACTCTAGTGGAGTCTCTGATCCCACCCAGCACTTGGGAGGCAGAGGTAGACAGATCTCTTTGAGTTTGAGGCCAGCCTCTACAAAGCAAGTTCCAGAATAGCCAGGGCTATTACACAGAGAAACAAACAAAAAAAAGGCAAAACTCTCATATGCATAAAATGTATAAATAAAACGTGTAAAACTATGCATCTCTCTAGAGGCTAGACTTGTAATATGGTACCATTCATAGTTTTAGTGTTTCAAATGCTTTTATACTCACCTCGGATAGGGCCCAGTGCTGCATCTTTTGCCAAAGCTGTTAGATCACTTCCAGAGTATCCATCAGTCATTCTGAACAGTGGAAGCAGGAGATAACAAGTTATCTTCCTTGCAGATTAAAACTTGCCTGTAATTCTACAGCTCACTAGGTATAGGAAGAAGCATCACAGGCTTGAGACTAACCTCAACTACACAGTGAAACAAATAACAAGTCCCAACAGAAAGAACACACAAAAATCCCATGAGACGTAAGCTAACAATTATGTAGTTGGATTTTTCATTCTTCTAAAAAATATATATATTTATTTATTTAATGTGTATGTGTACCTGCTTGTATGTATGAACAGAACTGTATGTGCACATGCCCACAGATGCCAGAAGAAGGCATGGATCCTCTGGGGCTGGAGTTACAGGTGGTTGTGAGCCACCCAATGTGGGTGCAGGGAACTGAACCTAGGTCTTCTGCAACAGTAGTCAGTGCTCTTCACTGCTCATCCATCTTTCCAGTGCCAGGATTTAATTTTCTTGTTTTTTTTGTTTTGTTTTGTTTTTTGAGACAAGGTTTCTCTGTACTGTTTTGGAGGCTGTCCTCGAACTTGCTCTGTAGACCAAAGATCTGCCTGCCTGTTTCCCTGAGTTCTGGGTTAAAGGCGTTTGTCACCACTGCCTGGCTTTTTTAAAATTTATGGTATGGGTGTTTTGCCTTCATGTAATGTATGCTTGTGTCCCACATCCACCCCAGGTACCAGGAGGCCAGAAGAGGGCATCAGTTTCCCCGAGACTGAAGTTAGATGGTTGTGGCTGCCATCTGGGTACTGGGGAATTAAACCCAGGTCCTCTGGAAGAGCAGCAAGTGCTCTTAACTTCTCAGTTATCTCTTCAGCACCACTTAAAATTTTAAATTATAGCTGGGTATGGTGAGACACACCTTTAACCCCAGCAGAGACAGGTGAGACCCATGTGAGTTCAAGGCTGGTCTGCTCTACATACTGACTTCCAGTCTAGACAGGGATACACAGTGAGATCCTGTCTCACACAAAATAAAGTAAAAACAATCTTTTTCTTTTCTGCCCTCGCCCCATAGTAGTTGAGTCAGGTGGGGGTGGCACACATCTTTTTTTTTTTTTTTTCTTTTTCTTTTGAGACAGGGTTTCTCCATGTAACAGCCTTGGCTGTCCTAGAACTCGCTCTGCAGACCAGGCTAGCCTCAAGCTCACAGAGATCTGCCTGTGTGTGCAGTACTCATGCCTTTAATCCCAGCACTCAGGAGGCAGAGGCAGGTGGATCTCTGTGAGTTTGAGGTCAGCCTGGTCTACAGATCGAGTTCCCGGACAGCCAGGGCAGTTACACAGAGAAACCCTGGGGGAGTGGAGAGGAGGAAAATACTGTACTGGTGGGCTATATGCTATATATTAGTGAGACACTATCACTTAAATGGGGTTCCCAGAAGGCCTCACAGAGAAAACGACTCATTTTGTTTTATACTCCTACCCAGACTGGCCTCAAACTTGCTATGTAGCAAGGATAGCCTTGAACTGATCCTCTAGCTACTTGAAATATGTTCTTTCTTATAGCCACTGTCTACTCAAGTACACTGAAAAAGTGTTTAAAATATAGTCTACCATTTATTAGGTTCAACTCCCCTCCCCTTAGCCCCTCCTCAGACTTATTGCAGAATCCAGGTCAAATAAAGCAATACTGTTCTGAGTTGGCTTACTACAAGTCACAAATCTTTGGTATCTGAGCCATTTATGATCTAATAATGCTGCCAGCCTTCTGTAAGAATCCTTTTGTGTCGGTCAGTCTACAAGAATCCCCTTGACACACAGTGTTTCCTGTTACTAAGTCTCCATCTAGTATATGTAGGAATAAGGCAATCGTAAAGCAGCAGCACTGTTTGGGAAAGGGTGCAGTGACACAGTCACCTCTCAGGAACTCGGTTCATTAGAGAACAGGCCTCAGGGCCATGACAGGGCACCGAGGAGGGATGGATAAGGCAGCATGAAGGGAGCCTAAGGGAAAGAGGAGCTCCCTGAAGAGGGAAGGAGAAAGTAAAGGCCTGCCGGGATGGTCTAAGAGGCCTTCGTGCTGAGTCTTCTAAAGACTGGGGTCAGAGTAGTGACCACTCTCTGGCCTTCACTGCAAGACAATGGTGATAAACAGCTGCTATTCCTATGCCATGGCAGTCTCAATTTTGAGATGGGTTTCTAATTGTAGCCCAAGACAGTCTTGATTCTACTGCCTCCATCCCCTGAGTGCTTGGAAAAGGTGTGCATCACCACACTCAGCTTCCTTATTATGTCTGAAAGTATGTTTTCAGATGAACAAGTTAATCTGATTCTACCTACTACAAAAGAGCAAGTACATATGAAAATATCTGTGTTGCTTTCAAGTATGAGGGGATTTTACTTTTCAAATTATCATATTATTTATACATTTTATTTATAGAAAGACTATACTATTGTCATTACATGTTTAGTTCAGGTCTAGCATAAGACAGAAATAGAAATTCCATTATATCAGGAAGAGGAGGTAAGAAAATAAAGGAAGCAAAAGACAAGAAGTTTTGTGGTAAATGAACTGCTCAATTCTTTAAAAAGCTTGTTTTACTTAAACAATTTTTAATATTAAGCTCATTTCAAACAGCAAAGAAAGAGAAATCTTTACAAATGAAACAGACGCTGTCAGACAGATGAATGGCACCACTCACCTAGCAAGTTGTGCAAGTTCTTTTTGGGTCAGTGGACTTCCTTGTTTACATAACAGGTTTTTAAGTAGAAGCAGTCTTGTCTGAAAATAAGTACAAAAGAATGATCCAAAGAAGTAAGGTCGAAATTGATAACAGAATTATAAAAACTGATCAGTGTTATTTAATAAACTAAGAATTAGCTTAATGTAATATTTCAGAATCAAGTCCTGATTATTTCGGCCTGTTAAATATAACAAAAACTATTAGTGAGAATTAGTGAGGGAATTTCCTAAGACTGTCCAGATACAGCATCAAGTAGCTGCTGTTACTATCAAGGACACTAAGGACCTGAACTAGAAAACTACAGCTTTTAACAAAGATTTATTTATTTCTATTTTATATGTATGAGTATTTGCCCAAATGTATGTATGCGTACCACACGTGTGTCCTGTGCCCATAGACACTAAAGGAGGGTGTCTGAGCCTCTGGAAGTGGGATTATGGATGGTTGTGAGCTGCCATGTGGGTGCTGGGAACCAAGCTCACTTGGCAAGATCAGCAAGTGCTCTCACCGAGAAGCCATCTTTCCAGTTCCAAGAATACAATGTTTTCAAGGTTCATTGACATATGATTTTAAATAGTGAGAATTTCATGTATTATAGGAATATAATTCAAATGACTTTTAATCATACAGAACTATAAAACTATTACTATAATAAAGTTTTAGGACATTTGTCACCCCTTAAAGTTCACTCAAGGCAGTTCACAATTAATCCTCATTCCTACCTCCTTTCCTCTCTAACCATCTACCTGATGGTATTTCTAGAAATCTGCTTTTCTCAATATTTCATTTAAAAGGAGTAAAATTGGGGCAAGAGAGATAGCTCTTCCAGAGGACCCAGGCTTGATTCCTAGCACCAACGTGGCAGCTCCTAACTGTGTTACTCCAGTTTCAGGGGATCTGATCTCTTCTGGCTTGTATGAGGTCCTAGTACACATGTGGTATACAGTAGGTAAAACACCTATACACAAAATTTTAAAGAAAAGTAGGTAAATAAAAAAATAAAATCATGTAGTTAGTTTGTATATGGCTCCCGTCCCTTATACTGTTTTTGTATTTTGTTCATATTAACGAATGTAATATGTAATATGAGAATTTTGTTTTCAGTCCTGTGGATTAAGCCCAGTGCCCTATACATGCTGGGCAAATCCTCTATTTCTAATCTACATCCCAAGCCCTAGATAATGAAATAATAATTTCTGAACTAAATAGCACTCATTAACTGTATTTGCCACATCTGTTTATCCATTAAGCAACCGATGAACTGTTTTTGCAGGTTAAGGTTATCATTAAGATATCTGCTGTTACACTGATGAACACGTCTTTCTACTATGGAGAAGTTCCCACTTCATTTGGATAAAGGAACTGCTGCATCTTTTTTAAGTTATTGTTTTGTTTTTGTTTTTTCTTTAAATAAGTAAAATAAGTTTTTACTTATTTTATTTTATATGCATTGGTATCTTGCTTGTATGGATGTGTGTGGGTGTTGGGTCTCTGCCATGTGGGTGCTGGGAATTAAATTCTGTCCTCTGGAGGAACAGCCAGTCAGTGTCTTCACTACTGAGCCGTCTTTCCAACCCCAACAAACTGTCTTCAGAATGGCTACACCACAGATTTGCAAATACAGCATTTGTCAGGATGATACTTTTACTTTAATTTAAAAAATAATAGAAATATGAATATACTTACCTCCTCATTTGGTAAAGACACATACACCCGTTTAATAAAACGCCTGAAAAGTCAAATTAAGAATATAAATTTGAAGTTATAGGCAACTCAGCTCAAACAATAACTGATGGGAAAAAGCTGTAGCTATCTTATCTAAGGTGACTAAATGCACTTTGTGGTTACTATAAAAGAGTATTTCTAAGCCGGGCATTGGTGGTGCACACCTTTAGCATTCAGGAGGCAGAGGCTGGTGGCTCTCTGAGTTGAGGCCAGCCTGGACTACAGAGTAAATTCCAGGACAACCGTGATTTTAGACTTTAAAGTTAATGTAATGTAATGTAAAAGAAATGATTTATCTAAATGTAGCCTGTGGAGAATAATTATAATAACGTCATAGGCCTGACCTCATTTGCTGTAGTTGGCAACACCAGGACAGCAAACACATGGAGAACAAATCATTTAGTCTTAATGCTGAGAATACAGGATATAAGAGGTAGGTGAGATGACCCTGGGTATGGTGTCACACTCCTTTAGTTCTAGCGCTAGGAAGACAGAAGCAGGCAGATCTCTCTGAGTTCCAGGGCAACCATGAGTACATAGTGAGGCCTTCACACCCTCCCCTCAAAAAAAAAAAAAAAAAAAAAAAAAAGAGGTAGGAAAGGTGATATATCTCATACCTGAGAACAGCATCATCAAGCTCTTGGGGCCTATTAGTTGCACCCATTACAAGTACTCTGTCATCTCCAGCAGATTGCACCTGTAAGCCAAAAAGTTTTGTCAGTGTTTTAGATAAAATAAAAAGGGAAAACTATACATACCCATATTTATATAGTTTGGCTCATTTAGTAGCAAAGTATACATATTAAAATATTGCCATAGTAAAAAATGTAACCAGTGGTTAGAAAGATGGCTCAGGGGTTAAGAGCTCTTGTGGCTCTTACAGAAGACTTGGGTTTTATAGCAGCACAGAACCACATGTGAGTTTTGGGGGATCTTATGCACTCTTCTGGCCTCAGTGGGCTTCTGAACACATACGGTACACAAAAACTCATGCAGGCAAATGTACAAAAACATATGATAATTTTAAATCTTAAAAATATATATATGCACATATATAAATTACCAATACTTACACCATCAAATTCTATTAAAAATTCAGTTTTTAGTCGTCTACTAGCATCGTGCTCCCCTTCTCTTCTTTCACACAAAAGACTATCAACTTCATCTAGAGGAAATGCAGAGGGGCTTTTAAGACCAATGTAGGTAAATCATCTAATATTTATCTAGACTGTACTTACTAAAAGTCCTGCTGAATTTATTCTTTAAAATTCTATCTTTCTGCCGGGCGATGGTGGCGCATGCCTTTACTCCCAGCACTAGGGAAGCACTCAAGACCAACCTGATCTACAAGAGCTAGTTCCAGGACAGCCTCCAAAACCACAGAGAAACCCTGTCTTGAAAAGCCACCAAAAAAAAAAAAAAAAAAAAAAAAAAACTATCCTTCTGAGCAAACTTCTCATACTTGAAAAGTAGAATTTCATAAATGCTTGACTTAAGTTGGCAAAGTACTTACCTATAAAAATTATAGACGGTTGAAGTTCTCGAGCCACAGCAAAGAGAGCTCTCACCAATTTCTCTCCTTCTCCCACCTACAAGGTATGCAACAGTATTCAAGTTTTTATCATGATTTAAAATTTAACTTCATGATCTCATGATATTCCAGTGGTGTCACAAAACATAATTTTGAAAACACACTATTTACTTTCTCAAATTAAGGCTTAATGGGAAATATTTCATGGTCTTACAGTGTACCAGTTCCATTCATACTAGTTGTGTGTGTTGTGCATCATGCATACAGTACTATCACCTTGGTGCCCCCCCTCTTTTTTTTTTGGAGACAGGATCTCTCAGTGGCCTAGAGTTCACCAAGTCACCTAGGCTGGGCTGACCTATAAAATTTCTCCATCTCCCCAGCTAGAATGACAAGGACAGGCTGCCATGCCCAGCTTCTTTAGTGTGGACTCCAGAGCTCAAACTCTGATCCTCATACTTGTATAGCAAGAGCATTTTTGACTGAGACAGATCCCAGCTCTCCTTAAATGCCCAAAATGAATACCACTGGAGTCAGAGGAAGGAAAATTAGAAAAGAAATTTAAACTGTGATATAAAGCAATAAAACAAAGCAGGAGAGCCACGCATAGTGGTGCATACTTTTAATCCCAGTACTCGGGGGCAGAGGCAGGAAGAGCTCTGTGAGTTTAAGGCCAGCCTGGTTTACAAAGTGAGTTTACAAAGTGAGGGCTACGTACAGAGACCCTGCCTTAAAGAATGAAAAAACAAAAAACAAACAAAAAGCAAAAAACCTAGGAGAAGCCTTATATCATCGTTTAATTTAGAGTCAAAGAGCAGGGAATATTCAATTACCACAAGTTTAGTTCTCACACATATCTCTAGACAGCCACTTTAGGGAGCATAAGTAAAGAAATTGTATTTAACCTAGGGCCTACCAAACCATGACAGAATTCAACAACATAATTCTAATTTAAAAATAGCTAAGAAGTGTACCTAACTTTGTACCTTGAGGAATGATATTCATTGTACATAAGCATACAGTCATAAAACTCATAGAAAGGAAATTTTCTGTCATGTTGCTATCATTTTATTTAAATAGCATTTAAGACAGTAATTTAAAAACATGACAATATTGGGAAAAGAACACTTACATATTTTGAAGTTAAACTTGCAGCACTTATATTGAAAAAGGTGGCATTAGATTCTGCAGCTACCGCTTTAGCCTTTGAGAGCAGAAAAGTAAGTATGTTAGTCGAATGTTCTGATCTTTTATGACAGCTACATCTCATTGCAGAAGTTCTAGGGCAGGAGGTGTGACAAGACTGTCTGCATCAGCTACAAGTCTACACGTTACGTTTCTTTCACAGGGAGTGAGTTAGGGAATTCCCTTGGCAGAAAGATAGTGGCCAGAGACATAGGCAAGGGGAAGTTTACTCTTTTCCTGTTGAGTTTTGTTTGAGACCACATGTCACTACGTAGTCATGCCTGGCCTGGAATTCACTTTATAGACCAGGCTGGCCTTGAACTCAGTGAGATCCTCCTGCCTCTGCCTTGTCAATGCCACCATGCCTTTAATAACTATTTTTACAGCTCAGAAGAATGATGCAGTTATAAGTATTCAGATTTTGGTTAAAAAAGAAAAAACCAAACCAAAACAAAACAAAAAACCTCTGGACAAAGGACAATCAAGGAAACAGCAAATTAACTGGCCAAACTTGTTAAAATGGAAATATTTTAAGTGTCATTAGACAAATTATCAGAATAGTAAGGTAAACGCTTCTGCAAAACAAAGCCAAAAACATGCTACTGAGAGTAATACATGGTTTTCCATTTAGTTTTGCATGGAAACAACTTTTAAAAACTCAGGTATAGTACATAACAATAAGCCATAAATAATAGGTCTGGGGACAATATATAACGCTTCTTTTTCTGTATGACTCCTAATATCTCAATAGAATCCTCAACCTTGATAGCTTTCTTACCAGCATTGTTTTTCCATTTCCAGGTGGACCGAAGAGTAACAACCCTCTGGCAGGAGCTCTGAGCCCTGTGAACAACTTTATAAAACATACTTTGGTTACAGCCATGATTCTAGAGAGCTGATCCAGACATGTCAAGTATTTATCATTTGTTATCTAAAAATATCTTTCTTTGGGGAGGGGGGTGGGGTGTGACAGGGTCTCACTATGTATCATACAATTATCTAATTTTCTCATGAAAGTTAAAAATAGATTCAGAATTTCTTAAATTCATTCTCATCTCTAATAACAAGTTACAAAGAGGGAGGAGTCAGACATGTCATGCTATATTATGGCCCAGGCTGGTCCAGAATTCATTGTGGGATCCACACTAGCCTCAAGCTCAAGGTCCCCCTGCCTTAGCGTCTTCACCTGGATGGTACATTCCCAGACTTTAATGCTGGTATTTTTTTTTAAATACTGAACTTGCAATTATTTAATATGAACGAATCATTTGATAACATAAAATCCTTACCTCAGGCCGTAGAGAAGGAAGAATAACAATTTCTTGTAGTGCTTGTTTTGCCAATTCCTGACCAGCTATATCATCAAATTTAACAGCTGTCCCACTAAAAAATAGAACATCAGTTAATTTCACATCAGAAATATGGTTCAATTACTTTACTGCA
Source organism: Cricetiscus sungorus (assembly GCA_030556225.1). Lineage (NCBI taxonomy): Eukaryota > Metazoa > Chordata > Mammalia > Rodentia > Cricetidae > Cricetiscus > Cricetiscus sungorus. Next base: position 68,105,636 of record JANBXA010000651.1, read on the forward strand.
GTGTATAAGCCTAACAGACATATTTATGTTAACTGTGAAACTTGTTTGTTCACAAAAATCTTCAAAACTACCATAAAAATTAAGGATGAAAGTAAACAAAACAGTTATTATATATCACACGTGTATTTTATAAGTAAAACTAAAAAGTAGAAACTGAAATGCTTGGCAAAACTTACTTATCAACAATTTCATTCATTATGAGGTTCGCCAAGTTGCTGTCCACATTCCTAAAATTTTTCAAGTCTTTCTTTTTCCGAACAGCTGTTGTGGGTGTAGAAGGTTTGTTGGTTCTGTTTGGTTTTGGAGTGCCCTTGAAGAACACAAAAATTTAATGTGAAACAACCTAGACTTTTCTGTCATAGATCACCCTAAAGGTTGGTAGAATCTAATAGAAATGGAGAAACATGAAGCTGGGGAGATGTTTAGTGAGTGAAATGCTTTCTACACAACAGTAAGAACCTGGGTTCAGGTCCTGAGTACTCATGTAAGCCAGCCATGTGGCTGCCTGGAGCTCACAGGCCAGCTGTTCTAGGAGAGTGTGAGAGCTCCAAGTTTGATGTGCAAAGTGACTGAGGAAGTTATCTGAGGTCTACTTTTTACCTCCACACACAGGCAAACACAAAGAAAAAAAAAATCTAAGACTGCAAAGATTGAGTATTTAACCCCAAATGACATTCACTATAGAAGGACATTTGACAAGAAGAGGGCTAAAAGATTTTTATCTAGACAGTCAGTTACCATAAAAGACAAAGGCAAGGAAGAGAGCTGGCTCAGCAGTTAAGAGCTTTCACTGGAAATTCACAAGGAATGGGGGCTTGGATAGCAGCACTCACCTAACACGCCAGTCATCCTATACATGCCTGTAACCCAGTTCTGAAGGCAATGGAAACCAGATGACCACCCGGGCCCACAGGCTTCCAGCCAAGAACAAGCAAGCTCTAGGTTTAAGGATGAACCCTTCCTCAAAGGAATAGGTAGACACCCAGAGCCCTCTTCTGGCCTTCAACTGCACATACAGGAACATGCATGCATGCCCTCACTTAAACCTAGTTTAAGAGAAATGTCTTCTAATTTTGACTTTTGCTAAAATTACAACAAAACTCTAGGTATGGTTAATATTCCAAAATAAGCAAACTCTAGTTGGTGATGGTGCATGCTTTTAATTCCAGCATTCAGGAAGCAGAAGGAAGAGGATCTAGTGAGTTCAAAGTTAGCCTGTTCAATACAATGAGTTCCAGGAAAGCCAAGGCTACACACAGAAACCCTGACTTGAAAAACCAAAACAAATAAATAGTAAAATTCATATAATTTGAAATAAGTCTAAAGCTAGAATTAAAATGACATATACAACATTATACTGAAAAGACCTGGTAAGCAAACAATATAAAATTCCTAATTATTCTGAAAGAAACTAAGATTTTAATAGCAAATAGTTTCTGCAAATTAAAAAAATTAAATTTAGGGCTGGGCACACCTTTAATCCCAGCACTTGGGAGGCAGAGACAGGCAGATCTCTATAAGTTCGAGACCAGTCTGGTGTACAGAGTGACTTTCAGGATAGGCTCAAAAGCTACACAGAAAGCCCGTCTGGGGGGGAAAAAAATAAATAAATAAATTTAACTTTGTGGAAACCAACTCTATATAGCATAACTAATACACAAAAAGTATATAACAAAGTTTTGTTGTACATGCAACATACAAATACATTCCCTGTCTAGAGTACCTTATGTGTGGCAGCTGCAGGACCAGTTCCCTGTCTTCCTCCTGAAACCATGGATAAACCACTGCAACTAGGTGCCCTGTGATGACCCGAAAGGCCTGAGGATCCACTTTTCATGACTGTTTTTGATCGAGGCAATGAATTACTAGCATGCGTTAGGGGATCTTTCCTCTTCGGAACTGCTCCACTTTCTATCAAGGAAAAAATATAGTCATCATAATCAGAAACTTTGACTATGCACATAAAAAGTAATAATAACAATTTATAATATTTACAACAATAAAAATACTAACAAATTTGCAAAACAAGGTACCAGCATTTAAAATTTGTACTTATTACTACTGTGTGTGTGAATGATGTATGTATGAGTGTGGGTGCACATATGTCATGGCTCGTGTGCAGAAGTCAGAAGACAACTTTCTGACTTTGGTTCTCATCTCCTACCATGTAGATCCCAGGGGTTGAACTCGGGCCATCAAGAGTGTGCAATAAGGGCCTTTATCTGCTGAGCCATCTCACTGGATGACGGGAGATGTCATTCTGTAAATGTGTTTCTCTTATTGGTTAATGAATAAAGCACTGTTGGCAAACAGGAAGGCAAGATAGGCAGGGCTAGGAGACAAGCAAGATTCTGGGAGATGTAGTAGAGAGGAGTCAAGATGTAGGGTGTGACAGAAGAGGTCCAGACCTTCTCTGCAGTAAGATAAGACCACGTGGAAACACTTAGATTTATAGAAGTTAATATTTAAGACAGAGCTAGCCAATAAGAAGCTCTAGTCATTGACCAACAGCTTTTTAACTAATAAAGTCTTTGTGTGTTATTTTGGGACTGACCCAGCCCTGGGACCAGGCTGGCCCTTAACAAAAGCTTTTAAATCCAGAAGTATTAGAAATAAGATCTGAGTCAGAAAATAAACCAGGATGTCATGGGAATGATTACTAGGAAAAGAGATTTGGTTATGAAGTTTGCCTACCCCTGTTGTAGATTCAAATTTTCTTATGATTTGGAAAAACAACTTGTGAGGGAAGACAAGACATAAAAAAAGCTATGAAGCAAATAAAGCTCCCAAATAACTAAGAAACAGAATGCAGTGAGGGCACTAGGGAAAAACTATACAAAAACAGCAACACTCCATTACTTGACTGTCCACTTTCATGTGTGCAATGTACGTAGTGTGTGGCTGTGTGCATGCAGAGACCAATTTGATGTCAGGTGTCTCCCTCAGACATCCTCAACCTCACAGCTTCATTGAACCTGGGGCTCATCAACTGGGCTAGAATCCTGGCATCCACCCCATTTCTGGGGTTACACTCCTATACTGCCATATCTGGCTTTTATGTGGGTGCTAAGGACCTAACTCAGGTACTCATGCTTATATGACAGGCATTTCACTGACTGAGTTATCACCCCAGCCTATAACTGCAAACTTTTTGGCTATGAAATATGAAAGATGGCAACTCATATCCACTGAAAGTATTGTTTTGAATAATCAATTTTTAATTGAAAGAATATAAAGTTGTAGCCTTCAGTATGTCAAGTATTTTATGTGATAAGTGTATCATACTCAAACAAAGGAAATAAACAAATGAGGAAGTTATAGGCTTTTAAATGCTCAAAGATCAGAACTTCTAAGATATAACTATATTCCTATGAAACAGAAACCAGTGCTTATTAATAGTGATGTTTATTGTAAAGACAAATGTGAAGCCAGGCAAGTAAGATGGCTGTGCCAGCTAAGATTTCTGTGAGTTCAACAATAACCTGAGCTTCATGAGTTCTAAGCCAGCTTGTGCTACAAAGTGTTAAACTATGTTTAAGAAAGAAAAAGCAAGCTGGGTATAGTGGTGCATGTCTTTAATCCCAGCAGTTGGGAGGCAGAGGCAAGTGAATTTCCATTAAGTTACAGGACAGCCTGTTCTGCATAGTGAGTTCCAAGATAGCCACAGCTACATAATAGAGGGACCCTGTCTCAAAAAACAGACAGAAGCCAGATGTATGCCATATCATAGAAATATCAAAACAAAACAAATTAACAACAGATGAACAAACAAAAAATGCTGGTCATGGTAACACATATAATCCCAACTCAGCAAGCAGAGACAGGCAGGTCACGGCAAATTCCAGGACAACCTGGTCTACCTGCCAAACTTAATAGCAAAACCTCCTTGTGCCTTTATTCCCAGCACTTGGGAGGCAAAGGCAGACAGATCTCTGTGAGTTTGAGGCTAGCCTGGTCTACAGAGTGACCAGGCTCCAAAACAGCCAGGGTTATACAGAGAAACTGTCCGGGGGGGGGTGAGGGACACCCCAGAACAAAACAAACAAACAAACAAACAAACACACACACACACACAAATAAACAAACAAAACTCACTCAAAAGGATGGGGGAGAGGAGAAAAATATTAAACAGGACTGTAAATTAGACTGTTCAAGAGCCAGAAGCCTAGGTTTTGCTTTTGAATACCTTTAAAGGAAATTAAGAACTCTTAAACAAGTTTATTTGGAGAACTAAACTGTTACACTGCCACTGGAGGATTAATAAGAGGAAGACAGTCTAAATACGAGACCAACCCATTAATTTGATTATATTGTCATAATCAAATTTATGAAGATCAGGGAGATTATTATAAACTTGGTCTGGATTGCCTTGGATCATTATCCTAGAACATAAAGGACTATGATTGCTAGAATTATTTTAGTCATAACAGAGGCTGAAACTACTGCTATCTCTGCAAAGGTTCTAAGAGGAAACATCACTCACTGAACTATTAACCACAGGGCTGGAGCAAAGGCTCAGCAGTTAAAAACACTGACTACTCTTACTGAGCACCCAAGTTTACTCCAGTGCTCACACTGAGTGGCTCACAACACCTGTAACTTGGGGTCGGGGGTGGATTTGACCCCTCTGGCCTCTGGCAACCCCAAAACCTGTGCATACTCACACTTGTACACATTATTAATATTAACAAAAACAGGAGGCTGAGAGATAGTTCAGTGACTGAGAACACTTGTTGCACGTTTAGAGGACCTGGGTCAGTTCCCTTCACCCACATGGCACATCATAGCCACCTATAACTCCAGTTCTGGAAGATCTGACAACTTCTTCTGGCTTATGTGGTCATTACACGCACAAGGAACTCAGACATATCCACAGGCAAAACACTTAAAACATAAAAATATTTTTCCTCAAAAATATAAAAACAGGGAAGGGGCTAGAGAGACAATTCAGTAGTTAATAACACTTGTTACTCCTGAAGAGAACATCAGTTTGGTTTCCACAACTTAGCAGCTCACACAAACTGTAACTTCAATTCCTGGGGGGTGGGTCTTACATCACCTTCTGACCTCTACAAGCACCAGACATGAATGTGGTATACGGGCAAACCAATCATACGCAAAGTAAATAAATCTTTAAAAATGAAAAAGCAAGCTGGCAGTGGTGGCACAGGCCTTTAATCCTAATAGTACTAGGAAGCTAAAGGCAGGCATCTCTGTGTGAGTTCAAGGCCAGCCTGATCTAGCAGAGCCACCAGAGCTGTTACACAGAGAAATCCTGTCTCAAAGTCTCAAAAAACAAACAAACAAAAAAACCCCAAACCAAATGAAAACACCCAAAAACCAAAAAACAAACCAAAACACACACAAAACAGCTGCTTCATTGACTAACCTAAAGTTTATATGGCAATTTGAAGCTATATTTGCTCTAATAAAATTTAAGTCCAAACCTGGATAAAGTGGCACATTCATGTAATCAGTTATTCAGAAGTCCCAGACAGGGGCATTGACCCTAGCAGCCCTCAGCAGCCTGAGCTACAGATTAAACTCCCAGCTGGGGCTACAGATTAAAAACACTGTCTCAAAAAAACCAACCAACTACCCTGGACATGAAATCATTGCTGAAAAAGAAAAACAAAACACAAAACAACAACAAAAAACTAAACAAGCAACCAAGTAAACAACCTGAGGTACAGGGGGCACAGGGCACTTCTGTAGCTCCCACGAGGGCCTGGGCATCACCACTATCACTGCAAAATCAAACTAAACCCAAACAAAAGACAACTGAGACCGGAAAAGCCTAGAAAATGAAGTTTCTTCCACTGGAACAAAGTAAAAGGCATTTAATTCTTTCTTTCTGTATTTAATCTTCTAAAGGACTAGATAAACAACAGTTATAGCAAGATGTCCTCCACAGTAATAGTACAATTAAAATGTATTTTCTTGGTATGTGAAGATTCAGTTTCTAACAAGTACCAAGATAAAGTAATTCTCATATATATATATAATATGACATGTCATATTATACACATATCATATTATATACATATGATATATATATACATATTATATGTATATACACACACACACATATATATATGAAAACTGATACAGAGTAAAGAATGTTTGACAAAATATTAAAATTCCCATGTTAAAAAACACAGAGGAAAGCCCCACAAACACTTAAAATACAACAGAAATGAAAACATTTTAAGTATTTGAAGGAACTTGTACAGCCTGCATATGGTTGTGCACAACTTTAATCCTAGTACTTGATGCAGAGGCAGTCAGGTCTCTGAGTTGGAACCAGCCTAGTCTATATAGAACTCCAAGCCAGCCAGGGATACACAGTGAGACCCTGACTCAAAAAAAATCACTAAATTAGGTACAGATATGGTATAATATGTTCATATTTCCAATACTGGGAAATGAGGCATGAATATTGATGGATTTTGGAAGATACAGGACACCTGGTCTATATAGTAAATTCCAAGTCAGGCAGGGCTACATAGTAAGATCCTGTCCCAAATGACAGAAAACATCAACAACAACAAAAGATGCTCATTGGGGAAAGGCACTTATGACCTGAGTAACTGAGTTTACTGGTAACCTGAGTTTAATCCCAAGGACATAACGGTAGTAGGAGAGAATCCCTTATTTCAGTTGTCCTCTGACCTCCAAATGTATACATGAATATACACAAACACATACATACATGTGTGTATGTATGTATGTATGTATGTAAAAGAACAGGTATATTGAGTACAATTTAAGGACCAATAGTCTAAACAGTAACGCGAGTACCACCTCCCCATATTTTATACTTTATGAGTAAGAAGTTGGAAAACATGTGAATGGGCATATTTAGAATGGCTCTACTATATCTGTCATTTTTCTGACACTATGAATGATAAGGATACTGTGTGTTCTACTAACCCTGTGAAAACGAAACAGTTATACCTTCTACTATACAGCTAAATCAACATTTTAGGGTAAGCAAGAGTTTGTTTTCCATATAAGCTTTAGTTTATGTTAGTTAGCCTAAACCTACCTGACTGGAGATGTCCATTTCGGCATGTCACGTTAGTACTGTCATTATAGACATCCGTTTGTGACTTGGAAAATTGCAAAACGGGTTGCAGCTTCTCTATGCAACAGAGGAGGTTAAAAAAAAAACAAAATAAACAGAAAGAAAATAAACAAATAAAAGGCATGTGGAAGATTATTGTTACAAAGCTGTCAGTGAAGTTTTTACAAATATATGAAATATTCACTAAAATATGTAATTAGCAAGAACTCATATGAAAAATACAGAAGTTAACACGTGGAAGGCTATGTTGAAAACAGACCTTATCCAGGCTGATAACCTAAGACAGTTACTTAACATTATTATCAACAGGAAGTGATGGTTGCCTATCATATGCTCATATCCCTAAGTTAACATAGTGATACTCAGATAAAAAGTGACTGGTTCTTATTAAATTAATTATGCTCTAATTAACAATTCAGAGCATAATTGTATTAGTACTTATTTATTAACACTATGTAGCCTTGGCTATTGTAAAACTCACTATGCAGACCAGGTTTGCTCTGAACTATCTGCTGGGATCTGCTGGCATTAAAAAGACCTGTACTATCAGCCAAGCAGTAATGGCACACATCTTTAGACCCAGCAGGAGGATCTCAGGAAGTTTGAGGCCACCCTGGTCTACAGTGAAAGTTCCAGGGCACCCAAAGGTACACAGAAAATCTCTGTCCCCCAAGCCAAACCAAACCAAACCAAACCAAACCAAACCAAACCAAACCAAACCAAACCAAGACCTGTATTATGACATCCAGTTCAACATAACTGTATTTTTAAAAGACTGTATAGTACAAAATCCTATTGAAAGGCTTTACAGAGCTGAGTGGTGGTGGTGGGGGCAAATGCCTTTGCCTTTAACTGTAGCAGAGATAGGGCAGATCTCTGAGTCAGCCTGGTCTACATAGTGAGTTCCAGGCCAGCCAGGGCTACACAGAGAAACTCTGTTTTGAAAAAATAAAAACAAAAACAAACAGCAACAAAAGGCTTTACAAGACTGGAGAGATGACTCAGCAGTTAAGAGCACGGGCTGCTCTTCCAGAGGATTGAGGTTCAGTTCCGAGTACCCACATGGTTGCTCACAATGTTCTGTAATTTAAGGTGATCCAGCACCCTCACACAGACATTCATGCATGTATAACACCAATGTATACAGATAAAAAATAAATCATAAAAAAGAAAGAAAAGGCTTTACAGAGAAATACAGCATGATCTCCCTAAGAGCCAAAGGGTACTGTAAGAGGAAATCACACTTAGAAACAGCACAGTAGGAAACAACAAGGAGTATTGAAGAAAGGTCATTGGCTCTATTAGCTTAAGTCAAGGCAAGGCAAGGAGACCAGCATGCTGAACTGTGTGTGCAGTATACTTCTGTTTGTGAACACACACACACACAGTTGGTCACTTCTCAATGGGTCCAGTACAGCTGCCTCTTGAGAGGGGAAGGAATCACTTGGACACAGTAGAAGGGATGGCAGCCATACTTTGAAATTCTATGCCATATAAGATGTAACTAATCAATGATAAGATTTTTTCCAACCCTACCCCATCTCAAATAATAACCCTCCATAGACTATGTCAGCCTGCTGCCTGGGGCAGAAGGGTGTATGGAGTAAGGATGGAGCCTACATGCCTCCCTGGGTTGTCATCTATATTCAGGCTGCCAGACACTGTTCCAAAGATGACACACCTATCTGTCTCATTCAAATAAGGGATAATCACCTTTTCCCAAAAATGTTTTGCAGAAGCTTGTTTTCTTCTGCATTAGAAAGCCACTAAACCCAGGAGTAAATACAGCACTGTGCCAAGGTACATGTAGCTCAGGGTGGAATATGCAATTAACATATGCAAGACCCTGCTTCAATTATTAGCACCCCAAAGAACAAAACAAAGGAAGCAGAACATACATACTAACTCTTAGACTTATATTCCTAAAGTCAGACAAGCAGGCACCATGCTTGGTTTACGGTGCAGTATCACATGTCTCTGGGACAGGTAAAATAGCAGCTACCCTTTGTATACAAAGCACAAAGCAGTGTGCAGCTTTTGTGTCCTAGAAGTGGCTGATACAATATACCTTGGATCCTTTCTATTTACTTTGGTTAACTGGAGGTAGGTCATCTGATTTTTCTCAATGATAATGTTCCTTAAATCAAAATACTGAGGCACAAATTACTTGTGTTGGTGAAAACAGAAGTTAGAAAAAATCTGGTTATTAAGTGTCTTCTTTATTAACACAAGAAGTAACCAGAAACATGCATTACACAGTACAGACAAGCAGAAATTAAAAATCTTAATTTTTTTGATATGTAGAGTTTACAATTCTATCTACACACACACACACACAGTGACACTGGGACCATATTTCAGTTAACCAGAATTAACAAAACAGTAACTGAGGATGAAGTTCAGTGCTGGAGAATTAAAGCGGTATGTACAGGATTCTATTCCTGCCACAACAACTGAAAGAGACCACTGCTGCTTTTAAAATTACTAAGGTAATACAGACTAATACAGCTACCTAAACTAAAACAGCCATGCTTCCCTAAGTTCCTCATATCTAATTCCCAAAGGATCACCTCACTGATGGACTTTACAGAAAAATCTTACCATATAGCTCTACTTAAAACCTTTTAGCTGGGTGTATATCACACACCTTTGATCATAGCATTTGGGAGGCAGAAGCAGGTGTATCTCTGTAAGTTCCAGGCCAGCCTGAGGTGAACCCCACAGAATACCATTCCAGTATTTCCATTTTGTAGATCACAATTCTCCAGCCCCCCTTTACTTTCTTTTTTCTTTCTTTCTTTCTTTCTTTCTTTCTTTCTTTCTTTCTTTCTTTCTTTCTTTCTTTCTTTCTTTAATGATTCTCACTATATGTGTTATGGGAGTCCCCTTATGCCTGTTCCTTTTGGAAATATTATGCAGGCTTTGAAGGATGAAAACATATAAAATGGCAGCCTCTTTAAACAAAATAATTTTTTGGGAAAAAATCTGTGCCACCATGGAACCATGTAGCATGATAACTCTGTCTACTTCCATATATGTTAACACCAAGCTGTTAGAGAATGTAGATAAGTAACATATACTTGATAAACAAGGAGTATTTGATGAGATTTGTTCGATAAATAAGGTATATTTGATAATCAAGATTTATAAATTCCTAAGGTCTACTCAGGTTAACAGTAGCATTTGTCTAGCTTCATCCTTGCTCATTTTAAAAGCTTTAGCTATTTGGATAAACTAAACTATACAAAAACTGCAATATTCTATAATGGAGTGTTTGGTCCCCTGAGAAAGTCCTTTTGTAAGGTCAGGCATTTAGACAAAAGTCCCCATTCTCTCAGGGGCTTGAGCAAAGTTCCTGATAAGAGGAAGACATTCTGATCTCTGGGAAGAGGAAATTGTGGCCCTTCCATTAATGTATGAATGGTGTTAACCAGACAGTGATGCCTCCTGCCTTTAATCCCAGCACTGGGAGACAAAAGCAGAAGGATCTCTGCCTGTGAATTTTGGACCAACCCTGGCCTACACATCGAGTTCCAGGACAGCCAGGACTGTTGCACAGAGAAACCCTGTCTTGAAAAACTAAAACAAAACAAACAAACAAAATCAAACCAGAAAGGGGAGGAAGGGAGGGAGGGAGAGAGGGAGGGAAGGAGAGAGGGAGGAGAGGAAGGGAGGAAGAAAAAAAGGAAGGAAGGAAGGAAGGAAGGAAGGAAGGAAGGAAGGAAGGACCAATGGGTAAGAGCATTGGAGTTCTTGCAGAGGGATGCCAGCACCCACATTAAGTAGTTGACAAACACCTGGAACTCTAGTTCCAGAGTATCTGATGCTCTCTTCTGGTCTCCATAGGCACCTTTGTGCATGCTATGTACATATAAACACTCAGGCACACACACAAAATAAAATATAATTTAAAAATGGAAATTACTGATCTACTACTGGTAAAGAGTTAGTTCTCACTGGAGACTGAACACAGGGCCTAATACATGTTATGCAAATGCTCTACCACTGAACTATGTGCCCAGCCCTTAACATTAATGATCATTAAACATTTCAATTATATTTCATAACTAATTAGAGAAGTTGATACCTAGAAGTTGTAAACGATCCTTGGCCATAACCAAATTAGTCATCATTTTGGCTTGAAGGCGTCTAGCTCTTTCATATTGTTCACCTAAATGGAAAAAAAAAAGGAAGAATTAGCTAAAATGTCTACATTTCCCTACCAACAGTGTTTCAAGATTAAGTGTTGCCCCAGTTACCTTGTAGAAGAATCAAAATTTTTCTTCATAAAGAAATTTAAGGTTGGGCAAAGTGTCTCACACTTGTAATCCCAAGACTTGGACAAACAAGTCAAGTTCAATGCCAGTCAGCCTGGGTTACAGAGTGAGATTTTGTCTTAAAAAAGGGAAGGAGGGAGGGAGGGAAGGGATGCTTTTGCTAGGCAAGGTGAAGGATCCTTGAAATGCTAGGTGAACTCAGGAGGCTAAGGTAGAAGGGCAGTGAATCTAAGACCAGTCTGGAATATACAGTGTGAAGCTGTCTTAAATACATATGTATGTTATACATAGACATATTACTTCAAAGAATAATTGCCATAGTTCCTCATGATGCCTTCAAATCTTCTGCACAGATTTCACACTATTTCATGGAGCCCATGACATTTTTTCTCATACTTCAGTCTTTGAACTGACACCAGTGAGATGGTTCATCGGGTAGAGCTGCTTGCTATACAAGCTTGACAACCAAGTACAAGTCCCAGAACTAGAGGTGGGATTCAGAACCGTCTCTGAAACTTGTCCTCTGACCTCCTCCTCCCCCCATTATACACATATACACAAATGAATAAATCAATAACAAAACACAAAAACCCTTGAGCTAGGATGTGACTTGTCACCTGTGCCAACTCACTATCATCCAGGCCTCAGTCATACTTTCTCATTGCCTGTGCATGAACAAATCTGTCAGGTATTACTGTTTCAATATCTATGAGAGGCACACATACTTCCTAAATAAAAGGCATTTTGCATCATTTCCATCTACCATTTCTTTGTAGAACTGACAAAGAACTGCATATATTTACATTTTTAATTCATAAAGTCATGTTCATCAAAGCCTCTTAAACTGAATTTGTAATGCTTGAGTTTAAATCCAGAGCATCACCAAAATTAGGCAAATGATTTACCACTAAGTTATATTCTGCTTGTTTATACAAAACACAGCTGGGTGTGGTGGTGCACACCTATACTCCCAGCACTCAGTAGACAAGAGGCAGGCAGATCTCTTGAGTTTGAGGCCAGCCTGGTCCATACAGCCAGCCAATGCTACATAGCGAGACCCTGTCTCAAACAACAACTAAATAACTAAATTTTTAAAATAGAGAGAGGCCATGGTACTTGTGAGGCTGGGAGCTGAAGGCCACCTAGAGTGATTATACTACCAGGTTTGTATAAGTACATCATAGTGATGTTCACAGTGAGGAAATGACCCAATGACTGATTCATTACACTATCTTCCTGCTGCTAAGCACAACTGTACTTGATTTAACATTAGTGCTCACATAGTACACAATAGTCACCACACTTTTAAAAATTCAACCTTCAGGGCCTGGAGAGGTGGTTCAGAGGTTAAGAGCATTAAATGCTCTCTCAGAGGACCTGGGTTCTACTCTCACACCCACATGATGGCTCACACACATCTGTAATTCCAGTCCTAGGGAATCTAATTCCTCCTCTGGCCTCGTATGATGCCAGGCACATACATGGTACACAACATACATGCTGGCAAAACACCCATATACATTAAAAATAAACTATTAAAAAAAAAAAGAGCCAGGAGCAATGGTGTACACCTTGATCCCAACACTCAGAAGGCAGTAGCAGGCAAAACTCTTGAGTTTGCGGCCAGCCTGATCTACAGAGCTAGTTCCAGGACAGCCTCCAAAAAGAGGAGGAAGAGGAGGAAAAAGCCTGACATCTGATGGTGTGGGTTTCTCACTTGCTAGGCATGGAACCTTAGTTGAGTTATATCTCTGTATTTCATGTTTCTCATCTGAAAACTAAGGACAACAGTTGCTGCAGAGCAAGGAGTCAAGTGACTGCTGGGAGACAGGAAGTAGAGACAACAAAGGTTTTAACTAAAGTTACTCAGACAGTAGACTCTAATTTTACTTATGTCTTGTCTCTGACACAGCTGACTGTACAGCTGCGGCTGGATTTGAACTTGAGATCTTCCTGCTTCACCCGCCAAGTGCTGGGATTACAGGATCACACCTGGCTTAGATCATAATTCAAATTTGAGCTGGCAGGAAATAAGAGTCAAACATAAATCAAAATAAGAAATTCCCAATTTATTTTGTTTTTCAGACAGGGTTGCACTGTATACCCCAGACGGACTTTGAACTCACAGAGATCCACCTGCCTCTGCCTCCTAAATCCTGGGGTTAAAGGTGTGCACCTGGTTTATATTCTAACATAATAAAAACAAAACAAAACAAACAAACAAAACAGGCTGAGAATGTAGCTCAGAGATAGGACACCTGCCTAGTGTGTAAGACATAGTAACACCTAACAACAACAAAAGATTACTTAAACACAACAAGAAAAACACATATGACTGATTACCAACTGATCACTTGTTCCTTGGATGGCTTTAAAGCTATAGTGTAGGGGCTAGAGAGATAGCTCAAATGTTAAGAGCACTGACTGCTCTTCCAAAGGTCTTGAGTTCAATTTCCAGCAACTACATGGTGGCTCACAGCCATCTATAATGAGATTTGGTACCCTCTTCTGGCATGCAGGAATACATGGGGGCAAAATGTTGTAAACATAATAAATAATTTTTTAAAAAAAGGCTATAGTATATTTATTAGTTATTGCCTACCTGTTATAGGAAATCATGTTTGAGACCCGAGTTTCACTTTTAGAATAGCCAATACATGCACAAATATTAACAATGACATCAAGAAGAACTAGAGAGATGGCTCAGTGGTTATGAGTACTGGCTCCTCTTCTAGAGGACCTGGGTTCAATTTCCAGCAAACATGGAAGATCACAACTGTCTGTAATTCCAGTTCTATGGGACCCAATGCCCTTACACGGACATATATGCAGGCAAAAGCACCAAAACATATGAAATAAAAATAAATAATTAAAAAACAAACAAAATACAATGACATCAAGAAATAAAATGTATTTCCTGAGATAAATAGATCTAAAAAGAGAAAATTGTGTAAATTCAGTCACCAACCCCACTTCTGTAAATCTGCTTTCAGAACTTTCAGTTATCTATAATCAACTACAGTCCAAAATAATTAAATGGAGAATAACAAAACAAACAAGTTATATTGAGCTGCATGTTATAAATGAAATTTCACCTTTATCAAATCTATCCCACCGACATCATGAATCTTACCTTTGTCCAAAGTATAAACATTAATTGCTAGTGCCCTGCAGTCACTCAGCAGCCATCCTGGTTATGAATATAATGTCTAGGGCTGGACACTCCTTACACTTTAATCCACGAGGAGCCCTGGAGGGAGGTGGCAATATAAACTATACATAAAACCCACCTTGGCCTGTTACTATAACAGCAATTCCTTTTTCTAGTTCTTCGATACCTTTCTTGTACCATTCAACAGCTTGGTCCTTCTGTCCTGCTTTTAAAAAAAGAAATAATTATATATATCATGAGCATGAAAAATGCAGCATTCATTGCCCCGTGTATCATACTGATAATGACACATGAAAAGGTTGTGATCAATAAGTAAAAGAAGCATTATACATAATCAAATAAAAATTTCCATATCATTCTTTATTATTTGATTTTTCAAAATAAAAACTTAATCACAACTGCCATAATCACAAAATAGAATAAATGGTCTTTTTATAGACACCATAAAACAACTAAGAAATGTGCATTCCCTAAGAAATGAGCCCTCCCCCCCTTTAAATTAGGTTTTATATAGCCCTGGGGGCCTGGAACTCACTTTGTAGACCAGGCTGGCCTTGAACTCAATGAGATACTCCTGCCTCTGCCTCCCAAGTGCTGGGATTAAAGGTGTGCATCATATATTTGGCAAGTTCTTACTTCTTACAATATAGTTTTTCTGTGCCCAGTGAAGAGTAAGCATTGAAAAAGTACCTGATGATGGCACCTGAAGACATCATTAAGAGCTTGTTGTAAATCAACCTGGACACTGTGGCAAGAAGATCAGAAGTTCAAGGTCTTCCTCAGCTACAGACCAAGACTGAGGTTAGCCTAGGCATAAGATCCTTCCTCAGTTTATTGTAAACCAACAGAAACTTTCATCTTCCTGTTTTCTTCTTCTTTTTTTTTGAAATGGGATCTTATGTAGCCCAGGTAGGCCTCACAATATAATATACACAGCTATGGATGCCCTTGGAATACTGACCCTCCAAGTGCTATCATTACAAATTAGCACTACAAAAAGGCACCACCATGCCTGGCTTCATAGTCACATTCTCAATAAGAAAATACCAGTATCAGATGCATTTCTGAGTATTTTTACTTGAAAACAAGAAAAACATAGAGTATAATGATATTTACATTCTGAGTGATGAGAACCTGTATATAGTTCTTACTATATCAAAGTGAATACAGCCTAGCAAACATGAGAGTTCATTTCCAGTGCCTCTTCTCATTCTGATGATCTTTCCCTTCCAAGAAGTCATAAGTATGATCTCAACACGTCTTTATATCACTGGTTTTTCTACTATATTCACCAATATTTGTAATGTTTCTTTTTTTTTTTTTTTTTTTTTTTTTGTGATTGGGTCTCACTATGTAGCCTTGGCTATCCTGGAATTCACTATGTAGATCAGGCTGCCCTGATCTCTGAACCCAGAGATACAACTGTATCTGCCTCTAGAGTGCTGGCATTAAAGGATTGCATCACCATCCCCACCTTTCATTTACTTTTGTATGTGCAGGTACACAAGCCCCTGCACGTGCATATGGATGCCCAGTATCTTCTATTGCTCTACCCCATGTTTATCATCACATAGGGTGGGGGCATGGGTGTGTGTATCACGGCACATATGTAGAGGTCAAAGGAGGCACCAGTCTCTAAGCACTCCAGTGCTAGGATAACAGAGATGCCAACCACACCTGGCTTTCCCATGAGTGCAGGAGACCTCAAGTCAGGTCCTTCTGCTTGTGTAGCAAGCATTTACCTGCTGACTCAGCTCCATAACCCTACTTTATTAATTTACACATGCAATTGATAGACACATATGTATACGTATATATTTCATTCATTACCTGGTAGTTTAGCTATTTCCTGTATTAAGAGACACTGAGTAGAGCAGTGGTGGCTCATGCCTTTAATTCCAGCACTCGGGAGGTAGAGGCAGTGGATCTCTGAGTTCAAGGCCAGCCTGGTCTACAGAGCGAGTTCTAGAACAGCCAGGGCTACACAGTGATACCCTGTCTGGAAAAACAAAAACAAACCATACCAAAAGCTATTGAAGAGCTGGTGAGACAGGCAGAGCAGTGGGTAAAGTACATGCTGCTGAGCCTAAGTACTTGAGTCTGATACCCAGGACTCACACAGTAGATGGAAAGAATAGATTCCCACGAGTTATTCTCTAACTTCCAAACCTGCACCATGGCAACACATCCAAAATAAATAAATGGAGGTTTTTACTTCGGTATTTAACAACGGTCTTAACAGATACTGAAAGACTGGTAACCTACAGTTCAGTGGTAGAGTATGAGCCCCTAGCATTACAAAGAAAGGTAAGACACTGACAGAAAAGATACCAGGGCTGGAGAGTTAACCCTGAGGTTAGAGCTCACAGCTGTCTGTAACTCCAGTCCAGGAGATACCATACCTTCCTTTAACCTCTTTAGAGTACCAAGCACACACATGGTGCACATGCATACTTACAGGCAAACACTCAGACAGAGAAAATAGTTTTTAAAATGTATGAAATGCCCCAAAACATACTAAAAATTAAGGGCTAGCCTGGAGCTCAGTGATAGAACACTTGTCTAACATGTTCAAGGCCCTGAGTTCAATCCTTAGCTCTTTCCCCAAAAAGATAACAAACATGTTCCCAACTTTTTTTTTTTTTTTTTTAAATTTCAAATAGTGCTGTGGTGAACACTCTGTCCCCAACACCCATCTGCACTATCTCTGCTGTACACTGAACAAGTAAAACAACGGGTTGTCACATTTCTCTAGTCACCACATAAACTAACGCTTAAAAGCTGTTCTAATATGTTATTATTATTACTTACATTTTTATTACATTTATTTATCCATTTAATGTGTCTTTGTGCATGTGGGTACGTACCTGCCAAGCACCCATATGGAGGTCAGAGGACAAGAGGCAAAAGTCAACTCTCTCTCCCATGGAGAGAAGGTCATCAAGCTTGCTGGCAGGCACCTTTACTCACTATCTGGCTGGATCCTTTTCCTTTATGTTTATTTTATTTATTTTTGTTTTTTTTGAGGCAGGGTTTCTCTGTGGCTTTGGAGCCTGTCCTGGTACTAGCTTTTATAGACCAGGCTGGTCTCAAACTCACAAAGATCCTCCTGCCTCTGCCTCCCGAGTGCTGGAACTAAAGGTGTGCACCACCACCAGCAGCCTTCCTTTATTTTGACTTTAACTTTTACTATTGTAAATGAAGTAGCTGTGTGTAAGTGACATGAGTACAGGTGCCTGCAGAGGTCAAGATGTCAGATGCTCCTGCAGCTGGAGCCGCAGGTGGATGTGTCACCTGACATGGATGCTGGCAGCTGAACCTGGGTCCTCTGGAAGAGAGCAGTGTGTTCTCTTAACTGCTGAGTCATTTCTCCAGCCACCTCCCCTTTCTGTGGTATTGGACTTGAACCCAGGGCCTTGGGTTAGCGCTTGGCAAGCAATTTAACACTAAGCTATATCCACAGACCAAAACTATGCTCTCGTTATCTTTTTATGATTTCAAGATCTTATTTTGTTGGGTGGTAGTATTGAACACCTTTAATCCTAGCACTGGAGTTAGAGGCAGGAAGATCTCTGGGAGTTCAAGGACAGCCAGGGCTATAAAAAGACACCCTGTCTCTAAAAACAAAAAACAAACAAAACTTTTTGTTACGATTATTATTATTGTGTGTGTGCACGATGTAAAGGTCAGAGGACAACTTTAGGCAGGTGGCTATCTCCTTCGTAGGTGAGTTACAAGGACTGAGTTCAAGGCCTGAATGGCAAGTGCTTTTCACCTGCTGAGCATCTCACTGGTGCACCAATACAAACTCTTAATGCCAATATTTGAGAATTCTCATTGGCAACATTCTTTTTAATTTTTAAGATGGCTGGAGGAGAGATGGCTGAGCAGTTAGGACCACTTGCTTTTGCAGAGGACCCATATTCAATTCGCAGAACCTATATTGTGGCTCACAATCCCCCTTAACTCCAATTCCAGGGGACCTGATGTCCTCTTTTTGACCTGCTGAGGCAGCAGGCACGAACATAGTGTCCACACATATATGCAGGCAAAACATTTACATACATAAGATGAAAAAAAAAAAATCTAAAAAAGTTAACACAACCCCTATTTATTTAATTTTGTCTCTGTGTGTACATACATATGCCAGTATAAGTCAGAGGACAACTTTCAGGGGACTGTTCTCTCTTTCCTATGTGGGACCTGAGGACTGAATAAGCTTGGCAGCAAGAGCCTTAACCTGCTCAGCCATCTCCTTGGCCCACTGGCAGCATTCTAATAAGCACTTGAATGTCACTTACATAGGGTCTAATTTTTTAATTTAAAATTAAGTTTATTATATGCATATGTGTATACACGGGGGTGGGGTGGGGAGAAGGTTGGGCCCAGCACTAGTGCAGAGGTCGGAGGACAACCTTGTGCGGTGACTCCCTCCTTCCACTTTTATGTGGGCTACAGGACAACTCAGGCCATCAGGCTTTGAAGCAAAAGCCCTTTCTTTCCAAGAGTCACCCTGCCAGCCCTTCCTTAGTGTATAAAACTCAGAGTACTTAAACAAAACTCTTCCAGAGCTTGAGTTAAACACAGAATTCTAAGAGAACACAAAAGCATAAGCCACAGAACCACAAATAAACTAAACTTCACTAAATTTAAATTCCTGCCCTTTCAATGCCAGAGTTCTAACAACAAAAAGATATCAAACAGGCTTTCAAAAATTTTAAAAGCAGCATGCTTAACAATAGACTTGCTCTGGGTAGTGGTAGTGCATACCTTTAATCTCAGCACATCTTTGATCCCAGTACTGCGGAGACAGAGACAGGCAAATCTCTGTGAATTCGAGGCCAACCTGGTCTACGGAATGAGTTCCAGGACAGCTAGGACTGTTTCACAGAGAAACCCTGTCTCCAAAAACAAAACATGAGCTGGGCAGTGGTGGCGCACGCCTTTGATCCCAGCACTCGGGGAGGCAGAGGCAAGTGGATCTCTGTCAGTTCGAGGCCAGCCTGGTCTACAGAGAAGAGAGTTCTAGGACTGCCTCCAAAGCTACAGAGAAACCCTGTCTTGAAACACTCCCCTCCCCAAAAGGGAAAAAAAGAAAAAAGAAAGAAAGAAAAAACGCACATGGAAAGACACCCAATGCCATCACTTGCCAGAGAATACAAATTAAAACCATGTCGACAGCCCAGCAGCACAGGCTGTGATCCTAGCTGTTCAGAGTCAGAAAGGATCTACAAGTTCAAGAACAATTCTGGAAACTTACTGAGACCTGGTTTCAAAAAACTCCAGTGAGGGCCAAAGTGTAAAGGTGCTTGTGGCCAAGGCTGAGCACCCAGGGTTTGATCCCTGGAACCCACAGGATGGAAAGAGAGCTGACTCCTGCAAGCAGACCTCTGCAGGCACGCACTGTGGCACACACTCCCCACTCCACTCCCCTACCCCACCATAAACATACACACAAAATAAATAGTTCTTTTAAAGAAATATGAGGTCTAGAGCCGTACGTAGCTCAGTGGTGGAGTGCTTGCCTGGCCAGCACCAGGCCCTGGGATTCAATCCCTATCATCCAAATGAAGAAAGTCAGTATATACCTAAAGCTAAAAACAGAAAACAGAGCCAACTGTGGTATTGTGGGTAAGAACGGCTCCATAGGCTCACATATTTGAATGCTTATTCACCAGGGAGTGGAAGGATTAGGTGGTGTGGCTGGAGGAGGTGTGACCTTGTTGGAAGAAGTGTGTCACTGGCCCATGCCAGGCCATCTCTCCCTTTCTTGATCTCTGCAAGTGGATCAGGATGCAGCTCTCAGTTACTACTCCAGCACCAAGAGTGCAGCCATGCTCCCAACAGCCCCCGCCATGACTAACCCTTTGAAACTGTAATTAAATGCTCTAATTTACAAGAGTTGCCTTGGTCCTGGTGTCTCTTCAAAGAAATAGAACAATGACTAAGAAACCAACAACAACAGAAACCCAAAAACCAAACAACAACAACCACCACCACCCAAAGAATCTAATACAAAAAGCAATGAACCAAAAGGTAATGTTTGCTGGTCCTAATACAAACTGGTACCATTAACTGGGTAAAGACAGCAGTTCACTTCCATATTATTAAGCCTATTGGCTACATGACCTAGCAGTATCCTTAAGCCACATATTTAATAAGGATAACAGAACTATACAAGATCTACATTGGCCACATAAATTGTGACTTTAAAAAAAAATTAAAAAAGGGGCTAGAGAGATGGCTCAGCAGTTAAGAGCACCTGATGATCTTCTATAGAACCCTGGTTTAATTCACAGCACCCACATGGTGGCTCACAACCTGTAACTCCAGTTCCGAGGACTCAACACTCTGTTCTGACACACAATGGTGCACACGCATACATGCAGGCAAAACATCCACGCACATAAAATAATTTTTAAAATTTGTTTTAAAACAAGACAGAAATCAAACAAGGCACAGTCTCCAACAGTGACTGTCTGTAGATCTCTTTGTGCAAACACTAAGTTTTGAGCAGTCAGTAAGAAGAAAGGCAATGCTTTTGCAAAAGGCCGAATGGCCTTGTACTATCCTTTCCTCATTAGAGTCAGAAGGCCTGGGAGCTCTTTGCAGCATGGTCCCATCAGGCAGCCTGTGTGGCCTTCAACTCCCTACATAGACCACAAGGGCCTTCCAGTTGTGGTGGCCCTTGTGTTTTACCTCTAATGAAGAGGGATTTCAAAACAATCTTTTTAGCCGAGCGTTGGTGGCACACACCTTTAGTCCCAGCACTGGGGAGGTAGAGGCAATCGGATGTCTGAGTTCAAGGCCAGCCAGGTCTACAGAACTAGTTCCGGGACAGTCTCCAATGCTACACAGAGAAACCCTGTCTCGAAAAGCCAATCTCTTTTTCTTTCAAGTTTTTGAAAAAGGGTCTTCTAGAACTCACTCCTGCTCCTGCTAGCCTTAAACTCTCTTTAACCTTATTTTGCCTCAGCTTCCTGGGCGTTGGGAAGAGGTGTGAACTACACAGTCCTTATGTGGAGTCACCCTGCAAAAGGAAATGAAATCTGAAATCAATTCTTTCTAAGTAGATGTATACTTTTCAGGACTGAAAGCAATCACTTCTGATTTCTATTCTCTACCCTCATGAAAATAGATGTGAACAGGCTTTTTGCGTGTTTTAAATTAATGTACAATGTTGGATCATACAAAACTAGAAAAATCACTGCTGGAAGTGGAGGCGCACACATTTAATCTCAGCACTCAGGAGGAAAAGGCAGGTGGATCTATGAGTATGAGGACAGCCAGGGCCATGTACAGACCCTGTATCACAAACAAACAAAATGTGAAAGTTACATGGTGAGGTGGTCTGCATGAGAATATTCCTGTACACTCAGGTATTTGAATACCTGGTCCTGTTCGGTGAGGTTTAAGGGATGAGGCCTTGTGGAGGAAGGGTGCCTCTGGGGGCAGGCTTAGAGTTCAAGATGTGCTCTCAGCTTGCTGCTCCAGCCACATGCCTGCTGCCACACCTCCCTGACAAAATGGTGATGGACTCTGGAACCATAAGCCCAAATATATATATGAATTGAGGGCTGAGCCTGCTAACCTGACAAACTGAGTTTGATTTTGGGTTCCTATCTGACAGGGCAGAACCATCCAGCACAGGTCATTCTCTGACTTGCACATGTATGTACATATGGCACATGTTCATTCATGTACACACATAAAAACACAGGCACAGACACACACAAAAGGAAAATTAATAAATAAAATTGTGAAAAAAAATGTAACTGATGAAGGCTGTTTTATTTAGATACTTTCTGTTTTTGATGCCAGATTCTTCAGCCCTACAACATCCTGAAAAACTGGTTCACTTTCTTTCACACAGCACACTGTGGCCTTTACTGTTAGATACTACCAACCTGAGAAATCAAACCACACCTTCTGAGCCTCCACCTTAGCATTGTTTAGGGGCTCACACACTTATCTATCTATAGACGTCACACAAAACATGCTAGGTCATGTTCTAATTAATCCAAAGAACCACTATCACAACTTTTCCCCAAGTACTCTGACTGATTCTTTACCTGCACTAAAAAAAGAGCAACACTGTCTATATAAACTCATACATGCAAGTCACAATGAATGAAAAAAGAGGTCATAAGTTTGATAGAGAGCAAGGAAGGATGGGGGGGGGTTGAGGGAAGAGAGAAACATAATTATAGTATAATCCCCAAAAATATGTAAAATCAAACAGTGATTTTATATTAATTCTGGTCACCTACTTCTGCTACTTTGAGCCCACTCTTTGTTTCTTCATACATAAATGGACATCACAGATTATATCAATTCAATCTTTCAAAGATGTTCAACCATCAAAATACCTACAAAAATTCAGAGCTGGAGAGATGCACGGCTCAGTACAGGCTGCTCTTTTGGGGGACCTGACTGGACTCACATGGTGGCTCACACCTGTCTCTTGACTGTAGTCCCAGGGGACCCCACACCTCTTCAGACACTTGGGCACTGTACACATGTGGTGTGTTAGGTTTCTAATGGGTGCTAATGTAAGACACTGCCACCCTTGAGGCAGTGAACAAAAGTGGCACTCAATCCAGCCTATCTGTTCATATACTTTTATGTAGTGAAAAGAGAAATTCTCTTGAAGTAAGTTCTGAGTTGTCAAGTATAGCTAAAAGGCTAACAGACTTCAAATGTGAACTCTTTTTTTCAATTATAAAATTAAAGTTAGTTGGTAGCTAGCGCAAGCCTTTAATCCCAGTACTCGGGAGGCAGAGGCAGGTGGATCTCTGTGACTTCAAGACCAGCCTGGTCTATAAGAGCTACTAGTTCCAGGCCAACCTCCAAAGCCACAGAGAAACCCTGTCTTGAAAATCAAAAATAATTAAAGTTAGTCTACAAATACGCCAAGAGGAAAAACTGAAATAAGAAAATGCATAAAAATAAAGATTCAGTTTATTTATTTCTATTTTATATTTATTTTACTTTTTTATGTATTAGTTTTTCGAGGCAGGGTTTCACTGTGACAGTTTTGGCTGTTCTGGAATTAGCTCTGTAGACCAGACTCAGATTCAGTTTCTTTCTTTCTTTTTTCTTTTCCTTTTTTTTTTTTCTTTTGGGCCAAGGACTGATTATTTTTATTTATCAAAATAATAAGTTTATTTATTTTTCTTTTTTGCTTTGTTTCTAAACAAGGTTGAGCTATGTAGTCTAGCTGGCCTTGAACTCACAGCAGTCTTCATTTTCCCAAAGGAAAATGAATGTAACTAATTTGTTTTTAATTGTTTGTTGGCTTTGTTTCTGAAGCATTGAGAAGCACACTGGGCACAAACAAGCCCTGTTATCACTGAACTACATCCTCAAGCCCCTAAAAAAATCTGCTCTCACTTACAGTCCCACTATTCTAAAAACCAGGCAACTGCTGCGTAGTGGTGCACACCTGTAATCCTACTTGAGAGGCAGAGGCAGAGGCAGGCAGATCTCAATAAATTCAAGGCCAGCCTGGTCTACAAAGTGAGTCTCAGGTCAGCCAGGACTGTTAAGACAGCAAAACACTGTCTAAAAAAACAAAACCAAAAAAAAAAAAAAAAAAAAACAAACAAAAAACCAGGGAACCCTAAAGCTATAAAATATTGCCACACAACATCACATCCAGAAGGAAAAGTGCTGGATCTTCCTAAAAGGCAGTAAGAACTGAGCAATGAACAAAAAAGGTCGATCTCACAAAATATCCTTCACCATGTCTACTACTGTCTTGAACTAAATCTCCACTGTTTCTGGACTCCCAAATCATGGACACCTGACTCTTCCCCTATATCTTCCCCCCCCTTTTTTATTTTTATTCTTGGGCCCTGAAGTAAAGGAAATATTTCCCCAAGGCTGAAACACTAGAACAGTCGGTCTCTGGTGTGGAGAGTGGAAACAACACTGCAAACAACTACAGACTGTTCATTTTCCACAGTAGACAAAGTTGATGGGCGTACCTGAGCCAAGGTGGGAAGCTGGGCTTATTTGGAGGATACTGACAATAAAAAAAAGAGACATAAATATAAGAATTTCTAACTCCACTTAACATCTTCCAAAGAAGTTTAAAATTAGCTAGTAGCCTAGATTTGCCACCACCTGGCTTCAATCTTGTAAGTAGTAATTTCATCTGTAAAACACCTGTACTGACAGCACTTAGAATTATTGTGGGGACCAAGGAACACACACAAAGCGAATCGCACAATGCCTTGCACACAGAAAAGACTAAAAGATGTTGCTTGAAGGAAGTCTAAGTATGTAGTACCCCTTCCTTCAATAAGAAGCACGAGCCTTTGTTTTAGGTTCCACGGCTCAATGATATGTATGTTTACCTAACTCACTCATTTACATTTCAATTTAGAAACCTAAGAGATTGCCTTGAAATACAGATTTAGGGAAAACAAAACAAAGCAACTAGGGGCTGAAATACAACTTCACAGGAAAAATATTCAAGATTCACTATGTTGATAAAAATAATTTATGAAACCAGAATAACGCAAATTCGGCACCAATTACAAGCAACTATCCCTTTCAAATCCAAGTCAACATTTGTCCTTTTTTTTTTCTCCCCAAACACTACAGAACTCTTTTCACTAAGTTTATACACAGCTTATTCGATACCAAAACCTTTTGGAAGCCAAGATCAGAGAATGCCACACTGTTTACAGTGTTAGAAAGAACCCCGTGTGGTCACTCTAGACCAACTGTCACTGTCATCAACACGTCTGCGTGTCTCTCGGGGACTTGGATAATGCACAACGGTGGGGGTGCTGAAACAAAGTCGAGAGCTAGGGCACCCCGAAAGGGGAGAGGTCCAGCTAACTAGGCATCACAGGGCAGGGTCTGCCGGTGGGGGCTCGGACTCCTGAGGCAGATCAACTCAGGAAAGGGACGCAGGTGGCGCCCCGTCCCCGCGGGCCGCCCGGCCGCCACAGCCTACCCCCAGCCCCCAGTACCTTTCTCTTCCTCGTCGATGCGCAGGGCAATGGAGATGTACTCGAAGGCCTGTTTGTGGAAGACGCGGACGCTCTCGGCCTCGCCACCCGGCCCGGGAGCTGGGGGTGAGGGCGAGGCGGGCGCCGGCGCGGTCCCGGAGCTCCTCTTGGCGGCCATGAGGGCGCGGGAGAAGCGCTGGCAGAGCCACACGAAGAGGAGCCCCAGGTGGCAGGCGAGCAGGCGCAGCAGGGCGAAGCCGACGACCAGCGGGTACGAGAAGTGAGACAGGTTCCGCTTAGGCTGCGAGCCGGGCGCAGGGGCCGGGCCGGCGACAGGGGCGGGGACCGCGGCGGGGGGCGGAGGCCGGGCGGGCGCCGGGCTCGCGCCGCCGGAGCCTTTCTTCTTCCGTCGTCCGGCCGGAGAACTCATTCACAGTTCCCACTGCCGCCGCCGCCATAACCCGCCTCCCCCAGACCGACGGCGACCAAGCGGCGGCGGCGGCCACTGCGGCGCCGGGGGCCACGGAGCCGCTCGCGCGCCCGCGGAGCCCGGGAGCCCGGGAGCCCGCACCTGCACGCGCCGCTCGCCGGCCCCGCCCCTCTGTCCTCCGCTGGCCAGGAGCACAACCCCTTCTCCACCTCCTCCCGCGGCCGGCGCCTCCTGCCCGCCTCCTTTTCCTCTGTCCTCTGGCCCCCTGGCACCTCTCCGCGGCCGCCGTGCACGCGCACGTCCTCGGGGTCTGGCTCCGGTGAGCGCGCGCACGCCGCCGTCTTTGTTGACCTGGGAGCTTGTGCGCATGTGCATGCGCCATCCCATCTCTGCCCCTTTCTCCGGGAACTACAGTTCTCCACGCGCATGGGTCCCAGGGGTTCGTTGCTCAGCAGATTTTTTTCCGGCTTTCGAGGACTAAGAATAGGGAGCTTTGATCGTCAATTTACGAATGGGGGGTTGCGGCGTGAGCGGCTCTACTAGTACTCAGGTCTCCTATCTCGCAGTGCAGTTAGTTGTTTGCCTTTGTTTGAGAAAGGGTCTCATCTAGTCGATGCTGGCCTCCAACTCGTTCTGTAGCTGAGGAAGGCCTCGAACACCCGATCCTCTGCCTCCAAAGCAGGTGTGCATCATTACTTCCAGCTATTTTCTTTGTGTGTTTGGTTTTGTTTTATTTTTTCGAGACAAGGTTTCTTTGTATTTGCTTTGGAGCTTATCCTGGAACTCGCTCTGTAGACCAGGCTGGCCTCGAACTCAGAGATCCGCCTGCCTCCCGAGTACTGGGATTAAAGGCATGTGACACCAACGTACCACAGCTTCTTTCTAATATCTTTATTTTTTGCTAGTTGAGCTTTAAGCCTTTTGCAAAGGATGGTCAATCTGAATTTTACATCAGAGGCAGTGTGCAGCAAGCAATTAGGGTATTATTAACTGAGAAGGAAGCAGTTGCGGGACAAACTTCGATATCCTAAAGGAAAAACGTTACTACCACGAAGGCCATGAATCCTACGTTTAACTAATCTATTACATGTCTGGATGTTTAATCTCAGGATTAATTATATGAATGAGATCATTCTTGGGTTTTGCAGTTACCATCCTAAAATTTACTAAGAAATCCTACTCCCTGTGGGTGCACATGTACAAGTGTATATGTCTCCATTGTCCTTTATTCTTTTGGTAGACTACCTGTCGTCTAATCTGGGGGGGGGGGGGTTAGGCCCTGCCCCAAGTGATATGACAGACTTTGAAGACTCCCTCCCCATGGAAGGCCTCACCTTCCCTGGGGAGCAGGAAAAGAATGGGCTGGGGTTTGGTGGGGGTGATAGGGGAGGATGGGAAGGTGAGGGAACTGAGATTGACATGTAAAATATGCTTGTTTCAATTTAAATAAAAAAAGAGAAAAAATAATATAAGCAGCAAGCACAGATCCCAGATCACACATGACATGAGGAAACAAAAAGTAGACTGATCAGACTCTTAGAAACTGGCACCTAAAACAGAGGGTGGTTGAAATCAAAAGCTCTAAAAGCTGGTCAATCCCATTGACTTCCTCAGATCTTTTGGGGTTCTAGAGTGGTCACTAGACTATGTAGCCTATCCAGTAAACTCAGTCTTTTCACTTTCTCCCCCTCCATTTCCTCATCCCCCTCCCCCCTTTTAAAAGCAAACAAAAACAAACCTTCCCCCTTTACTTCAGTTGGCCACAATTGTTTCTTGTTGCCTAAACCAGTGACTACTACTACAAAGTTCCTATTGTTTACAGTGAGAGGCATACAAATCTCCTATGAGAGCATCCAAGAATTTCCACATTATGCTGAGATGTTTCCCTACCAGTATAAAAATCCTAGGTTGCTACAAAAATGACTGCCATGGTTTCCCACCTGCTGCTTTCTTTTCTGCCTAGGTCCTGATTCTATTTTCTCATTCTGAAATGCCTTGTCTTTCAAATTTGTATTCCTCCCAATCCCTTTTTGCCAGTAAACCCGACTTCTCTTTTGAAACACACAGTAGTAGTTGTGTGAAATTGTGTGTGTGTGTGTGTGTGTGTGTGTGTGCATGTGTGTGTGAGACGTCAAGTAAACAAAAAGATGTATACAACCTATATGTACACTCTGAGGAAGATAGCAAACTGTCTTTCCTCTAACTGTAGAGGAAGCTATTATCCCAACTGGTGTATTAATCCCTTCTGTGCTTGTCCTGTCTTTTGGTAAAACATTTTTTGTGTTTGGTGATTCTAGGTCATTTTCTTTTACTTGGAATGGCCTCTCCTTCCACTTCACTACCAAAGTCTTTCTATGTTTTTTTCTGACATTACCTTCTTGAAAACTCCCTCCCAAGGAAGTGGTGCACACCTTTGATCCTAGCACTCAGGACACTCAGGCAGGTGGATCTCTGAGTTTGAGGCCAGCCTGGTCTACAGAGTGAGTTTTAGGATAACAGAGAAACCCTGACTCAAAAAAAAAAAAAAAAAAAAAAAGAAAAAGAAAAAGAAAAAGAAAATCCCTCCCTTAGCACCTCAAGCTAAAATGTTTCTATGTTCTTTACATTCTTAGACAATGTAGTAGTTACATAGTATGGCTCTTGTCCTGTGGGATTATTACTTAAGAATTTACCTCTTGATATATACATTGTTAACTTACTGGTCCTACTTTATACACTGTATCTCACTTTCTGCAGTTAGCTTGATGGCTTTCATATGCTACTTATTTAATAAATCTGAATAAATGGGAAAATAATCCATTCATGCTGACTCTATTAGATTTGCTGGGGGGTGTGGAGCTGGGTGGTGGATAAGGAGGGGATAATAACCCACTGGAAAATGTATTGGATTAAAATAGTAGTCATTTATTTACTTATAATTCTGTGAGTCAGCAGTTTGGCCTGTGTTTAGTTAGGTGGTTCTTTTTGTTTTGTTTTGTTTTTCAAGATAGGGTTTCTCTGTGTAGTTTATTGCTTTGGAGCCTGTCCTGTAACTAGGTCTGTAGGCCAGGCTGATCTAGAACTCACAGAAATCTGCCTGCCTCTGTCTTCCAAGTGCTGGGATTAAAGGTGTGTGCCACCACTGCCCAGCTATTAAGTGGTTCTTCTAATGTTCTTACTTTGGATAGATTATATACATGTTAGACTGAATGGTTTGGATGTCCAGAGGTTGGTTGTAACTACTGGATGTGACATGCCTGTAGCAAGATAGTTTAAATTCCTGAGCCAGCAAAATGACTCAGTGAGTGTGGGCGCTTGCCATAAGCCTGATGACCTGAGTTTGATCCCAGGGACCCAGACAGTAGAAAGGGAGAACTGACCCCTGCAAGTATCCTCTGACCTCTACATACACACAGTGGCACACATGCCTACTCATACACACACACACACACACACACACACACACACACACACACACACAAAAATAAATAGGAAATAAGATCATTTGAATACCTTTCCATGATATCTGGCTTCCAAGAGAATATGGATACTAAACTTCAAATTTGCATTGTCATTTCTGCTACATTCTATTGTCAAAGCAAGTCAATGGGAAACTCACTTTATAAAAGGAAGCTATACAGGGAGGGAGGGGTTACTGAGGCAATTTTTGGAAGAAATTCAGCATAAAGATTCTGTGTAGAGAGGCTGGAGAGATGGCTCAGAGGTTAAGAGCATTGTCTGCTCTTCCAGGGGTCCAGAGTTCAATTCCCAGCAACTAAATGGTGGCTCACAACCATCTGTAATGAGAGCTGGTGCTCTCTGGCCTGCAGAGATATGTGTATGCAGAATAAATAAATCTTAAAAAAAAAAAAAAAAGATTCTGTGTAGAATTTCCTTTGAACTTTGATTCAAATAGGAACTCAAAAGTTATCAAAGAAACCATTTCCTAAATATTTCTCTGCATTATAATAACCTTTACCTGGGGGCCTGGTCTAATGGTACATGCCTTTCATCCTCTCACTTAGAAGACAGAAGCTGGTGGATCTCTCTGAGTTTGAGGCCAGCACTATCTCTAGAGTAAGTTCTACAACAGACAAGGCTTTATAGTGATAGCCTATCTCAGAAACAATGGGGATGT
The DNA here is from genome assembly GCA_030556225.1 of Cricetiscus sungorus. Classification (NCBI taxonomy): domain Eukaryota; kingdom Metazoa; phylum Chordata; class Mammalia; order Rodentia; family Cricetidae; genus Cricetiscus; species Cricetiscus sungorus. Next base: position 68,135,683 of record JANBXA010000651.1, read on the forward strand.
TGGAGTGGGTGAAACTGGAGAGATGGCTCTGCGGTTAAGATACTTATTTATGCTCTTGATGAAAGCCTCTGTTTGGTTCCTAGTAACCATATTTCCCAGCTCACAACTGCCATTAACTAAAGTTCCAGAAGGCATAATGCTTTCTTTTAGCCTGTGCAGGCATCTACATACTTGTGGTACACATCACACACACACACACACACACACACACACAAATAAAAATATGTTGTTTTTGTAAGGCAGTGGTGGTATGGGACACCATACCAGTACTTAAGAGGCAGAGGCAGGCAGATCTCTATGAGTTCGAGGCCAGCCTTGTCTACAAATTAAGTTCCAGGACAACCAGAGCTATACAGTGAACCCTGTCTCAAAAAAACAAACAAAAAAAGTTGTTTTAAAAAAATGACTTTGAGATTCTTAGGGCCTGCTACTTGCCCAATAGCACACATTAATTATATATTTGCTTCAGTGATTTAAGGAAAAAAATCTGAGTTCTTGTTCTAGAGAGCTAGGTTTTAGCAAGCCTTCACTGAACATCATGCAATACAGCCTACCCTCCTGCCTCACGTTTCTGATGAGATTATAGGTGCGAGCCAGTCTTCGTTAGGGTTCCTATTGCTGTGTAGAGACAACATAATCATGGCAGCTCTTATGAAGAAAACATTTAATTGGGCTGAGTCACAGTTTTAGAGGTGCAGTCCATGCTCATCATGGCAGGGCATGGTGTCATGCAGGGAGATGTGGAGCTGAAAGTTCTATAACTTGATCCACAGGCAGCAGGAAGTGAACTGTGTCATATCTTGAGCACAGGAGACCTCAAAGTCTACCTTCACATACCTATTCCAAACAAAGCCACACCTCCAATGGGGGACATTTTCTTTCAATCCACCAAAGCCACCATTCCTCATGTCCCTTGATATTATTATTTGTATGGCAAAAATATAGTTTTGGAGGTTGGGCATGTTCCTCAGTTAGTAGAATGCTTGCCTAGCATGCATGAAACTGTGCTAACAGCCCCTACCATTATATAAAACAGGTGTGGTGTCATATGCCTAATTTCAGAACCAAAGAGACGGAGACAGAAGCATCAGAAGGTCAAGCTCATTCTTAGTCACATTGAAAGAGCAATGCCATCCTGGGCATTTAAAACCTCCAGCATATCTTTTGAGATATAACAAAGCTAAATATATTTCCTCCTTTAATCTACAGTGACTGCCCAGATTTCTAGCTGTGTTTTTTTTTGTTTTGTTTTGTTTGGTTTGGTTTGGTTTGGTTTTTCAAGATAGGATTTCTCTGTGTAATAGTCCTGGCTGTCTTGGAACTCACTATATAGACCAGGCTCGCCTCGAACTCACTGTGATCCACCTGCTTCTGTTTCCCAAGTACAGGGATTAAAGGTGTGTGCCACTACTTCCTGGCAAGATATCTTACATTTAAAAAAATGTTTATTTAGTTGGGCATTGGTGGCACACACCTTTAATCCCAGCACTATGGGAGATGGAGGCAGAGGCAGGTGGATCTCTGTGCATTCGAGGCCAGCCTGGTCTACAGAGGTAGTTCCAGGACAGCCTCCAAAGGAATACAGAGAAACCTTGTCCCAAAAAAGAAAAAAAAAAGTTTTTATTAAACTTTATTTTTATGTGCATTAGGATGAAGGTGTCAGATCCCCTGGAGCTGGAATTACAGACAGTTGTAAGCTGCCATGTGGGTGCTCGGGATTGAATCTGTGTCCTCTGGAAAAGCAGCCAGTGCTCTTAAACACTAAGCCATCTGTCCTGCCTCATGGTGCACATACATACATGCAAGCAAAAACTCATACAGATAAAAATACAGAAACTGGGCAGTGGTGATGCAAGTCTTTAGTCCCAGTACTCAGGAGTCAGAGGCAGGTAGAGCTCTGTGAGTTCCAAACCATCCTGGTCTACAAGAACTAGTTCCAGAACAGCCTCCAAAGCCACAGAGAAATCCTGTCTGGAAAAACCAAAAGATAGAAAATGGCAGAGGATGGGCACAGAGGAGAGAAGTTCAGGAAGCATGGCCCCATCACTCTGTTAATGAGCAAACATGTAATCATGTCCCTAAATAGTATTTATAATGTGGGGCATATTCACTCGTCTGCTTAACAAACATGTTAAGTATTGACAATGTGTTAGGTGCTGAAGAAGGTACCAAGATTATAGCAGTGAATGGATTAAACTTATAATCAAATACAGTGTCTAAAACATCAAATAGCTAGAATGGCATATTATGCATATAAGTTCTGTAAACAGGAAGTGTGGAAATGAGTGCTTTTACCTGTTGAAGCATCTTGGTGGCAAGTAATTGCAAGATTTTATGTAGAACATATTTCCTGTGAGATTCTGGTTCAAAAAAATAGAAACATCAATCCTAGTAGGTCTTGGAGTACAAGCCTCTAACCACAACTTCTTGGGTAGCCAAGACAGGAGGATTGATTGGAAGTTCAAGGTTGCCTGGTTTACAGAGTAAGTTCAAGGTAAACTTAGACATCTTATGGAGTGTCTATTTCAAAATGAAAAAAACAAAACAAAAAACAAAAAACAGTAGAAAGAGAACTGGGGAGGGTGTTAACTGGAGAGATAGCTGAACCATGAAGAGCTTTGGTTGCATTTTCAGAGGACCCAGGTTCAATTCCCAGCAGCCACATGGTGGTTCAAAGCCATCTGTAACTCTGGCCCAGGATATCTTATGCTCTCTTCTGGTTTCTGTGGGCACCAGGCATGCATGTGGTACACAGACATACATGCAGGCAAAGAGTCATAGGCAAAGAGAAAGAGAGAGACAGAGAGACATACAGAGAGAAACATAAGCTCAAGAGTTGGGGATATAGGGCTGGAGAGATGGCTCAGAGGTAAGAGCCCTGGATGCTCTTTCAGAAGACCTGAGTTCAATTCCCAGCAACCACATGGTGGCTCACAACCATCTATAATGAGATCTGGTGTCCTCTTCTGGCTTGCAGTGCAGACATACATGCAGGCAGAATATTGTATTCATAATAGATAAATAAATCTTTTTATATAAAAAAAAAGAGTTGGGGATATAAATCAGCGATAAAAGTACCCTAGGTTCAAATTTCAGTGTGTGTGTGTGTGTGCACACACACACACACACACACACACACAAAAGAAATAAAAACCAGAAACCAATTAGTCAGTAACCAAAAATAAAAGAATGAGTCACCAGTTTTTCTCTGCACTTGATCTGTCATTTCAATGAAAGTAAATGAGCTCATGGTTTTGAATAGTAGGCGTCAGTATAAACTGTTACCTGACCTGCTCGACTTGATTTTTGAATTTATGAGGCCATGCTGGCTGTACAGCAGCCAGCAAGTACAGAATTTTAAGCTTAAGTCTAGTGGTGTAATGTACTTGCTTAGCATCCACATGGTCCTGAGTTCACTCCCCAGCTCCACAAAACACACAAAAAAGACCCCAGGTACTCAAGTGTATTCTTACTTTGTTTGTTTGTTTGTTTTCGAGACAGGGTTTCTGTGTGGCTCTGGAGGCTGTCCTGAAACTAGCTCTTGTAGACGAGGCTGGTCTCGAATTTACAGAGATTGAGTGCCTCTGAGTGCTAGGATTAAAGGTGTACCGCCCCCCCAGCATATTCTTTTGTATATTTACAGCATAATGAGCTTATATACTCCACATGTAAAGTAAGGATTGGGGAAAGTTGTCAATGGGTGCCAAGTTACAGTTAGGAGTTAAATCCTGGTACTATTTACATATATATTAAGTACATATACAAATTATATATATTTGATTTTTCAAGACGGGGTTTCTCTGTGTAACAGCCCTGGCTGTCCTGGAACTCACTTGGTAGACCAGGCTGGCCTTGAACTCAGAGATCCATCTACCTCTGCCTCTAGTGTTGGGACTAAAGGTGTATGCCACCAATGCCTGGCAATAATGTATATTTCAAAAAAACTGGAATAAAGTATTTTGAATACTCTTAGTACAAAGCAGGTCTAAGTGCTTGAAAAAAGACTGTTCTTCCTGATAGTGTTGGCGCACACCTTGAATTTCAGCACTCAGAGGCAGGGGGATCTCTGAGTGTCAGGCCAGCCTGGTCTACAGAGTGAGTTCCAGGACAGCCAAGGCTGCACAGAGAAACCTTGTCTCAAAAGAAAAAAAAATTATAGTATTAAAACATTGTATGGTAGCAGGTGTGGTGGCTGTAGTCCCAGCATTTGGGAGGCAGAGGCAGGCATATCTCTTTGAATTCAAGGCCAGCATCATCTATCATCTATGTAGTCATTTCTAGGCCAGTCAGAGTTACCTGGAGAGACCTGTCTCAAGACAAGCTCTGTCTCAAGACAAACAAATAATACATAAACAAACAAGGAAACAAAGCAAAACATGCCACATGGTACCTGTATTATCTGCTTTCCATATTGGGAGGAAAAGAATTCTTGACAAAAGCAACTTAAGGAAGGAAGTCTGTCATGATGAGGAAGTCATGGTGGAGCTGAAGATGGTCACAGGTCACATACTTCGTGGTCCTTTTCATTCAGGGCAGGTCTTCCCAGCTTAATTAACCAAATCTAGAAATTCTCCCATGAATATGCCCAGAGGATTGTTTCCATGTAGACTGAAAATTCCATCAAGTTGACAATGGAGATTTAAACATCACAGTAGTCATAAATATGTGTAATTTTCCATGCCACTTTAAAAGTATATATATATATATATATACATATATATATATATATAATTCCTAAGCATAAAAACTTAAGTATAGTAAAAAAAAAGTATATGATTCTGTAGTAAAAACTATAAAATATATGCAGAGAGGAGGAATTAAGAAGTCAAATAAATTTAAAATATTTTCAAAGAAATGTAATAAAAATATATCAATTATATGAAAAAAATTGTTTATACTGTTTATCAGAATTAATTTCCAAAGAGGCATAGCCACAATGATAGATAAAAGAATAATAAAGCTTTAATAAAATTTTTAAAAACTATTCCCTTAAAATTAGGTGATGTAATTCAATTTATATTTTATTGCTGACATACTGCTGACAACCATTTATAGCTCCAGGTCCAGGGAATCTGACGCCCTCTTCTGGTCTCTGATGGCACTGCCCACACATCATGCCCACGTATATAAAATAATATATCTTACAAAAAGGAAAAATAGTTTCTATACAACAGAATATCTCTGGGCATTGTTACATTTTAAAATTACATATATTTATTTGAGTGGATACACATGTGAAGATTAGAGGACAACCAGTGGGGTTGGTTCTCTCCTTCCACAGTATAGATCTCTCAGATCAGGGAGTCAGGCTCCATAACAATCACCCCCCCTCCCCCGTGCAGTCTCAATGGCCCGGGCCTTATTGATAACTGAGATTTCAAAGTTTGTTTGTTTTTTTTTTTTTTTTTTTGGGTGTCTTTTAGTAACCCATGACCTACTTACAAATATTTGTATTCCAGACAGAAACTGTAAAGCATGAACAAAAATGTTTAAAATGAAAGATAAATTTTGAGGCCAGCCTGGTCTACAGAGTAGGTTCCAGGACAGCCAGAGCTACACAGTGAGACCCTGTCTCAAAATAAATAAATACATAAATAAATAAGATCAAGTCAGCTTTTTTCATTAACCTTGTCTGAATTATAACCACAAACACACACACATACACACACACACACACACACACACACACACACACACACACACACAGAGAGGGGACAGGGTCTTGTGTAGTTCAGGCTATCCTTGAACTCAATCTGTAGTTAAAAATCACCTTCAACTTCATCCTCCTGCCTCTGTTCTCCTGAGTTCCAAGGTCACCCAGGGTTTTTGCACTTGTGTCCTTCAGATACTCATTGACAGGTAGCTGTGGCCTCTGAGTTGAAACTACCCTCGCCAACAAGCTTATATAATTTATTATTAGGCTCCGGAAAGTGAGAAAGTTACAAGATTCACAGGTTTTATCCTTCCCCACCCCCCAAGATTATAAAAACAGTAGATAATTTGGAATTAAGAGGAGACTGCCAGGGGACCTGAATCCAAGTTGTGCAGTACTCTGGTCACTTCCAGCAAATTCCTTAAAATAGCCCCCTTTTCCCACCCATAATAGAACATTACTGTACTAATGAAATTCTTAGGTGAAGATAATACAAGACTAATTTCATTAATGTTTATATAATCACATTTTCAAAGCAGTTTATGTTCTCTTGTTTGATCTCTTTTTTCATAATGTATTATTTCATGAGCATTTGTGTTTTGCTATGGGTGTCAGGTTCCCTGGAACTGGAGTTACAGACAGTTGTGAGCTGCCATGTGAGCTAAACATATGTCTTAGTTAGTGTTTCTAATTACTGTGAAGAGGAACCATGACCACAGCAACTTTTATAAATAAAAACATTCAATTGAGGTGGCTGGCTTACAGTTTCAGAGGTTCAGTCCACTATCATCAGGATGGGGAGCATGGCGGTGTGCAGGCAGGTGTGGTACTAGACCTGAGAGGTCTACATTTTGACTCCGAGGCAACAGGAAGTTGATTATCACTGAGGGAAGCTTGAGGAAAGACACCACAAAGCCTGACCTCACATGACACACTTCCTCCAGCAAGGCCACATTTCCTAATAATGTCGATCCTTTTGGGGCCACTTTTTTTCAAACCACCATAACATTGTAAGCTTGCTTTATTATTTGAATTCCATGATTCTAGTTCTAGAACCTCTGACTATGGAGAGAATTACCTTTGTGGAGGTGTTTGTTTTCTCTAGAAATTCATTCCCCTTCTAACAATATCTACTAAATATAAGAGTCAAACAACACAAAGATAATGATATGAGCTTTGATTTCAAAGAACTCAAAATTTAATTGTGTTTAACCAACCATCAAGAAAACAGAAGACAAAATGGGGTGAGTACCACTATAGGACTTGTTCCAGGCAGATGAGGGATTACGTTTGAAGGAATCATGGAGCCTCAAATTTAAAAAAGAGTTAATGGTCTGGGCTGGGGAAATGGCTCAGAAGGTAAAGCGTGTGCCAAACAATCACATGACCTCTGCTGCAGGCTTCCAGTAGCTATAGAGGAAGCCTAGTAAGTATGATGGCATGATGCAAGGCAGATGTAGGATCCTAGGGGGGTTTGCTGGCCAGTCTGTCTAGCCAATTGTAAGTTCTAAATTCAGTAGAAGACCTTGTTTTAAAAGAGAAGGTTGTGGAGGGGCTAGAGAGATCACTCAGTGGTTAAGATCACTTGTGCATGCATGAGAAGCAGAAGTTGGATTCTGCGGAGCCACAAATGCCAGTAAGACCAGTTCTGAAAGAGCTGATACCCTCTTCTGGCATTCATGGGCTCTCGGCATGGAAGTAGTCACACAGACATAAATGCAGACTAAACACCCACATACATAAAATAACAACAACCAACAAAAATAATAAAATATTTAAAAACCTGTAAAAATAAGATTGAGAGATAGATGTAGAAAAATAACTGATATTGACATTTGGTCTCCATTCATGAACACATGCACACACACACACACACACACACACACACACACACACACACACTATATTCTTTTTTTGTTTGTTTCTCACTCTAGCCTAGATTGACTTTGAACTCCTGGCAATTTCCTCCTAAGTGCTGAGATTACAAGATTGCATACATCATCTTACCTAGCTTTCCACTTTTTTTTTTGACAATGTCTCACTCTGTATCCCAGGGTTTATTAGACATTACAGAGATCCACCTACCTCTGCCTCTTGAGTGCTGGGATTAAAGGCCTGCATGTATTATCATGCCTAGCTATTTATTTTTAATGTTCTTGTTGTTTATTTTCATCACTAAGCTGGTGGCGGTGGCATATACCTTTAATTCCAGTACTCAGGGAGCAGAGACATGTGGATCTCTGTGAGTTCCAGCCCAGTCTGGTCTACAAAGCCAGTTTCAGACAGCCAGGAATGTTACACAGAGAAACCCTGTCTCAAAAAAATCAAAACAACAGCAACAAAAAACAACAAACAAAACAAAAAAAGCCCCATTATTCTTCATCACTAGTATTGATGTATAAATATCAAATTCCACTACAGGGCAAATCAACCACTAGCAATAAAAGTACATACAATCCACTAGTAATAAAAGTGCATAAATATAGACATTTGTAATCAGTGTTGGGGAGGACCAGAGTCAAGGGATCCCTGGAGCTTGATGGTCAGGCTGCCAAGCCTACTTGATGAGCTCCAATCAAGTGCTAGCAAGAGAATTCATTTAAAAAATTTAGGTGGAGTCTGTTGGTTGTGGCATACACCTTTAATCCCAGCACTCGGAAGGCTGAGGCAGGTGGATCTCTGAGTTTGAAGCCAGCTTGGCCTACAGAGTGAGTTCCAGGACAGCCAGCCTTGTCTTAAAAACAAAACAAAAAACAAATCCAAACCCCACCCCCACTCCAACCCCCAAAAAAGAAAAAAAAATGTAAAATCAGGGTTTGAAGAGATGGCTCAGAGATTTTTTCATTTTATTTTTTGAGGCAGGGTTTCTCTGTAGCTTTGGAGCCTGTCCTGGAACTCACTCTGTTGACCAGGCTGGCCTCAAACTCACAGAGATCATCCTGCCTCTGCCTCCTGAGTGCTGGGATTAAAGGTGGGCACCACCACTGACTGGTGGGGCTCAGAGGTTTTTGAAAGCACCCTTGCACAATGATGAAGACAGGAGTTCAGATTCCAGCACCCACATAACAGGTCAGTGTTGGTATCATGCATGGATGTAACTCCAGAACCAGAGGAAGCAGAGAGGATGATCACTGGGACATTCTGGCTGCCAACTGCACTGAGATGTGATAGAGGAGAATGCCCAATACTCCCGGCTGCCCTCTCCAGATGTTCACACAGGCACACATACTATACTAACATACACTTAATAAACAAATAGGTTTTTTTTTGGTTTTTGGGTTTTTTTTTTTATGCATTTTTGAGGCAGTGTTTCTTTGTGTAACAGCCCTGGCTGTCCTGGAACTCACTCTGTAGACCAGGCTGGCCTCAAACTCAGAGATACACCTACCTCTGTTTCCTGAGTGCTGGATTTAAAAGTGTACGCCACCACTGCATGCCTCATTCAGTATAAAAATTTAAAAATTGTGTCCATAATTTTAGTATATAAACAATGTTTATTTGGTTGAATTGTATCCATGTAGCATTTAGAGTCACAAGGTGATATGGTATGATTTCAAATTGTATTTATTTATTTGTGAATGATGGGGTGTCACATAGACCAGCCTGGCTTAGAACTGCTAAGAAGCTTAGCATTTGGTGTGTGTGTGTGTGTGTGTGTGTGTGTGTGTGTGTGTGTGTGTGTGTGTGGTGGGTGTGGGGTATGGGAGTGTCGAACACCTTTGATCCTATCACTCAGGAGGCAGAGGCAGGGAGATCTCTGTGAGTTCCAGAACAGCCAGAACTACACAGAGAGACCCTATCTTGAAACAACAACAACACACACACACACAGACACACACACAGACACACACATTATGTTTTAGTTTCCAGATATTGACAACAACAACAACAACAATAACAACACCACACACACACACACACACACACACACACACAGACACATACACAGAGACATACTATGTTTTAGTTTCCAGATATTGAGTAGGAAATTTCACACAACAACCGCGCACACACACTCACACACACACACACACACACACACACACACACACACACAATGTTTTAGTCTCCAGATATTGAATAGGAAGTTTCTAATAATTAAAATACTCAACTGGAAATTTAAAGAGTTTAATTACAGAGTCTAGAAAGATGGTTCAACAGGTAAAAGTGCTTGCTCCCAAACCTAAGAACATTAATTCAATCCCTGGACCCAACATGGTAGAAAATACATCTTTGACCTCCACACACACTACTCACATGCATACACACATACCAAAAACCAATGAAAAAAAATATCTGGGCATTGGTGGTGTATGCCTTTAGTTCCAGCACTCAGGAGGCAGAGGCAGAGGGAATCTCTGTGAGTTAGAGGCCAGCCTGGTCTACAGAGCTAGTTCCAGGGCAGGCTCCAAAATACAGAGAAAACCTGTCTCAAAAAACAAAACAAAACAAAACAACAACAACAAAAAGCCAAAAAAAGAAAAGGAAAAGAAAAAAGAAACAAAATTAGCCCCCAAAAATGTAGGGTTTTTTTTTTTTTTTTTTTTGTTTGTTTTGTTTTTTTTTTGTTTTTTGTTTTTTGGCGAGACAGGATTTCTCTGTATTGCTTTGGAGACTGTCCTGGAACTAGCTCTAGTAGACCAGGCTGGTCTCGAACTCAGAATGATCCACTTGCCTCTGCCTCCCGAGTGCTGGGATGAAAGGCCTGTGCCACCACAGCTGCTGTAAAGGCACTTTTCAAATATAATTAGGCTTGTAGGTTGTAGAAGTGAGGAAATTTTAGCTAATAGGCTTTTTAGGGACATCTGAGGCCTTCTTAGAAGTGTTTTGGTTGGTGTTAGCTAGGAGTCTGGACATTCCAAAAGATTTATCAAATATAAATATCACTTACAGACATGGAACACGCTTTGTAAACCAGCTCACTGAGATCCACTTGCCTCTGCCTCCCAAGTGCTGGGATTAAAGGCATGTGCCACCACTTCCCGGTACAGACCATGGGTATTAAATGGCTACTTTGGGAGCTAACTAGGCTCAAGACAATTGGTGTCTGGACTTGCATTACTCCAACCTATCAATGCCATTAAAATTTTAGTCAATCAATGGGGCTGAAGAGATGGCTCAGCGGTTAGAAGCACTGGCTGATCTTCCAGAGGTCCTGAGTTTGATCCCAGAAACCACATGGTGACTCACACCCATCTACAGTGGATTCTTATACGGCCTCCTGGAATAAAGGCAGATAGACCACTCAATCAATCATCAGGCTTCGTAGTCACAGCATCTTTTCAGGAATTCAGTTTTATCTGGAACTCACACTCCGGTGGCTCAGACTGGTACATTACCATCCTCATCTTAGCCAGCCATCCAAATGCTGGTGTTTCAGACGTGAACCACCATTAAACCCAGAATAGTTTCCACTAGTCCTTGGTCTTTTCAGGCAAGTGCTCTACCACTGAGCTGCTCCCTGGATTTGTACTAGTTTAGACATAAAAGTAGAAGTAGGTTGAGCGTGGTCTCTTCACAGATTGCTGGGCTTGGATAAAAGCCGCCCAGGAATTTCCAAAAACACTGCCCTTCTCTCTTTGGCCTGCATGTATGTGGAGCACTTGCGTGCCTCGTGCTTGCGTAGATTAAAAAAAAAAAAAAAAAAAAAGCATCAAAGCACGGGAACTGGAGTTGTGATGGTTGTGAGCCACCACGTGGGTGATGGGAAGCAAATAAACGCAGCAAGTCATCAACACCTGGGTGGTCTCTCCAGCTCCTCTTTGGCTTTAATGAAAAGCCTGGGCGTCTGATTTTCTAAGTGAATGCTCTCGGTTCCTCGGGGACAGACACTTTCGGGCGGCACCAAGGACTGCTTCCAGGAGGTCTGCAGCAGGGAGGAGGCGGCAGGTGGCCAGGCACGCTGCACCGCAGAGGCGCAGCAGGCCCTCTCAGGCGGGTTCTGGCACTCTGGCCAGCGGTGCCGCTTTGCGCAGGCGCGGCAGCAGCGCGACGTCCCTCACTTACGGCCGAAGCGGTTCGCGCTGGGAGTCGGTGGCGCCGTGCAGGGCACTTAGGAACCGACAGCATTGGCGCGGGTAATCAGCTCCCTGTCCTCCTCCTCCCACTGCTAGATCCTCGGGACGACCTCCGAGCTTCGCGGTGCGACACGGACGACCAGTCCGTGGACGGTCCCAGTCCGCGCGTCTGCCTCCCGCGGGGGTGAGGGGCGGGGTCCCGGGCTGGGTTGCACGGCATCCTGGCGTCTTCCACTTGAAATCTCCCGGGTAACTAACTCGCGGCTCTTCTTGTTTTGCAAGACTGGTATCCGGTTGATTGCGGTTTGCAAGGTCCGCCATGGAGTCAGAGCAGATGCTGGAGGGACAGACGCAGGTACTAGGAGGCCCTTGGATTCAGAGTGGCGGTGTGCTGGGAGGCAGCGTGGACGGGCGGATGTCCCTCTGACTGTATTTTGTTTTCTAGGTTGCAGAAAACCCTCACTCCGAATACGGTCTTACAGACAACGTTGAGGTAATTCGCCCAGTTCCTCTGCCCCATCTATGGGTCTCTTGAGGACTGGAGAAAACTTAGGATCCGTTTACTAGGCTGCTGTGCTTGAGGGAATACTTTGCTGCTGTGATCTCCGTAGTATCAGATTTTAAGCGGTTTCTTTTACTAGCATGCTAATACTTGCCTAAAAATAAAGGTACTTTGTAAATGAATGGCTAAATCCCGGAACCAGAGCTGGGTAGGTTTGATTAGGAAAATAGAGGCTTCCTGGAGAGAATTTGTGTGTGAATAGTAGGCTGCAAGGATTAAATTTGGGTTTAGAAGAGAGAGGAGAGAGAGGAGAGAGAGAGAGAGAGAGAGAGAGAGAGAGAGAGAGAGAGAGAGAGAGAGAGAGAGAGAGAAGAGGAGAGAGAGTGTTTCCAAGCAGAGAGAGAGAGAGAGAGAGAGAGGAGAGAGAGGAGAGTGTTTCCAAGCAGAGAGAGAGAGAGAGAGAGAGAGAGAGAGAGAGAGAGAGAGAGAGAGGAGAGAGGAGAGAGTTTCCAAGCAGAGAGAGAGAGAGAGAGAGAGAGAGAGAGAGAGAGAGAGAAGAGGAGAGAGAGTGTTTCCAAGCAGAGAGAGAGAGAGAGAGAGGAGAGAGAGGAGAGTGTTTCCAAGCAGAGAGAGAGAGAGAGAGAGAGAGAGAGAGAGAGAGAGAGAGAGAGAGGAGAGAGGAGAGAGTTTCCAAGCAGAGAGAGAGAGAGAGAGAGAGAGAGAGAGAGAGAGAGAGAGAGAGAGAGGAGAGAGGAGAGAGAGTGTTTCCAAGCAGGTGTTGTACAAACAGGTGTTATATTTACTCAACTGCTGTTCGTGTGATACACACCCGACCAATTTGAATATATCTTCAGCCCCAGAATGCTTAAAGGTCAATAACTTGCTCAAGGACACTAGCAAGTGCTGTTTTATTTTTATTTAGTGTATTCTTTGTGTGTGTGTGTATTTGTGTGTGTGTGTGTGTGTGTGTGTGTGTGTGTATATGTGTGGGCACGTGTGTGGAAGTCAGGACAACTTTACAAAGTTGGTTTTTTCCTTCCATCCTTTGGTGGGTTCTGGAGATGAAGGTCAGGTCATCAGGCTTGATGTAAGTAACAAGCACCTTACCCACCGAACCATCTAACCTAGAGCTCTGTATTTAAGTGTTGGCCGATTGACTTTTTTTTCCCCCTTTTTTCTTTTTTTTTCTTTTCTTTTTTTTTTTTTTTTGTATTTGTATGATCTTTCACTAGGATGGTCCTGGAACACACTACATAGATAGAGCAGGCTGGTTTTGAATTCAGAGATCCACCTACATCTACATACTGAGTGTTGGGATTAAAGGCATGTTCCACCATGCCTGACTTATCTATTTCTTTTTTAATACTTTATGTATATGGGTGTTTTGCCTTGGCACATGTTTGTTCACGAGAAGATGATGGCAGATCTCCTGGAACTTGAATTAGACAGTTGTGAGCTACCATGTGTGATGAGAATTGAATCAGGGTCTTTTGCAAGAGCTGCTGGTTCTCTGATTTTTGAGACAGGGTTTCTCTGTGTTGCTCTGGCTCTTCTGGAACTTGCTCTCTGGACCAGGATGGCCTCCAACTCACCAAATCTTACTGCCTTTATCTCCTGAGTGCTGGGATTAAAGGTGTGCACCATCATGTGGGTTGATTTTTTTTTTTTTCTTCATAATAGATATGTTTTCTTTTTCTACCTAGTAATTTGTTTCTTAAAACATTACTATTTTTTTTTCTTTCTTTTCTTTTTTTTGGGAAAAAAAGAAAAGGGTTTCTCTGTAATGCTATAGAGCCTGTCCTGGAACTAGCTTTGTAGACCAGGCTGGCCTCAAACTCACAAAGATCTGCCTGCCTCTGCCTCCCAAGTGCTGGGACTAAAGGCATGCACTACCAACTCCCAACAAAACATTACTTTTTTTCAAAGATTGATTTTTATTTATGTGTGTGTGTATTTGTGTGTGTGTGTTGATTTTCCTGAGGCTAGAAGACAGTGTCAGATCACCTGGAGCTGGAGTCACAGGTGGTTGTGAGCTTTCTGATGGTGGTAGGAACTGAACACTTCAAAAGCAGGAAGTGTGCACTGCTTTTCTTTTTCTCAAGATTTTTCAGGCTGGGTGTGGTGGCACACACCTTTAGAAATCCCAGCTCTGATTTGGCAAAGCCAGGAGCCATAGGCCTTTAATCCTAGCACTCAGGAGGCAGAGGCAGGTGGATCTCTGTGTGTTTGAGGCCAGCCTGGTTTACAGAGTGAGTTCCAGGACAACCAGGGCTACACAGAGAAACCCTGTCTTGAAAAACAAAGCAATAACAACAACAACAACAGGAAAAGAAATCCCAGTTCTAGAGTGGTAGAGGCAGGATCTCTTGAGTTCCAGGACACTCTCCCCCTCCACATAACTCCTTCTCACCGGAGCACAGAATGACCAAAAGTAAGTTGGGGAGTTAAGGGTTTGTTTCATTTTAAAGCATCCAGGGAAATCAGGGTAGGAACTAATGCAGAGGCCATGGAGGGATGCTGCATACTGGCTTGCTTGCTTGCTTATAGCACTTAGGACAAGAAGTCCAGGGGTGGCATCATCCATAATGGGCTGGGTCCTCTCATAACAATCACTAATCCAAAAAAAAAAAAAAAAAATAATAAATAAAGAAGCTCATCAGGCTTGCCCTTGAATCACTCTGGGGGTGGGGGATGATTTTCTCAAACATTGTTTTTCTGGCCTGCATCAAATAAAAGCTAGCTACAACAGTGTATGAGTGTTTTACCTGCAAAAATGTAGGTGTGCTACAGATAAATTTGATGCCTTTAGAGTTTAGGAGGGGCAGATCATCTGTTGTAGGTGCTGGGAACCAAGCTTGGTCCTCTGTAAGAGCAGCTAGTGCTCTTAACCAACAACCCCTGAGCTGTATGTAGCTCTCTATCTCCCATTATTATTATCATTGGTATGTGTTTTGATTCTTTCTACCTTTTACATGTGTTCTGGGGTTTGCTGAAGAAAAACAAAAAAAGGTTCAGTAGTACCTTTACCTACTGAGACGTCTCATTGGTCTTGCCTAATCATTTTTTTTTTTCTTTCTTTGACTGTTCTTCAAATTGCTATGCAGAGCAGACTGGCCTTGAGCTCACAGAGATCTGCCTGCCTCTGCTTCCTGAGTGCTGGGAGAAAAGGCCTGTGCCACCATGCCTGCTCTCACTGCCTAGTGAGTTCTTAATACTATGCTGGGTGCTGTGAATTTTACTTTGTGAGGTATTAGATACTTTGGTATTTCTTCACACATTCTTGATATTAGCCTACAGTTTGACTGACTTTTCAAGGCTTGCTCCAGCCTTTGTGAGGAGAGGCCAGATCAACAGCCTTTAGTTTAGAGTATTTGAGTATTCTATCCAAGGTTCCATGTATTTTTGAATGTCTTGCTGCTCTGGATTATGGGAACACCAAGTGTTCCCCGTGTGTGTGAGCTGCAGAAGTGTCCCTGTGACTGCCAGGTAGTTTTCCTCATGGTCTCTGGCAGCTGCATTCATCTAGACCAGAAAGCAGCCTCACCACTCGATTTCTGTGTATCCCTCCTGCCTGCACAACTTTCTCCTTGTGAATTGGAGCTGTCTGGTTTTTCACAATTTTCTAAACACCTGTCTAATCAATTCAGGGTGACTGCTAGGTCCTCTTTGAGGCTGTACCCTGTGAGTTTTCTAGGTGGCAAGCAGGGAGCAATCATAGAGTTCGCCTTAGATATTTCCCATTTTTTGTTGTGAATAGTATATTGTAATAATATATCCCCTATCCCCATCCCGAGGCAGGTTTTCTCTGTGTACTCTTGGCTGTATCTGTATCCTGGAACTAACTGTAGACCAAGCTGGCCTTGAACTCAGAGTTGCACCTGCCTTTGCCTTCCAAGTGCTGGGGTCAAAGGTGTGTGCCACCACTTTAATAGTTCTTTTTGTTTTTAATCATAAACATCACCTCAGCTCTCTCCCTTTTGCTGTCACTGTGTGTAGGGAGAGTCAAAGTGGGGGGTACGAAGCTGCTGGTCGCCTGTGTCGATAGTCAGAAGAGTGCAACCAATGCTCCCAGTTAGCCAGTTTTCATTGGTCCAGGAAAGAAGCTATGTGAAGGATGCTGCCTTGTCTTTTATGGTGGACTTTTCCTTCCCCAGTTAACCTAAGAAAGATAATCCCTCACAGACATGCTTAGAGGATAGCTTAATCAGATAATCCTTTACAGGTGTGCTTGGAGTCTTATTCCTATAGGATTCTAGATTGTGCCAAGTTGATAACCAATATTAACTGGCACTCTAACTTCACTAAAATGGTAAGCAATTGGCACATCCTAAGTGCTCTCAGTAAATGCTTGAGTGAGTTTAGTTAAGGAGGGTATTAGAGGAATTGTTTCTTTTGGTGATGATTTATTTAAAACATTTAAATTGTATGTATGTGTATGTGTGTGGAGTGTAGGTGCCTGTAGAGGTGTCAGGCCTTCTAGGAGCTGGGATAACAGACATTTGTGAGCTGCCTGCTATGGGTACTGGGATTGGATTCTAGTCCTCTAGTCACTGTTTGTTGAGACAGAGTGTCTGTGTAGCCCTGGCGGTCCTGGAACTCATTTTGTAGACCAGGCTGGCCTCAGACTTACTGAGATCCACCTGCCTCTGTTTCCCAAATGATGGGATTACTTACTCTTAATCACCAGGTCATTTCTCCAGCCCTCTTAAATTTTTTATTAATTTTTTTTTTGAGATGGTCTTGTTATGTATCCCTCAGTACCCTGGAATTCATAGAGAAATGCTTGCCTCTACCTGCTGAGTGCTGGTGTTGAAGGGAGCCCAACTCAGTCCTCAGTAAAAGAGTTACTTATAGCTCAGGCTGGGTTTGAACTCACTGTGTAGCTGAGAATGGTCTTGAATTCCTGATCCTTGTACTGCTACCTTCCAAGTGCTGGGATCATGGGTATGCACTACCATACCCAGTTAATGCTGGGGCTGAACCTAGAACTTCAAGCATCCTAGGTAAGTGCCCACTTCATTCTCCCTGGACTTGCTGATTCTTATTGGAGGTACTGTAATACCAAGGAAATGAGCAGTCTTTTTTTTTTTTTTTTTTTTTTTTAATATACAAACTCTGATAAGTTAAGACTATGCTCTTTACTACAATTAAGGATTTGTTAGGCTGGAGAGATGGCTCAGTGATTAAGAGCACTGGGTGGCTGCTCTTCCAGAGGACCCAGGTTCAATTTCCAACACCCAGGGATAGCTCATAATTGCCTATAACTTCAGTTTTAGGTGATCTGACATTTTCAAACATATACATGCAGGCAAAGCATAAATGCACACGAAACAAAAAGAAATTATTTAAAAAAAAAAAAAAGGATTTGTTGCTGGATACTGGTGGCCCACACCTTTAATCCCAGCATTCAGGAGGCAGAGGCAGGTGTGGTCTACTGAGTGAGTTCCTGGACAGCCAGGATTACAAGGAGAAACCCTAGCCTGAAAAACCACAACATTAGGATTGGGGCTAGAGATTGACAAGTGTTTTATGAGCACTTGTTTTTGCAGAGGACTGGGGTTGGATTTCCAGCACCTTCATAGCAATTTACAGCTAGCTGTCTGTCATTCCATTTTCATGGGATCTGATGCCCTCTGGCCTTCTTGGACTAATGGTTTACATAAATCTATGTAGGCAAAATACTCATGTCCAATAAATAATAAAATATAAAAAAACAATTAAAAACAAAAGGAATTTTGGGATTGGCTTGGATTTCTTTTTGTGGAGAGGTTTGCTGTCTGGTGTCATTGTAGTCCTGACTTGTTTTCCTCTTAGTGTTCTTTTTGTATTAGTTTTTGTTTTACTTTCAAAATAATCTTGTACTTTGGGATATTCATGCTTTAATTTTTTCTTTTTTGACATCACTAGCGGATAGTTGAAAATGAGAAGATTAATGCAGAAAAATCATCAAAACAGAAGGTGGATCTGCAGTCTTTGCCAACCCGTGCCTACCTGGATCAGACAGTCGTGCCTATCTTACTCCAGGGTCTTGCTGTGCTTGCAAAGGAAAGGTGAGCAAGCTAAGGCTGGCTGTGAGTGGAGGTAGACAGTGGGCTCTCCATACCCAAAATAACATTAGTTGTGTGTGGTGGTTCTTTGCTGTAATTTTTGTGTTCAATGATGTTATGCTTGTCATTTTATTTTAGAATTACATTTATATATGGTGTGCATGCATGTGTGTGTATATTCTGTGGTAGACACATGGAGGTCATGTTTTGGGAGTCCAATTCTGTCCTACTGTGTGGGCCTTGGGAATTGAACGCAGGTCATTAGGCTTAGTGTCAAGCACTTTTACCTGCTAAGTTATCTTACTGGCCCCATTGCTATTAAACTTTCATTTTATTTACTTTTTTTTCTTTTTCTTTTCTTTTTTGGTTTTTCGAGACAGGGTTTCTCTATGTAGCTTTGGAGCTCTGTAGACCAGATTGGCCTTGAACTCAAGAGATCCACCTGCCTCTGCCTCACCAAAATTTTTACTTTTAAAACATTACTTATTTATTTATTTTATGTGTGTGGGTATTATCTGGGTGTGTGTGTGTGCACCTCATGGGCCAGAAGAGGGTATTGTATCAAGATTGCACAGATGTTTGTGAGCCATCATGTGATGGGATGCTGGGATTTGAACTCCTGTATACAGACTTGGAATCACGGTCTGCAGGTAATAGTGTAAAGTTTTTACTTAAGGATAACATTGTTCTGGGTAGTCTTAATTGATACATATATATCTCAGAGACCCACCAGCCTCTGCCTCCTAAGTGCTGGGATTAAATGCATGTGCCTCTACTGCTCAGTTAATTATTATAACTAAAATTATAATAATTCCACAGTAAACTTGGCCATTTTACCTTTGCTCTTTTTTAGACTTGTAGCCTAGGCTGGCTTTGAACTCACTGTGTATCCAAGGATGACCTTGAACTTCCAATCCAGTGCTTGGATTATGGGAAGTAAGATACCATATCTGGTTTATGTGGTTTTGGGATTGAGTCTAGGGCCTTTAGTATGCTGTATATTTACTTTGCCTGCTGAGTTATAACTTTTTTTGTTGTTGTTGAGATAGTCTCAAAGAGCTCAGGCTGACCTTGAACTCTGATCCCTTTGCTTCTAACTCCTAACTGCTAGGATTACAGGTAGGTTTCACCCAGATCCATTTTCCATATTGTTGAACTTTTAGGTCCATTTTCCTTTGTTACTATAACTTATCTATTTCATGCCTTTTTGCCTGTACTTGCTTATTTTTTTAATGACAAATTATTAAGGATTAGTTTCTAGTTTAATGTAATTTGACTTTATATAGTATTTGGCATATTGTGGTATTTGCTGTAATTTGTATTTCTGTCAATAATTTGTTCCTTAAATTTTCCTAGTGTCATTGTAGTCTCAAGTACAGGATTATTATAAACTCTTTTTGATAGTGGCTGGGCCCTGCTCATGACAGACAAGCATTTCATTGCCAAACTATGATGCCAGCTCTTCTTGCCAGTACATTGGTTTATTAGCAGTTATTTGTTCTTTGGAAACAATTTTCTTATTTCTCCATGTGTCTCCATAATTCCATAATTCTTATGAATTTTTTTGTGTTTTATTTATTTTTATTCATTTATTGATTTTTTTTCAAGACAGGGTTTCTCTGTATTGCTTTGGAGTTTTTTTTTTTTTTTTTAAATGTGTTGTTATGCATGTATGTCTTTGTACCTTTTTGATGCCTGAATCCTACCCACAGAAGCCAGAAGGAGGTGTGGGATCCCTTGCAACTGGAGTTATACTTGGTTGTTTAGGCAACAATAGTAGGTGGTAGAAATTGATCCTGGTTCCTCTGAAAGAACAGTCAGAGCCTGTTCTTAACCACTGAGCCATCTCTCTAGCCCTGATTTTTTTTTTTCCAAGTAGGGTCATAATTAGCTCATGCTGACTCTGAATTAGTTATGTAGCTGAAGAAGGCTATGGACTCCTCATTTTTTAATACTCTGTATCCCAAGTACTGGGATACAGATGTGAGTTATATATCCAGCTTCTAATTTCATTTTTGTGTAAACAAATAAGCAAATTTGTTTTGTAAACTAGTCAGTTTCTTATCTATGTTTGTTATGTTTGAAACCTAGGACAGTAATAATCTCTGTAGTAAACAGACATAAGTTAATAACATAGATTAGTTAGATTTTGTTATATTTGGTTTTGTGTGTTCACAGGTGTGTATGTATATGCATGTGTGTATCCTGGGGTATGTGTATGTGTATGCAGCCTAGTCTACAGAGCAAGTTCCAGGATAGCCAGAGGCTACCCTGTCTCTAAAAGCAAGCAAAAAAGAAAGTTGTAGAGAAATTTTTGTTGTTTTGCTACAATTGCCTAAGAAACACAAACACAAGACTCAGCGCCCACGTGGAGTTTATTGATAGACGGGAGAGAAAAGGGGTAGCTGGTGGTCAACCGAAAGCAGAAGAGAGAGGGAGAGAGTGAAGAGAGAGAGGGGAGCAAGAGAGAAAGAGGGGAAGAGAGCAAGGGAGAGATAAAGAGAGAGAGGGAAAGGTGCGCTTGGTGCGCTTACTTTAAAAGGGAAACTTGCGTATGTGAAACTGAGTATCCTGTGCAGTCAGGTAAGTTGTGATGTAGAGAAGACATGGCCAACCCATCATCATGGGGCGGGGGTCAGCAGACTGCTGAGTTCCAACAGAAATGGCTCAACAGTTGAGAGTACCAGCTGAAAAAACAAAACAAAAAAATCAAGTT
Organism: Cricetiscus sungorus; assembly: GCA_030556225.1. NCBI lineage: Eukaryota > Metazoa > Chordata > Mammalia > Rodentia > Cricetidae > Cricetiscus > Cricetiscus sungorus. The sequence continues at coordinate 68,156,618 of JANBXA010000651.1, forward strand.
AAAAAAAAAAAATAGTACCAGCTGCCCTTTCAGAAGTTCTGGTTATATTTCCAGGAACCACATAGCATCTTCATACCATCTGTAAGGGAATCTGATGCCATCTTCAGGCATACAAATGTATATGCAGACCATATATTGTACAAATCAATCCTTTTTTTGAGACAGTATTTCTGTGTAGCTTTGCAACCTATCCTAGAACTCACTTTGTAGACAAGGCTGGCTTCAAACTCATAGAGACTAGCCTGCCTCTGCCTCCTGAGTGCTGGGATTAAAGGCATATACCATGACTACCTCCTTTTTTTTGTTTGATAGAGTTTCTTTGTGTAGCCCTGGCTATCCTGGAATTCATTCTGTAGAGCAGGCTGGCCTCAAATGCAAGAGAGTCTCCTGCTTCTGTCTCCCCAGTGATAGGCTAAAGGCCAGTGCCGCCATCACCTGGCTGTTTAACCCCCCACCCCCCAGGCATGTGCTGCTGACATGCCTAGAATAGGAATTCTATAATTAATTTTTTTTAATCATAGTAAATCATTTTTCTGTATGCTCACTTGCCTGTCTTCCTTTTCTTTCCTCCTGCACCCCGCCTTGTGGAGTAGGGTCTCACCATGTCTCCTTGGCTGGCCTGGAATTTGCTATGTAGATCAGACTGGTGTGGAACGGAAGAGATCTGCTTGCCTCTGTCTTCCAAGTACTGAGATTACAGGAATATGCCACCGTGTCTGGCCCCATTCTTTTCGTTTTCCTTCTTCCCTTCCACCCTTCCTTCTCTTGTTCCCTTGCCTCTCTTCCTTCCTGTGCTATCCCTGGCTGGCCTCTGCTTCCCATGGAAATGGGATTGCTTGTGAGTGCCACCTTTTCCAATCTGTGCTGTGCCAGGGCTTGACCCTTGAATGTGTTCATGCTAGGTATGCTCTCTGTTGACTTCCATCTCTTTACTTGTCGTTTTTCAAGAGTGTGTCTTTGTGTAGTTCAGGCTGGCCTCAGAGTTTCTATATAAAGTGAGTGTGAACTCCAGGCAACTGTTTGGGAGTGCTGGGTACTGGGATTATAAACGTGAGCTGAAGCTCCGTTCTCTGTGGAGGCTGGCTCTGCCCTCCATGTAACCCTTTTGCTTTTGTCTCCCAAATCCTGGGATTACTCCCCACTCAGTATGCTGTGCGTGGGAGGGTTTGGGAGGGAAACATTTGCTGTTTTGTACTGGTTTTGAACTTGATACATAAACCTAGGTGGTTTGGAGATAGGATTACAGACATGTCACTATGTTCAGTTTTTAGTATGTCTTTTGATGAAGAATTGAGAAATTTCCCCAATTTTTGTATTTAGACAGATTTTCCCCAGGAATAACTTGCATAAAAGTGATAAATATGCAGTTATACCTTTTAAATATATCAGTGGTTTTCTCAGGTGTGAATTCATTGTTGTAGCATAAATACTATTTTAAAAAAATTCGGCTGGTGAGATAGCTCAGTGAGTAGAGGCTTGCCACCAAGTCTGAGGACCTGTGTTTGATTTCTCACGACCCACATAGTAGAATGAATTGCCCTCTGACTTCCACATAACTGCCATGCCTCCCACGAAATAAACGTAATGAAAGATTCAAAGAAAATTTGAAGTGTCTGTTTAAAAAGAAGCAGGTTGTCTAAATGAAGGTTGATGCCTTTGTGTGCTAATGTTGCTAATGGCATGCTCATTACTTATTTCTTTTTGCTGAAGGATAATACTTGGAAACCTACACCTGCTGTAGGCATATAGCTTGATGAGTTTGGTTTTGTTTTATAAAGGTTCTTACTATGTAGCTCTGGCTGGCCTGGAATTAGCCATATAGACTAACCCCCTGAGTGCTGGGAGTTAAAGCCCTTTCCACAATGGGCGGGTTTGAAACTGAACACCTGTGCTATAGGTACTAAGGTCATAAAGTTGACCACTGCTCATATGCTACCTAGAAATCTGTAGGCATGCAGGGTTTCATTTCCTCAGCTTGTGTTTTTGGGCTTAGTAGGTAAAAGCATTTGCAGAGCAGAGCAAACCTGGTTACTTGAGTTCAGTACCTAGAACCCAGATGAAGGTGCTAGAGGAGAAGGGCTCCAGAGTTGTTTTCTGGCCTCCATGCGGGTGAGATGTCACTCTGTAAATATGTTTCTCTTATTGGTTAATGAATAAAGCACTGTTGGCCAATGGGAAAGCAACATAGGTGGGACTAGGAGACAAGGAGGAGAGAGGAAGTAGTAGGTGGGAGATTCAAGATGGAGGACGGAGGGTAGAACACCTGCCCCTCTCTCTGGTAAGATAAGACCACGTGGAAGTACTTAGATTAATAGAAATGGGTTAATAATTAAGACAGAGCTAGCTGATAAGAAACTAGTAACTGGCCTACAGCTTTACATCTAATAGTTCCCCCCTTGTATACATGCAATAAATAGTAAACAGTAAACAAGAACCCTTGTGTTTTAGAATTGAGTTTGTAACTTGTTTTAAGCTATAAAACAATGTAAGTCCTTTTAAACTTTAGTTTTGGCTCCTTAGCTTGCCTGTCTCACTTACAAATATTATTACAAATAGCCTTTCACTGTGAAATGAAAATCAAACAGATGCATTTTTAAAAATGGTATACTGTTTCAATTAACGTATGTACAGAACATCTCTCTAACCTTGCGTTTCTTTTCCCTTTACAGACCGCCAAATCCCATTGAGTTTCTAGCATCTTATCTTTTAAAAAATAAGGCACAGTTTGAAGATAGAAATTGATTACTTGGGAAGAAAAGAAACACTTGGTTGCTACTGTAGATTTACACGATTACGAGGCAGCTCTAATTGCCGTGATTCCCCTCCCCCTCTGGAACCTTCACTCACTTCTCGAATTGCAGAAGAGAACACATCTCCGTCTGATTTAATCAACCATACTTATTTAATGAGTATCATCTGTGCAATTTTTTTCTCAGATTGTCTTTTACTTCGTTTTTAAAAAGACCTTCAAAATAAACTGTTAAAACACCATTACTTTATAGGTTTTGTTTCCATAAACTGCTTGCAGCTTTGAATGTGATGGCCTTGTAGTAATCACAATAGCCACCAAATCTGTAGTATTTTCCTTAAATGATCTCTGATATTGAACTCTGTTGAAGAGCTCTTTTTCCCATTTTGCAGACAAGTAGACAGACTGGAGATGTTAAAAAGCCTGCCTAAGACAACACTGCTGGTAAATGCTGAAATGCGAATTCAACCCAGTTCCATTCAGTTCTCAGAGCTAAGCAACAAGTATTTTATCTACTTAGTATTGTTGTATCTCTGCAATAACAAGAGGGGCCTGGAGAGGTGGACTACTTGTTCCTCTTTCAGAGGACCCAGGTTTGATCCCCACACAATTCACTTGAACAGTTATTTGTAAAATTAATAAATGAAAATGAAAATTGTATGTCTAATAAACTTCTGGAGTAAGAGTTTAGGGTTTTTTTTTTTTTTTTTTTTGGAGACAGGGTTTCTCTGTGTAACAGCTGTGGCTATCCTTGAACTCTCTGCGAAAGGCTGGCCTGGAATTCTCACATTTGCCTGCCTCTGCCTTCCAGGTGCTGGGATTAAAGGAGTGTGCCTCGTCACCATTACAAGGCCAATGTTATCATTTAGGGGCCGTGTAAGTGAATAGGTTCAATTGACTTCTTTCAAGAGGCTATGGGTAGGTTCCCAGCAAGGTTAGCCTGGTCTACATATATGGCCTAGGACAAGGATATATATGACTTTATATATCCTTGTCCTAGGCCAGACAAGTTTATATAATATAAGATCCTGTTTCAAACAGCTGCTGTGGTGGCACTTGACTTCCCACTTATCCCTTCAGAGGCAGGGGCAGGTGGTTCTCTTGCGTTCGAAGTCAACCAGGTTTACATTGGATGTTCAGGGCTACATAGTGAGACTTGGTCATAAAAGGAAAAGTCTATACTTGACAGCATTGACAGATTTAATTGTATGTTTGTATAAGGGTATGTGCATGTAATCGCAGGTGCCTGTAGGGGCCAGAAGAGGGTGTCAGATCCCCTGGACCTGGGCTGACATGTTTGGGAGCTATCCAATGGGTCCTCTGTAAGAGCAGTACATATTTTTAACCTCTGAGCTATTTCTTTAGCCCAAGAGCTGTATTTTATTCATCAGTGTGGTCTTTGCTAAGTTGGGTATGTGACACAAGCTCTTGTCATTATCAGGAACTACAGATCTTCATAACATTTGAGAACTTGGCAAAAAACCCAACCAAACAAAAATATATTGTTATGACATTAAAGAACATTGCATTTCGCTATTAGACAGTTAGACATCTACTTTGGATCTAGTTTAATGTGAAACTAAGATATACTTCTATGATTTCGGTCCTAAATATTTTTCTGGGAGATGCGCCATTCTTACTAGTTTTGGAATCCTGCACTTCAAAGCCAAACCCTCTTCCTTTGCGATTCTACCCAACTTGTAAAGGAATTCTTTTCTGCTGATACTTACTTGAGCTTTAATAAGGCAAGTGAAGGGTGACATTTGTAGTATGCCTTACCGTGTCCCGCGCTCCTTGCAAGCAATAACTCATAATCCTAGGTACCCCTCCCTTCGGAATGTCATCCACCCCGCCCCCCCCATTTTACATAGTAGGAATTAAATGAGAAAATCTTTGACTCACTGCAGTTACAGCTAAGATACAATCAGTTAATATAACAGAGTCAAAGCCACACTACTAGAAGTTAGGGATTAGTCTGGGGAGCGACAGTTACAGCGCCCCCCTCCATCCCCGGTACACTTCGCCGCGCTCTCGTTTCTACAAATGAAACTTGCCGGCACGGCCCCAGATTTGCATTCCTGGGCGACACCCGGAGGGTGGGAATCCACCAAGGACGCGGTGGCAGGGGGAACCCCGGCCGGGCTTGGCGAGCAGCGACCGCGTGTGCGTGCGGAGCCGGTGGCGCGCGGGGACACGCCAGGAGGCTGGAGGGGGGGAGGGAAGGGGCTCTCCCCGCCTCGCGGCTGCGTCCTGCGCCCCGCGCCCTGCCCCCAGCCTCTGCTGGCGCTAAACCCCGGAGAGCGGAGCCTGCACGCTGAGCCTCCTCGGCAGGCCCGGCCGCGGCGCTGGGCATGCTCAGTGGGCCAGACCCGGTAGAGCGGAGAGTAAGGACGCGTGGGCTTCCCGGGTTCTGCGCTCCCCGGGTTCAGGCCCCGGCCCCGGCCCCGGCCCCGGGCTGTAGTGGGTGGGTGGGAGAGGAGGCACCGACCGCCACTACCTAGCCCGCGGCCGCCCGACCCCGGATGGCGCGGGCCGCGCCCGCTTCCGCCGTTGAGCGCGCCGCACGGCGGGCGGGGGCGCGGGGCGGGGCGGGGCCGGCGGGAGCGCGGCGGGCGGGAGGGAGGCCTGGCGGTGGGGGCGGGGCGGGGCGCCCGGGGCGGGTGGGGGAGGGCGGGCGCGGAGTCACGGGGGTGGGGTCAGCGGGAGGCTCGGCAGGCCGCGCGCGGCGGGGCCGGGGGCGGCTCGCGGAAGCAGCCCGGTCTGGGCAGCGGCAGCGACTCCGCGGCCGCGCGGCTCGGGCGAAGCCGCCGAGGGCCCCACCTTCCGGCGGCCGGCGGAGTTTGTGGTGATTGTTACGGCCGCCCGCCCCGGCTGCCATCTCCTCCTCTTCCTCCTCCTCCTGGGCCGGGCCGGTCCCCTCCCCGCGGCCGCCTCCTCCTGGGCTGGGCCCGCGGCGTCTCGTCCCCTCGCGGAGCAGCCGCCGCCGCCGCCGCCTCCTCATTCATCCTCGTGCACCATAGGCGGCACAGGCTCCAAGATGTCCAACCGAGTGGTCTGCCGGGAAGCCAGCCACGCCGGGAGCTGGTACACCGCCTCAGGTAGGGAGCCAGGCCGCCGGGCGGTCGAGCTGAGCAGCCGGGGCCCGGCGGGCGGGGACGCGGGCGGAGGGCGGCGGGCGGCGGGCGCGGACCGCGTGCCGAGGGAGCGGGCCGGGCCGTGTCGCCTCCCCCACCCCGGCGCTCGGGCCGGCCGCCTGGCGCCCGCGGAGTTGGCCGAGGAGTTGCCGGCCGGGTCGGGCCGAACGCGGGCTGCGGGGCTTCGCGGACGGCCGCTGCCGCGGGGAAGGACGAGTCGGTGCGGTCCTCGTGCCAGGGACTGACCGAGAGCACCGCAGCCTTTGATCTCACCTTCGAGGTATCCCGCGCCCCTGGAAGGAGCGACAAGCCGTACTTTTGTCCCTCACTTCATGTTGCTACTCTAGGTCTCGCTTGGAAGATCTGTCAGCCGATGGCCTCTCGGGGATTTGTTGCTTTGTATGTGGAGGCTCCGGCAGAGGTGCTGCCAGGCAGGGGCTCTGGGTGGCCTCCTAGCTCTTTTGTCAGTGTTTGCATTGTTACTGTCATCCAGGGGCAGCTGGAGATGGTATCAGCACTTTTCCCGAGCAACCTCTTCACTACCCAGCGCTCAGCAACGAGTGCTGGACTACCTGTCCAGTTAGCTTACGTTTGAGAGAATTCTGCCTTCTTGTCTGCACTCTTAAAAACCATGTGGAGTTCTGTAGGTAAGAAAGGCTAGGGCCGTTTTCCTTTAGTCCAACTCTCGAGACAAGGATTGCTTTTTGAGATTTTCAGGGGTCACATTTCTGGTATGGTAACAAAGAAAAAGTTCCTCCGTGATTCCTGCTGGTCTCTAGTCCAGCCCTAAACTTCATATGTTCCTTTGCAAGTACTAGGGTTGGATAGTGACACGATTTTTTTTTTTTTTTTGAGAAAACAAAATTTGGAAGGCAGTTAGTGCCCTCTCAGAGATTGTCCTGCCAGCTCCAGAAGTACATGCACCTTACAAGGGCTCACAGAGGATTTGCCCTACTAAGACACAAAGGGATCACGATTGGATTTTGGATCTACTGCTAACAGGTAGCTGTAGTTTTTTTGCCTTAGATAAGTATGACATTTTATGCCTACAACGTGGTTCCTTTGTGGTCCTGTAGTACTTCATAGATGTTTAATCAGTTCTCAAAACCTGAAAATGTTGTTATTCTTGTGTGGAAACAGAGGATTTTAGTGCAGCACCCAAGACTAGGCCAGAGGTGAAATAGGAATTGAACCAACTGATCTCTAGCTCCTGACTTTCCCTTTTTAAATCAATGTACTATTAATATTACTCTTTGTTAAACAGCAGGCTTGTAAATAAGTATTACCCCCAACCCCCCAGTATATTTTGGAGAATTAGATAGCGGTTTTTTTTTTTTTTCATATCATGGTTTTCTTTTGTCATTTATTCATTGTGGTATGTCCCCCTTTTTTTTTTTTTTTTTTTTTGGTTTTTTTGAGACAGGGTTTCTCTGTATTGTTTTCGAGCCTGTCCTGGCACTCTCTTTCTAGACCAGGCTGGCCTGGAACTCACAGAGATCAGCCTGCCTCTGCTTCCTGAGTGCTGGGACTAAAGGCATGGGCCACCAATGCCTGGCTTCCTTGTGGTATTTCTATATGTTTGGTTTTGTTTTCCCAGACAGAGTTTTTCCGTGTAGCCGTAGTTGAGCTCTGTAGGTCAGGCTAGCCTCAAACTCACAGAGATCTGCCTGCCTCTGCCTCCCAATGCCTGGCATCAAAGGCCAGTTTATATTTGTTACAGATGTTTTAAATCTTTGTTGTAGTTTACAGTGAAATATGGGCAAATATCTTGGAGAGAATTGTTTATATTGTTAAATATTTATACAGGTAGTAAAATTGAACACAGTTGATACATTTGGATTTAGAATTTCTTAGAGTTCAGGGGCTGGAGAGATGGCTCAGTGGTTAAGAGCACTGACTGCTCTTCTAGAGGATTGGGATTGAATTCCCAACATACCCAAATGACCGCTCATGATCTGACACCCTCACATAGACTTACATGAAGGCAAAACACAATGTAAATAGATTAAATAAATTAAAAAAAAAGTTCCTTAGAGTTCAAACACAGGTTATATCCTTTAACCTGGTTCAAAAAATCTTGATTATAAATGCTTAGTAGTAGTAATTATATTTTCCTCTAAAATCTGGGTGGACTACATAATACCTTACTGGAATTCAGATGTATGACTTTTTTGGGGTGTGTGAGACTTTTTAAAAATTTGACTAATATTGGGGAAGTTAAGGGAAAATTGAAAGCAGTTTAGTTTTAGGAGCTCAGTTTGTATCCTAAAAACAAATTGAGAAAAAGTATAGGAATGTAATGTAGAGTTGTTCTGATCACTTGTACCTGTAGTGTAAAGACAGTGTACTATGTTGGAATACTGATCTACTGTTGGGGAGTTTTTATTTGTATCCTGCTATTGTTTCTCTAGTCAACTACTCCATAAAGAACTGAGGAAATTATGTGGCAGTGGTGGCCCATGCCTTTGATCCCAGAACTTGGGAGGCAGAGGCAGGAGGATCCCAGCACTTGGGAGGCAGAGGCAGAGGATCTCTGAGGTCCAGGCCAGCCTGGTTTACAGAATAAGTTCCAGGATAACCCAAGGCTACAAACAGAAACTTTGTCTCAAAAAACAAAACTGAGGAAATATGTGTTTATTGATTGTCATTTTGTGTCTTGTTTAGTATTTAGGTTGTATACACTGAAGGAAAAGTATTCAGTTATTGAGAGAAATAAGGGTAAAACCACATTGTCTTTAGTTAACTAGTTATTTCAGAAAGTTGTACACTTATTACATACATTCATACCCATATATTTTTATCTTATTTACCCTTTGCTATATGTTGTTAGATCCATTAACTGAGGGTGGTGTAAACTGCCTGCCCTCAAGAGTTGTAGAGTTTATTTGAAGTAAATTACAACTTCAGAGCAGCAATTACATTTCTGTTGAGTTAGTGCATTTAGAAGTTCTGAGGAGGGCGGAGTCATGCAGAAATAGGATATGAATTGTTCTCTGAAGGAAGGGTATTTAGTCAAGTTAGGAGCAGAAGGAAAGAACACTGGGCTGGGAAACAGCACACACACATAGAAGCAGGTAAGTGTAAGTAGTTCAGTTTAATAGGAATGGGCAGTTCTTAGGGTATAGTTGGAAGTCTGGGACAATAGGAGCTGGAGATGTCTGATGCTAGGCACGATAGCAAGCAGGGATGGAGGTTTTAGAGTAGGGTATTAATGTGCTGCAGGTCTCTTTTTAGGAAGACTAATCTCATAGGAAGGTTAATTCTCATTTCTTTACCAGGGTGTAATAAGGATCAGCAAACTAACTGGCTCATACCCCAAGTGCACCCTGTAAATCTTAAAGAAAAAGTTCATTAACTAAATATTATTTTAAAAAAGATTGATTTTTATTACTTTTAAATTTTTGTGTGTTTGTGTGAGGCTGTGTGCATGTGAATGCAGGTACCCTCTGAAACCAGAAGGATTGAGTGCCCCCCTGAAGTTGGATGCTTTAATATTTAAGTGATTGCTTAAAAAACAAAAAGAAGAGAGCCAGGTATGGCAGAGGCAGCTGGATCTTTGTGAGTTATAGGCCAGCCTGGTTTACATACTGAGTTCCTAGAAAGCCAGGGCTGAACAGAGGAACCCTGTCTTAAAACAAAACAAACAAGAGTGAAATTATATGTGGAACATAAAGTTGAAATATTTACTGTTTTGCCCTTTATAAAAAGAAAATCTGCTTGCTTATTCTAGGGTATCTCCGACTGTTCTGTAGACCAGGCTGGCCTCAAACTTAGAGATCCACCTGTCTCTGCTTCCTGAGTGCTGGGATTGAAGGCAACAGCATTTTATATATATAGTTTTTCTCCAGGTTAGGTATGTGGTCTCCCTGCCCCCCATTTGAGATAAAGACTCTATGTAGTACTAGCTGTTCTGGAACTTGCTATGTAGACCAGGCTGGTCTGGAAACTCAGAGATCTTCCTGCTTCTGCCTCCTGAGTATTGGAATCCACACCCATCTGGGTATAGCTTTTGTAGTCTATTGAGACAGTTAACATTGCCTACTAGCTAGACATTTTTTTTTTCTAGCCTTACCCTTACCTGTACCTGCTACATTGCTTCCTGAATAATCTTTTGACCGAATCATTTCCTTTGATTATTTCCTCACTGATCCATGTCCTTTGAATGAGGCTGAAGTCCTTTGATTACTGTCTTCTTTCTCTGTCTTGACAACTCACCCCACTCTGGCTCATCTTGGTGTTAACTAGCCTCAAGCAACATTTAGCAGCTGTTCATTGTTTCCTGAAATACAGCATGCTGTTTCTTAGCTCCATGCCTTTTGCTCAGCTTGTTCCTCTGTAGAAATGCCCTTAACTGGATAGTCCCTACTCATCCTTTAGGGGCTGTTTACACCTCCAACAGACAGACCTACTTTATGCCTTGCCTTTTTTGATGTTTTTGTCCCTGTAACATCAAGGGAGTGTCTTTGTGCTTTTCTCTTATTATTTATATATTAGGTTATCAACTCCTTGAAGCTAGAAAATTGTTTTATTTTTTTTTTTTGATACCACAAATAACCTCGCACAGTTTTTTGATTATTACATTTTATTTAGTTTGTGTGCAACTTGTGTGCATTTGTGTAGGTATGCATGCCACAAAGGGTGTAGGGAGGATAGAGGACAGCTTGTGGGAGTTCATTCTTTCTTTCTACCATGTGTGTCCTGGGAACTAAACTCAAGTTGACAAATTTGTCATGTCATAGGTTCTCAGCAAACCTTTACATAAATTGAGGTTAAAAGTGCTTGGTGTATATTAGATGTGATAATATTTAATGTTGATTGTCAGCTTGACAGGATCTAGACTCACCTAGGAGACAAGCCTTTGAGCATGTTCTTGAAGGATTATCGAGGTTGGGTTCCTTGAAGTGGGAAGACCCACCGTGGCTGAATGGGCTTTGCCATGCTTTTGCTAGTGTTCTGTAAGAGCATGAAAAGGAGAGGGCTGAGTGCCTGTTTATTGCTCTCTGCTTCCTGATGGGGGATGTAATGTGACCAGCTGCTTCTTGATCCTGCCACCAGCTTTCCTGGCTCTGGTAAAATGTACCCTACAACTGTGAGCAGGAATAAGCCCCTCTTTAAGATGGTGCTTGCCAGGTGTTTTGTCACAGCAGTGAGAGAAGGAACTAATATGATGGGTAAACTAGCAAGTAGTGAGTATTGGCAATAGATGAAAATGAAAAGCACTGAACATGATATAGGAGTGGCCAGGTATTTGAGCATGATCTAGGCAGTAGGAAAGAATTAGAAATCTTGATACCAGTTGTGGACCCATTTAATGTTATATGTAACAAATATGATGGCTGGGCATGGTGTTGCACATCTTCAACTTTAGCAATTTGGAGGGCAGAGGCAGGTGGATTTCTGTGTTTGAGGCCAGCCTGATCTACAGAGGGAGTTCCAGAACAATTGGAGCTACATAGTGAGACCCTGTCTCAAACATCTCCCCAAAAATGTGACATGTGAAGAAAAGTAGAATAGTGTATAGCTAGGTGAGCTTTCTGAAAACAGACATAGTCCTCTAACCTGCACGTACCACAGGGAACATTAGTTTACCCATGTTGTTTACATTCTTGTAGCATGTTCATTTAGTTTCTTTAATTTTTTTTTTTTTTTTTTTTTTTTTTTTACTTGAAACTTTATTTCCTACCAGGGAGCCCCTTACCAAGGAGACTGTGGACCAGGGGGTAAGGCAGGGGGTGCACATATGAGTGGACCAGGGGGTGACATATGAGTGGACCAGGGGGTGAGGCAGGCTGCAAAGGGCCCATTCCAGCAATCTGAAATAGAGCCATCTGCCCTGTGCTGACACCAGCTGCTATGATGGGTTCCTCATACTTTGGGTCTAAGGAGTCTGTCACTAGCACAAGGACTCCCTAGGCTGGAAACAAGTGGGGTTCACCTGACTGTGAACTTGTGCAGGGGGCCTGTTCTGCAGGTATACACCATTGACTTTGCTGGCAGGGCCCAGCTTGGGCAATATGCTAGTGCAGCTCTAGCAGATGTGGGAAGAACATGGCCAGTCCTTCCAGTTCATTCTGGTCTCTTGGCTCACAGCCTTTCTCAGAATGCCACACCCCTCTTTGAGACATGACTACCAGCCAGAAAGCAGCTTCAAATCCAGTTTTGGACATTGCTTCCCTAGTGGTTCCTTGTCCTCGCTGTGCCCTGGGCATGGCAGAAGCAGCCCAGTGGCAGTGGCAGTTGGTGTTCTCAGGGAGGGAAGGCCTTCTCAGGACGGCAGTGAGGATGCCACAAGGGTGAGGTCACAAGTCCAGGGAGAGAGGACAGGGAGGCTCTAAGTGGTTAGTGAGTCACAAGCAGACAGCCTCATGTCATACTCAGGCTAAACACTTCCATCCCAAGTTGAGTCTACTTCAACCCAGGAGCTAACTCTGCTTTTGAAGGTGGGGATGAGAGCCTGGGACAAAAGAGGTAGCAGGGGCCTGTTTGGGGCCCTGATGGGCTTGTCCTGTCAGAAAGCCACCACAAGTTGAAGACTAAAGTTAGGGTAATACCCAGGAGAAGGACAAAAGGACAGCTGGGGTTTGATGAAGGCTCCCAACAGTGATGTACTTCATTGAAATGCTTTTACTTTGCATTTGAGAGATAAATTCATTCTTATTACTGCATTATGTAAGTATGCCTTGTTTTATCCATTCTATTACTGGTGCAAGTTGCATTTTAAAATAGTTTTTCTGCTGTATATGCTTTTATACTTTTATATTTGCTTTGACTGGATGTGTATGTGACTTCCTGGTTATGTAATTGAGAGAATTACTAGGCTATGGTGTATACGTAGTGTTTTAGTAGTTCCTTCTGAAGCATATTTGCACTCCTGTCAGTACTGAGTGAAAGTTTATTGTTCTAGATGCTTGTATTTGTGTTGTGTTGTGGAATAGAATATTTGTTTAACTATGTAAAGACATGTTGCATTTGTTTAATTGTGTAAAGGTGTGTTGCTTTTGTTTATACTTCATTTGTTTAACTATGTAAAGATGTGTGCTGTTTTACTTTGCCTGCTTAAGGCACCTGTTTGGTTTAATAAAGAGCTGAATTGCCAATAGCTAGGTAGAGGAGGGATAGGTGGGGATAGCAGTCAGAGAGAAAAGGGGAGGCAGCCATTCAGATGCTGAGGAAGCAGGCAAGCAGGATGGGCAGTACCTAGTTGAAGTAGATGAATAGAAAGGGGTTAATTTAAGTTTTAAAAAGGTTAGCTACAAATAAGCCTAAGCTGAGGCCAAGCATTCATAGTTACCAGTGGTGCTGCATGCCTGTAATCCCAGCACTTGGGAGGCAGAGGCAAGAGGATCTCTTGTGAGTTGGAGGCCAGCCTGGTCTACAGAGCTACTTCCCTGACAGCTAGGGCAGTTACACAGAGAAACCTTGTCTCAAAAAGTCTCATGATTTGGGTGGAGGCTGGCATCCAAGAAAGCCTACTACAGTGCTTGCTGGTTTGATGTTAACAACACAGGCTAGAGTCCTTGGAGAGATGGGAACATCAATTGAGAAATGCCTCCACAAGATTTGGCTGTAGGCAAGCCTGTAGAGCAGTTTTAAAATTAGTGATTAATGGAAGACCTTTGTGGGTGGTGCCTTCCCTGGGCTGGTAGTTGTGAATTATACAAGAAAGCAGGCTGAGCAAGCCATGGGAAGCAAGCCAGTAAGCAGCACCCTCCATGACTTCTGCCTCCAGGTTCCTGCCCTGCTTGAATTCCTGCCTTGGCTTCTCTCAGTGGACCACAGTCACAATTTAGGATATGTAAGCCAATATACTCCTAGTTGCTTTTGGTGGTGGTGTTCCATCATAGCTATAGTACCCTTAACTAAGATAGTATTACTGTTTTTTTCCCCCAGTGGGTTTTTTATTTGTTTGTTTTTCCAAGACAATTTCTCTATAGCTTTCACTGTCCTCAAACTCACAGAGATCCAAGTGGTGGGATTAAGGGTGTGCACCACCACTGTCGAGCTTATTTTCAATTATAGAAGGGTGTGTAGTGACATTGCATTGTAGTTTCAATTGTGTTTCTCCAATGACTAATCAGGCTGGATACCTTTTTTTCAGGTTAGGGACCCCAACTTGACTGTCCCTTGGCTTTCTGATGTTTTGAAATGTCAGTCTTTTGCCCCCCTTTTCCTTGTGGGTTGTTTTTTCCACGTTGTTTTTGTATCTTGTAAATATAGTTAGTTTCTTATTAGTAGCAGTGTATGTGTTGCAAGCATCTTCTCTTGGTTGGAGGCTTTGCTCTAGGTGACTCAGAGTTCTTAATGTTACAAAGTCCATTCCTCCATTTGTTTTTTCAGAAGTCCATTTGTTTTTAGTTTATCTCCACTTACCTCAATGTTACATGACTCCTTCTTTTCCCTTTTTCTGAGAGTCTTTTTATGTGTCATATTCAGATATCTGATTTATGTGATTATCATACGTGTGTAGTGCATTATTACGTTAAACAATTTTTGATGCCGATTTTGTTGGGAAAGCCTTGAGTTTGGTCAAAATTGGCAACAGTGGCATGTCCCTGCAATCTGAGCACCTGAGGTAGAGCAGGATTGTCTTTTTAGATAGTGTTTTATGTAGGCTGACTTGGAAACTCATTGTGTAACCCCAAACTTACAGCTATCCTACTGTCTCAGCCTCCTGAATTCTGGAATCACAGGCTGAACTACCATGCCTGGCCAATGATTCATGTTTTGAATGAGGTTATTTTTATTATTATTTTCATTTTTTTTTTTTTTTTTTTTTTGAGACAGGGTTTCACTGTATAGCCTGAAACTTTGTAGACCAGGCTGACCTCAAACTCAGAGATCCCCTGCCTCTGCCTCCCAAGTGTTGGGATTAAACATGTTCCCTACCATGCTTGGCTAGTTTTAATTTTAAGTTCATTCTTTCTGCTATGTTTTTAAACATATTTTAATAAAACTATATCAGGGGCTAGGTAGATATAATAAAACTATATTAGGGGTTAAGAGCACCCTTTGATCTTGCAGAGATCTTTGATTCAAAAATTCATACACATGAAATGAAATAATTTAAAAATGAAATTATATCAGGATTCTATAGTTGTAAAATCACAACTTTTTTGGGTATTTCCCTTTCATTATAGAGTATCACAATTGTGTATTTTTGCAATATTTTACTTTTATTATTTTTAATTGTGTGTGTCTGAGCATGTGACTGTGGGTGCCCATAGAGATTTTGCTCTCTATAGAGTTACAGGTGGTTGTGAACTGCTTAGTTCGGGTGCTGGGACTTGAACTTGGGTCATCTGGAAGAGCAAGACCTGATGTTCTTAAACTATGGGCCAACTCTCCAGGCCCTTCCACAATATATTTTTTAAAAAAAAGATGTGTTTGTGCATGTGTCCAGTGTGTGTATACATATGTGTATGTGTAGGCACATGTGTCTAGTGTGTGTATACACGTGTGTGGGTGCAGGCACATGTGTTTGGTATGCTCACAGAGACCAGAAGAAGGTATGGGTGACCTTCCCTATCACTCTCTTCTTGTTTCTTTGAAGCCCAGGGTTATGCTTTCCTAGCTAGGCTGGAAGCTAACCAGCCCAGCAGTCTTACTGTCCCTAGGGACAGTAGCACAAGACACCCTACTTGTTTTGTGGGTACTGGGATCAGACTTTCAGTCCTGATTAGGTAGGAAGTGCTGTTAATTGCTGAGCCATGACTTCACTTCCTAAAATATCGTTTTTGTTGGTTGGGTTTTTAGGTTTCTTTTTGTTTTTGTTTACTAGCTCTGTAGAACAGGCTGGCCTTGAACTCACAGAGATCAGCCTGTTTCTACCTCCTAAGTGCTGGGATCAAAGGTGTGTGCCACCACATGGCTAAATGTTCAGTTTTAAAGTAAACTTCTAAAAATTAAAAAAAAAAAACTACTTTGTATTTAAAAAAATAATTTATTTTTTTCCCAAGTGCTAGGATTAAAGATGTGTGCCACCATGCCTGGCAGACAATCTTTTCTTATTTTATGTGTATGGGTATTTTGTCTATATATGTGTATGCACTTTGTGCCCAGGGCCCACAGAATTCAGAAGAGGGCATTGGGTTTCCTGAAACTGGAGTTAACAGATGGTTTGATTCCCTTGTGGGTGCTGGGAATCAAACCCATGTCCTCTAGAAGACCAATTAGTGCTTTAACTGCTGAGGCATCTTCCCAGCCCCAGAGTGAACTCTTGTATGCTGATTCTTTTCTTTTTTTTTTTTTGTCCTATTATTTTACCTTAGAGAAAAGCAGGCAAACAAGAACAAATTTAATAGGCAAACGTTATCCTGTTCTTGCCATTATTTCTCCTTTTCCTTCCTATCCTTTTGCTTGCAGTTTCTAGGTGGACATAGTCGTTTCTACCTCAGTGGTATAGCTTGTATTTATCTGCTTCTGCACTTTTGTCAGTTTGAAGATGTAAATGACAAAATAAAAATGTTCACTGGGTAATGGTTGCCCACATATTTAATCTCAGCACTCAGGAGGCAGAGGCAGGCCTGGTCTATAAAGTGAGTGCCAGGACAGCAAGGGTGTAGAAATCCTGTCTCAAAAAACAAACAAACAAACAAAGTGTCCTTGGGGTTGGAGAGAGGGATTGACAGTTAAGAGTATTTGTTGCTTTTCCAGAGGGCCTGGATTTGAGCCATAGCACCTACATGATGGCACATAGCCATCCGAAACTTTAGTTCTTGGTGATCCAATGTCTTCTTCTGCCCTCTGTGGATACCAGCATGCACATGGTTTGCATAGCTATACATGTAAGCAAAAGACCCATACACAAAATAAAAATAAAAGTAATCAAAAAAGTCCTTGGGACTGGAGTGAAGGCTCAGTGGTTAAGAGTATTCACTGCTCTTGTAGAGAACCTTGGTTTGGTTTCTGGCATCCACTTGATGGCTTACAATCGTCTATAACTATAGTTCCAGGGGATCTAACACACCCTCTTCTGGCCCTGCAGGCATCAGGCATGTACCTAGTGCACTTGTATACATGCAATTAAAACATTCATTAAATAAAATAAATCTTTAAAAAGAAGTCTTCATGGGACTGGGGAAATGGTTCAGCAGTTAAGACCACACACTACTGCTTTTTGTTGTTGTTGTTTTTTCTTGATGCAGGATTTCTCTCTGTAGCCCTTGTTAGTATTCAGGCATCTGTATTGACCTGTTTTTGGGGGTGGTGGTGGTGGTTCTGATAGGATATGCCCTCAGCTGCAGCCACTAAGAGTAGCACCTGTGCACATTCACTGTGTTCCCTTTAAAAAGGGCCCTACCCACCTCCCATCCAACCTCCTCCTTTTCTCCCTCCCCCCTCTTCCTCTCCACACCCCCTCCGCTCCTCTGTTCTGTTGCTCCTGTCCCCAGAGGTCAGTCTCCCTCCTTCCTTTTCCTCCTTTTATGATCCCTTTTTCTAATAAAAAGCCCCTCTACTTGAACCCTGTCCCATGGTTCCTCTCAAGAGCCACTTAAATTATGGCAGCCCTGTCTCCTAGGATCAAAGGTATATGCTCCACCACTGAAAGCCTGGCGTCACATACTGCTCTTGAAGAGGACCGAGTTAGGTCCTGTATTGGGTGGTTCACAACTCCAGTTCCAAGAGTGTGCTTAAACTCACATAGGCACATACATATACACATTAAATCTTGAAGGGATGGTTCAGGGTGAAGAATGTGTATTGCTCTTTCAGAAGACCAGATTCTGATTCCCAGCATCCACACTGGGTAGCTCACCATCACCTGTAACTCTAGATCCAGGGGAGTCCACTCCTGGCCTTCACAGGAAAATTAAAATTAATGAAAAAAATCTTTAAAAAAACCCTTCATTAGATTTATTTCACAGGTGTACACACTACTTGCGGATGTGTATAATCTCTAACCTACGACATTAAGTTGCTATTATTTCCATTTATAGATATGACTCAGAGAGATTGAGTAACTTGTTTAGGGTGTAATTAAGTGGAAGAGCCGGTTTGACTGTAAAAGTAGAATTTAATGTTAGGGCCAGAGAGCTTTGCTGAGGTAGGTACCCCCAGCTGGAAATTCTCTGTTCCATTTCAGATAGTTCCACAGTATATTGTGGGCACCTAACTTACACTTATGTGTCATTTATGGTTTATAAAACATGCTTGCTTATATGTTATTAGACATAGGACAGTTGAGACAGTCAGGCCTTTGATCATTCCCATCCTGCCATTTTATAGCTGATAAACTGGAGGAGACTTCATTTTTTTGAGTCATACTTAGAGAAATATGTGCTTAGAAGTTTGAACTATTTGGAATCAGTAAGCATCTATCTATTACCTATCTCCCTACCTATTATCATTATCATTATTATTAAGGTTTTCTCCCAAGACAGGGTTTCTCTGTGTAACAGCCCTCTGGAACTCACTTTGTAGACCAGGCTGGCCTTGAACTCACAGAGATCTGCCTCTGCCTCCAGAGTGCTGGGATTAAAGTTATGCTCCACCACTGCCTGGCTAATATGCATCTTTATAAAGTAAATGTTTTTTTAAAGTATTTTTATAGTTGTAAAGCAAATATCATGAATTAACAAAGTATCAAAGATGAGAGAGAAAATTAAAATAAAAACCTTACTTTAGTACCACAGAGAACTTGTTGGGGTCAGATGACAACTTGAAGGAGGAGTTGGTTCTCTCCTTCCACTCTGAGACCTGGAGTTGAACTTGGCTGTCAGGTTTGCAGTAAGCACCTTTACCACCTGAGCCATTTGATCCTCCAACTCCCTGCTTTTTGAGACAGGGTCTCATTTAGCCCAGAATAGCCTTCATCTGACTGTGTAGGTGAGGGTGACTGACTTTCTGATCCTCCCATGTTCACATTCTGGGTACAGGAACCACAGGCATGGATCACCACACTTTGTTGTGTGGTGCTGAGGATGTCATTGACAAGCAAGTCTACTAGTTGAGCTAAATATGTAATTGATTTTTAAAGATGAGTTCTGTACTCATTAAAAAAATGAACAAAAGTGTATACTTTTTTTTTTTAAAAAATAGGGTCTTATGTAACTCCAGCTGGTCTCACACTCACTGTGTAGCAGAAGATGACCTTGGAATACTACCTTCCTTCCCATGCTATGATTGCAGGCTTGCACCACCACTGCCCGTTTACAGTTTATGTGGTGCTTGGGATCTTGCCCAGGGTTTTTTCTTGCTAGGCAACCAGACTGCCAACTGTTACATCCTCAGTTCCCCTGTTACATTTTGTATGTCTTTTTTTTTTTTTTTTTCCTAAGGGGAGGTTGTGCCACTAAAGCCAGCCCCAGAAGTGTGGATATAATTTGAAGGAAGAATTGGGATTGGTTGACATACTTGAAGAGAATGCTCTTGAGAAAAAGAGAGGTCATGGGCATCTTAACGTTTATAACTGATCAGTTTCAGTGATGGAGCTGGTAGTATCTCAAGTAGGGAAGACATTTAAGAGGTACAATTTGGGAGAAAGAAGGTTAAGAACTCAATTTTGTTTGAGATATTTCCTATCCAGTCTAGTAATATAGTAAGTCTAAATTTAGGGGAAGGTGTACAATTGTATTTTTGTTTTTGTTTTTGGCTGTCTTTTGAGGCATGGTTTCTCTGTATTGCTCTGGCAGTCCTGGAACTAACTCTGTAGATTGGCCTAAACACTCACAGAGATCCTCCTGCTTCTGCCTTTGTAGTGCTGGAATTAATGGCATGTGCCACAATAACTACTAAATACAATTGGGAATTATTGATGATAAAGTTGAGTGTCTAAGGATAAAGTTACCACTGGATGAAGATTCATTTCTAACATGAAGAGGCTGTGATAAGGGAAGTATGGAAGACACTTGTAAAGAAGCAGATTGTCTCTAAGAATAAGATGTCCTGGAGCCAAGCAAAGAAAATACTGTCTTCTTAATACAATTAATGGATATACTGTGTGTAGTCTGCGAAAGGCCTGGATTCAATCCTAAGCACCATTAAAATACAAAACAAGGGTCAGGAACCATGGTTGTTATTCCAGAGGACCTGATTTCAATTCCCAGCATTCATGTGGCAGCTCTCAACTATCTGTAATTCTAGCCCCATGGCATCTGATGCCAACTTCTAACCTCCACAGTCACTGTACAAATGTGGTGCATACACTCAGGCAAACACTAATACACATTAATACACATAAAATAAAAACAAATAAAAAATATATATAAATCAAAACCAATCATATAGATTTACCTGGGCACCTTTCTTAGCAAATGCATATATAATTTTAGTCTAAGCTACTCTGGGCTTAGTTTTTTTTCCTTAAAATCACTGGCAGAGTTTCTTACTGGGTGCCTAGTTTCTATTTTCTTCACATAGATGAAATAGAGAGATCTTTAAAAAATGTAAATCACATGCTGGGCAGTGGTGGTGCATTACTGGGAGGCAGAGGCAGATGGATCTCTGTGAATTTTCAAGGCCAGCTGGACTGCAGAGTGAATTTCAGGACAGTCAGGGGCTACACAAAGAAACGCTGTCCAGAAAAACCAAACAAACAAACAACAAAAAAAGGAAATCACTTTCATGAGTACTAGGCAAGTGTGTGATATACATACATACATACATAATTGTAGGCAAAGCACTCTACATGTAAGAAATACATTAATGTATTTAACCTTTAAAAAGAATTAAGAATAATCAGATAAATTTTTCTTAAAATCACATTAAAACTTATAAGGTGCAAGGTCTCTCTTTGTGCTGTGATCTCTGCTTAACTTTGTGATTTTTGTATCCTACCACTTTTTCTTTTGTACTGTTTTTGCCATTCTGGCCTCCATTTCCTAAATATGTTAAGCTTCTTCTCATTTTAGGGCGTTTGCTTGTACTTTAGGAGATTGACTAATTCTGGCTAATGATCATTAAAGGAAGTTTTATTATTTATTTATTTTTGTTGATTCCGGTATTTTGTTATAGGAAAAGCAGGAATGAATGTTCAGAATCAATGAAAGTAGCTTTCCTCAATGTTCTGAGAACTGTAGGACTTGAGATGCCTTTTGCTTGAAAGATCTGTGGTCAAGTACATCGCATCTGTTTTCTTTCTTGGTCCCTGATAACTTGCAGTAGACTTATTTCTGCTCATTGCATAGTCTGTTTCAGTGAGACTTTCATATTCTTTTGGAAATAGAGTATCTTTTCTTTAATCGTGTGGTTGGATGCTCTCTAATTGTAATTAGATAAAGTTGGATTGTACATCTGTGTTGATTTTCTTTCTAAGTATTTCTGAAGCCCAGTTGAGAGTTCCAAGTATACTTCGTTGCCCCTCCCCCCCTTGGTTTCACTCATTGTTTTCTGGAATGTGCGTGTCCTCCTACCCCTGAGGCATGCTGCACCCTTGTATAGCTTCTGAGATCAGATGGGAGTGGGTGTGCTCTGGGTGGTATGGCCTGTCACCAGTTCAGTGTTCTTATGGTTAATACTTATAGTTATTCTAAGTTTCTTCTGTTGCTGTGACAAAACACTTTAACCAGAAGCAGTTTAGAAGAAGAAAGATTTTATTTGGCTTGTATTTCAAGTACATCATTGAAACAAGTCAGGGCAGGAACTCATAAAGTAACCTGAAGCAGAAACCATGGGGAAATGCTGTTTGCTGGCTCATTCTCTGGTTTCTCATTGATTTATTTTTTTCTTATTTAGCCCAGGACCCTTGCCTAAGGTTTGTTTCATCTCACATTTCCAGGTAACTGTCATGACTGAGGGGAGGCAGGGCAGGGACTCAGGGATGAACTAAAGCAGACAAGAGGAATGCTGGTTTGCATTCCATGGTTTGCTCAGCTTGCTTGTAGAACCAAGAACTAGGGGGAGTGGCGTGGCCCATCATGATCTGCACCTTCCGGTCTGTATCAATTAGTAATCAGTCCCCTGAAGACATGCCCATAGGCCAGTTTGAGCTAGATAGTCCGTCAGTTAGGCTTCTCCTTTCAGGTGACTTGAGGCTGTCAGGTACAGGTAAGGCTAGCCAGGACAATGACACATGTCTTGCTGTCTGTAGGATCACTAAGATTAGCCTAGGATGTAATGATTGGGTAGAAGGACCAAAGAATTCAGAGAAGTGGTTATACTTAAAGTAATAATTGATTATAGAGAAAAGATACAGATTAAAAGTATGAGAGGGAAAATATCTCATAAGGTGTCTGCTGTCTGTGGTGTGTGACATGTATGAAGAATCGAATCCAGGGAAACTCATCTAGATGTTGGTGTTTAAAATGTTTACTGAAGTTTACTCAGGTGGGTGGGTATCATTTGCCCACTCCCTTCCACCCCTCAGAGAGTGATACATTGTGGCTCAAGATACCTTTAAAATAAAAACGAGTTGGCTGTACAATCACATTGATAGCAAAATTTATTTGTTAAGGTTCTAGGTATAAAAAGATACTTTTGTTTTAAATTTGGGAAAGTATATGTGATCTAACTTTTACCATTGTAACAGTACCCAAATGTAGTTCTGTGGTGTTCAATGTATGCAGTGTTCGTAGCCATCATCCATCTTCACATGTGTTTTCCTTCCTAGTGAAAGACACTGTCCTTTGAATAGGACTTCCCATTCTCCCCAGTCCAACAACTGTTTTGTTTGTTTTATTTCATTTAGTACAGTGTTTTCAAATCTACCTATATTGTAGCACATCTAGGAACTTCATCCACTTAAATATTTTAACAACAACATACATGCATATCGTGTATTTTGGTAATTTTCATCTCCTCTCATCTCACACACTGAGCCCATTTTCAACAAATGCTGCTGCTGCGCGCTCTCTCTCTCTCTAATTAATTTATTTGTTTCATGTGGATTGGTGTTTTGCCTGCATGTATGTCTGTGTGAAGGTGTCAGATCCTCTGGAACTGGAGTTAAAGACTGTTGTGAGCTGTTGTGTGGGGGCTGGGAATTGAACCCAGGTCCTCTGGAAAAGCAGTCAATGCTCCCAGTGACTGAGCCACCTCTGCAGCTCCCACCTCTCCTGTTTTCATGCCTGCTATTTTGTTTGTTTGTTTTGTGATCCACTGAGTTTAATTGGAATGCCTTGAAGGAGTGTGGGTGGGACATTATGTACTGGAGACTTGGTGGCTTTATCATAGAAGAAAATGACTGCTCTGTACTAGCAGCTGATAATTGCCAACAAGTCTCTCCCCATCCACGATGGGAGGCTGACTGGTCCCACTGAGTGCAGATAACCACGGTTGCTGTAAGTTCATGAAGACAGTGGCCATGTCATGTCCAGAAGCTAGTGTTTCTTATCACGTCTACTATCTTCTGCCTAATTCTTTCTGCCCCACCCCCTTTTGTCATGTTCTCCGTGCCTTACCAGGGTGATATAGGTTCCCTATTCGGGGCTGAGCACTCAATAGTCACTGACTCTGAACACTTTGACCAGCCAGTTGAGACTCTGAGTTAACTTCTGCTCACTGCGAAAGGAAGCTTCTCTGGCCAAGGCTGAGAACAGTGCTGATTCATGACTGTAAAAATGGAAATGGAGAGGACAGTTGGCACCAATCCACTTTGGCCAGACAACAGTAGTAGGGTCTCCTCTTCGTTTTTTTGTTTTTTCGCCAAAAAAGCTCAGGGTGCCTTGCCTTTATTTAGGAAAGTTTGGCGCTAAAGCAGCGTCAGAAGGTTGAGCAGCAGGTGTGTTTAGTGGGGTGGGACAGGAAGTCAGGAGAACAGGAACCCTGGGACTGGGTTTGGGCTGGTGTACTCTGAGCTTGCCCGAGTGAATGGCTGAAAGAACAAGATCATCCTTAGGAAGGTTGATTCGGGAAAGAGAAGGATTTAGGGGAGGGAAGAAGTCAAAGTTAGAAGTGTCAAAGTTGCCAAGGGAAATAAATGTAACCTCTGAGAGAGGTACTGAGGATGGTGATTTTCCCATGTAAGGAGAAATTGAGGTACAGACGTGTGTGTGTGTGTGTGTGTGTGTGTGTGTGTGTGTGTGTGTGTGTGTGTGTGTGTGTGTGTGTGTGTGCTGGAGGGGAGAGAGAGTTGCTTACACATAGAAATCAATGGTTAACCTTGGGTGTCATTCCTCAGGAGTCCTCCCTCCTTGTCTCCCTGCCTCCCCCCCTCTCTCCCTCCCTACTCCATTTTATTTAAATAACTTTTTTTCATTTATTTGCACACTGACCAAAGTTGTAGGTTCTCCTCTTAAAGTCTGTAACCTTCCCAATAATGAGTGTTTGACTAGGGATAATGTACCTCAGGCACCAATTTCCTCATTTAGTCAGAAAGGGGTTGTTTACTCCCATAACAGTCATATTATTGCACCAGTGAGTACATCTTGGAAGATTTAATTATAATAACAATAATAATTGTTGTTATTAGAAACAGAACCTTCTTTGTAGCCCTTGATGGCCTGATACTTTGTAGACTAGATTGGCCTCAAACTCAAATAGATCTACTTCTAGTGCTGTGGTTAAGTGTGCTATTTTAATCATAACCCCCCCCCCCCCCAGGATTTCTCTATATCTTTGGATCCTGTTCCAGAATTAGCTTTGTAGACCAGGCTGGCTTCAAATTCAGAGATCTGCCTGTTGCTGCCTCCCGAGTACTGGGATTAAAGGTGTGTGCCACCACCACCCGGGTTATTTAAAATTATTTTTAATTACATGTATGTGTATTTGTGAGTGTAGGTGCCTATGCAGGCCAGAGGAAATGGATCTCCTGGAGTTAAAAGTAGCTGTGTGGTACCTAACTCAATTCTGCAAGAGTAGCAGTCTCTTAACCAAAGCACTGTCTCTCCAGGTCTGCGCCCCCTCCCCACCCCCCATATATATGGTGTTTAGAAAGTCAGCCTTGGTGCCATTCCTCAGAGGCTGTCTACTTTGTTTTTTTGAGAGCCTCTCACTGCTTGGTACTTGCTGATTACACTTGATGGCTGCCCAGTAAACCCCAAGGATCCACCTGTCTGCCTCCCCAGAGCTGTGCCGCTCTGCCAGGCTTTTAATGATAGCTCTAGGGATTGAACTCCGCTCCTCCTGCTTGTGCAGCAAGTCCTTTACCAACCGAGCCACTTTCCCAGCTCTTCCAGTTGCTTTTCTTTTGTTTCCATCTCCTAATCATGCCTTTTAAAAGTGTTCTTATCTGTTAACTGTCATTCTTATTATTTCTGAGTTTCGGTATAATAATTTTTCTTTTGTTGTGGGTCATGATTCTTCCTCATTCTCTCTCTGTCTCTGTCTCTCTCTATCAAGATAATGATGGGGCTTGAACTCAGGGCCTATCACTGAACTAACTGCTTCCACATCTTTATTAAAACAAACAAACAAACAAAAAAACATAAAAAGCAAAAGCCGAAAGTCTTAGGTATCCCAGACTAACCTAAAGTTTGCTCTATGGGCGAGGATGACCTTGAAGTCCAATTGCCCTGCCTCCCCCTCCCGAATGCTGGCATGTACTACCTCCCACATTGGGTTTCCTATTTGAAATTTTTTCTGCACTTGTTTAATTCTAACAAATAATATGTTTTTGGGGTTTGCTTTGAATGGCTCATAATATGAGTAAGGTATTTCTGCCCCGAAGAATAGTAGCTTATATATAGTGGTTTATAGCCTCTGAGGACTGGAAGTTACTCTTACAGAGTTGTTCTTTGTCTTACTTTGTGAAATGTCACATGTTGAAAAGTTGTATGTATTTATATGTATGGATGTTTGGTCTGTATGTATCTTTGTGCACAGCTTCTGTGCCTGGTGGCCACTGAACTGTAGTTATAGATTGTTGTGACCCACCATGTGGACACTGGGAGAGCCACCAGTGCTGTTCCAGCCCCTGGATGTCACACTCTGCCTACTTAAGGAAACAAAACTCAAGGAGTAGTTGTTTCTTGATGTGCATTTTTTGGGCAGGGGTGCTGGAGATTGAACCCAAA
The DNA here is from genome assembly GCA_030556225.1 of Cricetiscus sungorus. NCBI lineage: Eukaryota > Metazoa > Chordata > Mammalia > Rodentia > Cricetidae > Cricetiscus > Cricetiscus sungorus. Next base: position 68,182,390 of record JANBXA010000651.1, read on the forward strand.
ATGAGTTCAGGTGCTTGGGGAGGGCAAAGCATGGCATCCCCTTAGATCTGAAATTACAGGCAGTTGTGAAGTACTTTATGTGGATCCTGGGAACCAAATTTGGGTTCTTTGCAAGAGCTCTTGACTGTTCTTTCAGTCTTTGTTTCTGTTTTCGAGACAGGGTTTCTCTGTGTAGTCCTGGCTGTCTTGGAACTTGCTCTGTAGACCAATGTGGCCTTGAACTCAGAGATCCACCTGGGATTAAAGGTGCACCACCACCGCCTTACAGGCTCTTTCAGTCTTAACTGCTTAAGTTTCTTAAGTATCATGCTTAACTGCTGAGCCATCTCCAGACAGTACATTTTAATTTTTAATCCTTGCTTGTGCTATCAGCTCCATTTTTATTTTTTTTTTTCGAGTCAGTGTTTTTATTTTATGTTATTTTTACTTGGGTCTCTGGTCTGGAACTCAATATGAAAACTAGTAGCCTGGTCTCCATCTTGGAGTGTTCTTTTTTTTTTTTTTTTCCTTCCCTCAAGACAGGTGTTTCTCTGTGTAGCCCTGGCCATGCTGTTATCAGGCTGGCCTTGAACTCATTCCTTTGCATCTGCCTCCTCAGGACTGGGATTAAAGGCTTGTGCAGCCACTTCCAGGAGTGTTCTTTTTCAGTCTCACCACATAACTCTAACTGGTCTGGAACTTTCTATATAGATCAGGCTAGCCTTGAACTCACATAGGTCTACTTGCCTTTGCTTCCTGAGTGTTAGAGTATGGCACAATGCCCACTGGAGTGGTCTTCTTGACAGTGTCTCTTGAAAATATGTTGCTTTGGGGGGAGTGAGGAGGAAGGAGGGTCTCACTATGTGGTCTTGGCTGGCCTGTAACTCATGTACTGTGTAGACTGGCTATGAGGTCAGAGCCAGCGTCTTGCTTTCGCCTTCTGAATGCTGGGATTAAAGCACAATACCAATCCTGTCCTTAAACTTGCTAAAAATATTAGAAAAGTGATGCGTGTGTGTCTGTCAGTGTTTGTTGTGTATGCCATGGCATGTGTGTGGCGACACTAAGGAGACAATTTGGAGACTGGTTTTCTTCTACCACATTGGTCCTTGGGATTGAGTTAAGTTATGATGCTTGGCAGCAAGTGTCTTTACCTGCTGAGTCAGCTCACCAGCCCTGCTCCTGCCTCCTGAAGACTAGGATGGTAGGCATGCCCTATTGCTGACTTCCTTTTTCATTTAAAAACATTTAAAATATTTTACTTATGTGTATATATGCGTGTGTATAAACGAGGTTGTGTGTCTTAGTTCAGTACTTGAGGCAGGAGAGGCTGTTGGATCCCCTGGTGGTTGTGCACTGCCTGAGTAAGTGCTGGGATCTGAGTACAGTTCATCTGGAAGAACAGGAAGAACCCTCTTTCCAGCCTCTTGGTTTTTGTGAGTTCTTACTGTGTTGCTGGCTACCTTGGAACCTGGTTTGTAGTATAGGCTGGCCTTGTATTTGAAGTGATCTTGCTTCAGCCTCCTGAGTTCTAGGACAGACATGGGCAGAGATGCCGGACTATAAGAAGTTTGTGATGTTCAGTAATATTGTTTTCATTGCTTCTGTGTGAATTGCTCTCATTATGTGCTTTTGGCTTTCTTCCCAGTGTGTGCTTCTAATTGTTTCATTAATTCACTTTTTTACATTTCCATCTTTTACCCATTTTGAGTTTATGATAATTAAATTTGAGATATGAACCTACTTTATTACCATTTCTATAATATCCCTTTTATATTCTATTTTGAACATAATATGAAAATTTAGTTTTATGATTATATTGAATTCTGGTATTTGTGTCTCCCTCTAGACAGCCAATTTGATTTCATTGGCTCATTCTTGGATCTGTTAATACAGTTTTTGTTATGGTAGTTTTAGAGTTACTCTTTTGTTTCAGGAATTTCCCTAAAACTTTCCATTTATTTACTTACTTCACACGGGGTCTTCCTTGTGTACTTTATGAGCTTAATTATTGGTTGCTTATTTTACATACAAATTTAAAATTAGGCTTTCTACTTACTAGGACTACAACCAAAATGAAAGCACTGTTGATGTGTGTTTTTTATTTATTTATTTTTATTTTATGTGCATTGGTGTTTTTCCTGCTTGTATATTTGTGTGAGAATGTCAGATCTCCTGGAACTGGAGTTACAAACAATTGTGAGCCACCACTTGGTTGTTGAGAATTGAACCTGGGTCCTCAGGAAGAGCTAGAAGAGCAGCCAATTCTCTTAACTACTGAGCCATCTCTTCAGCCATGTTTAAGGTTTTTTTTTTTACTCACATTTTACTTAGCTTATAAAGACACTTTGAGAGAAATTATATTTTTTAAAGTTCTCTCTCTTTTGTTTAATAGACATTTGATTTCCTAATTTTTTTCAGTGCTGGGGATTAAACCCGTGCTAGGGAAGCGCTCCATCACTGGGCCAGATTGCCAGCCTTTACAGTACTGCTTATTTACATGGTCAGTTTTCTTTATTAGGTTTCTTGAATTGTTGCATGCATAGAAGCTTTTTGTATGTATCAAAACCTTACTGATTTAAATAATCAGTGTTTTAAATAATATTTTACATTTGGTTCTGTTATTTTTCTAGGAATATAGTTAGTTATATTTGCATTCAGTGATAATTTTACCTATTTACCAAGTATTTGCCTTCAGTTTTTAATTTTTTTCTTCTCTAATGGTGTTGGCTGGTACCCACCTGGAGAGTAGTGTTTAACAGTGATCATACTAATGGAATTGCTTCTGTGTTCATCTGTTACTTGTCGTAACAGGCCTTTTGCTTACATAGATTATATAGCCATTCTTTTTAAATTTTATTTGCTTGTGTGTATTCATGGGTGTGTGTACATTTGTCAGCCTTTGTGGAGATCAGAGGAATTTATTCTCTCTTTCTACCATTGAAGTTCTGGTTGAATGCAGGTCTTCAGCCCTATATATAACATGTTTTGATTATATACATTTTTTGATTCTATTCTCTCTCTCTTCTCTCTCTCTCTTTCTCCCTCCCTCCCTCCCTCCTTCTCTCCCTCCTTCCCTCTCTCCCTCCCTCCCTCCTCCCCCCTCTCTCTCAATTTCCCAAAGATAATAACTTATGAGTGAATCCTGAGGTTTTTCTAAGGAAACTTAACTCCCCCCCACCTACTATTTCCCTCCCTCTAGAGTGAGAATGAACAGCAAGGTATAATTTTCACTCTAAGCCAGCTGTTCTCAAACTGTGGGTCATGATCCCTTGGGTCACCTAAGACCATGGGAAAACACAGATATTTACATTATGATGCATAACAGTAGCAATGAAAATAATTTTATGTTTGGGGGTTACTACAACATGACAAACTGTATTAAAGGGTTGCAGCATTAGGAAGGTTGAGAGAAACTACTGTTCTAAATTCTAAGCAGTGTTAAGATCTCCTGTGGTGAGGTTTTCATCTTCAGTTGAAATTAAAATTTTAAGTGTATTCTAAAATTTCAGATAACCAATAAATTGGTTTTGCAGGCTATATTATATATGCCTTTGCACCTATTCAGTTCTGTCTTTGCATTATGAAAGTAGTTGTAGTTATTATGTAAATGAGTAGGTGGTGGTAGTTTTCAATTAAAACTTCATTTACAAAAAAAGGTACAGCAATAACATTGTCTCTTAGATAGTATGAGATGTTAATCATTATGGAAAGAAATAATACCCTTTAATATTGGATTACTAAAAAAGGTGACAAGATTTTAAGAGTTAAATTAACTGCAGCTTTGAGAAAAAGATGTGAAAACTTGCATATTGTACAAGTTTCATCTGAAAGTGAAGTAGTCAGAGATGAAGTTATTTGTGACTGAAGGCACAGAACACAGTGTAACTTCTTCTCTTCCTGATGCTTAGGAATAGAACACAGGGCCTGGTTCTTGCTAGACAAGTGCTTGCTACAACTTTAAAAATACAATTTAAAAAGTAAAAGTTAATAAATAACTTCTGGTCTTACCACTTTTCTTATTTTGTCAGTTTCTGCTTAATTTATAACGTGTTAAGCTTTTCATGACTGATTTATGATATATTTATTTTTTTTCTATTTTTTTTCTTTTGTTTGTGAGGCTGGGGAAAGTTGTTCAGTTTTTAGAGTGCTTGCATAGCATACGTAAAGGCCTGGAGGCCTGGGAGGTGGAAACTAGAGAATCAGAAGTTCTCAGCATAGAGTTTGAGGCTGGCCTTTGGATATGTGAGACCCTGGCTCAAAAACAGGACAAAATATTCTCCCCTTTGCCTTAGAACTCAGATTGATCGGTCCTTTTCTTCTGTACTAAGTTGCTAGCAGTGGGGTTCTGACAGAAGTGGAAAATTTGTACCTTCTGTTTGTCTGCAACCAGAATAAGATACAAAAGTTGAAAAATGTATTCTAGGGGCCAGAGTATTGGCTCAGTAGTTAAGAGAATTGGCTGCTCTTCCAGAGGATCCAGGTTCAATTCCCAGCACCCACATGATGACTCATAGCCATCCATACTGACAGTTCTGGGGGTTCTGACACCCTCTTTTGTCCTCTGTGAGTACCAAGCATGCATGTGGTATACAGACAAACATACAGGCAAAATACCCAGACCCATAAAATAAAATAAAATGAATGAATTGATGTGTATATGCTTTATGGTGTCCATTGAGAAGACACTTTGTGTGTGCCCGCATGTGCATATGTATGTGTTTGTGTGGTGTGTATGTAGGTTGAGAGGTCACTCTCAAGTATTGTTTCTTAAGATTTGTCTTAACCTTCACACCCCCTGAGCTCACTGATTGGAGTATGCTTTCAGATGAGGCACTCTCAGGAATTTAATTGTTTTTCCCTCTCCAGTGAGAGGGTTACAAAGCCCATGGCCAGCAAGCTTAGCCTTTACCTGGGCACTGGGGATGGAACATGGGTCCTTGTGTATACAGTGAACACTGTCCCCACTGAGCATTATTCACAGTCCCTGCCCCATCTCATTCTTTCACCCTTTCAGAGTTCTCGTTCTGTGTAGGTGGTTGCTTTTATGGATTAAGTCTTTGTCCGGTGTTTGTGTTTTCAAGTGTATGTGAGCGTAAGTAAGTCATTATCCCTCCTCTCTAGCACATAGTATAATCATGCAGTTGTTTCATAACTTTTTTTATAAATTACTAATTTTAATAATTTGATATCTGTTTACATTATAAATAGGGAATCTCTCATGACAATCTTCCTCTTCGGGATCTTGAGGAGAAAACAGTTTCAGTTTGGCATTGCTAGACAAAATGCTATTTGATCTTTAGTAGTAGTTTTTTGGCTTTTTGAGTTACATTTATCACTAGTTATCAAATTAGAAAGTAAAAGTGAAAAACCTTAAAGACATTTTACGCCCCCCCTCCCCCCATGGGGCTTCTCTGTGTATCTCTAGCTGTTTTGGAACTCACTCTGTAGACCAGGCTGGCCTTGAACTCAGCAATCTGCCTGCCTCTGCCTCCCAAGTGCTGGGATGAAAGGTGCACATCACCATCACCCAGCAAAGATATTTACTTTTAATGCATTTAAAATATGACAGCACACCTGTTAATTGAAATGACATTTTAAAAGCAAATAATGATCTTGAAAACAGTGATAATTGGAGTTTAGCCTAATTTATATTTTTACAAATAACCTTAATGAATGTGTTGTTCAATGGAAAACACCTGGATTCTTTTATCTCCTACTGTATTGACCCTCTGGTGATACATTGTTTTTCTTGAGGCATGTCAGCAGTATCTGGCCCCATGTAGGTAAGTGTTTGGAAAAGGCAAAGCATTTTCAAAGACTTCATTCAGATACTTACACATGCCTTTTGATGCCACTCTGAAACTCAAAAAATGGTAGTTTTTCTTTAAAAATGTTATTATTAGCATCCTGTCAACCAACACTATTAAGCAACATAATAGTGTGTGGAACTGTTAACACAGTCAAGGTGGTGAACCCCTAAGGGCAGTTACTTTAGGGTTAATTTGCAGTATAGAATTTGAAGTCACAAAGATCAGTTGGTGTGCCTTCTATTGATTTAGTCTTTCATCTATCCTTGATTTTCTTTAAACACTATGCATTAGTCATTTGGAAAGTATTCATTGAGTTATAAGATGTACTTATTGTTTACACATTTCATTGTTCATTGTCAGAGAATCACACTTTTTAATATCACCATTCTCTTCAGAACTTTTTTTTTGACTTGGGAAGCTGTTAAACCCATAGTGGTAGAAGTAAGTTTTGCAAAATTCAATAGCCTAAAATATATAATTTAGCAATAAATATTGTCAGCTTTTCCTTTGATGTGACAAGTTCATTGTTCATTTTCAAGGCAATGTGCTAAATACCCAAGATTAAGTAATCATCATTTGTCAGTTGTTCTCTGAAGAAAAATGGTATTGTGTTTGCAAGTGGTTAGTTCTTGCAGCTCAGTCATGCCCTTCCTTGACCAGTGTGTAGAATATGAAAAGTTGGGCACCCAAGGATTGAGATTTATTGTGTAGTAGTCACAGCTTTATCGAGGACATTTCCTGTATGAATATTTAGTTGAAGGTGTGATGGTGAAGGATGAAGCAAGTACAACCACAGTTTTGCATCTGCTAATGAGACATCTGAAGATTCTCCAAGGTTGTCAAGAAAACATCAGGGCAAATACCAGTTCAGCGAAGGCAGCAAGCAATGTTTCAGTATTATGAAAAATTTGATATTTAGTATAATTATGAAAGTTGTGCTTTGTAAAATGAAGAGATGTCCTCTGAGCTTTAAAAATGCTAACTTCTGAGCTGGGTGGTGGTGGCACATGCCTGTGATTCCAGAACTCAGGAAGCAGAAGCAGGTTGATACCTGTGTGTTTGAGGCCAGCCTGGTCTACAGAGTTAGTTCCAGAACAGACATATTCGTTACACTGAGAAACTGTCTTGAAACCCCACCCCCCAAAAAAAACAAAACAAAAACCCTGCCTCTTCATTGGCAGTTATATAAAAGGAAAGAATCTAGGTTAGGGATACACTTCAGTGGTGGAGTGCTTGACTAGCACGTGTGAGATATGGGTCAATCCATCATTGTAAATAACAACAAAAACCCGAACCCTTTCTTTTTATTTTTAGAAAAGTCTTGCTATGTAATCCAGGCTGGTTTTGAGCCTTTAACACTTGGTAATCCTCCTGCCTCAGCTTCTAGAGTGCTGGGATTACAAAAGTATGTCAGCATGCCCAGCATTTTCTTTCTTGAGTGCTAAAGATTGGATCTAGGGCCTTATCCATACTAGGTGTATTAGTTATTTTTTGTTGGTTGTCATAAAACACCATGTGGGTATATGCACATGATTATGTTGGTTTCCTGCAGCTGGAGTTTTAGGCACTAGTGAGCTGCCTGATGTTGGTGGTAGGAACCAACTTGGGTCCTTGAAGTTCCGAACTGCTGAACTGTCTCTCCAGCCCATGGTTATCAGTTTTAATCTGTCTGTACCTCCCTCATCATCATACTCTGTGCAAGTTCCCACATATCCTTCCATTAATTACCGTGACTTATTTTGATATATTTCTCAAGGGGGGTGTGGGAAGAGTAATTTATGTAACAGCTGATTTTGATGTATTCTTGAGGTAAAGAATGACCAGAAACCTATTGAAGTAGAGTTATGTAAAGGTGAGACCCAGATAGCTTTTGAAGAAAACTCAAAACTAGTTGTAGTACACAGCACAGTTAGTTAGATGCCTGTGTACTACTTTGAGCCTCGAGAAAGAAAGCTGAACTGTTGAGAGTAGAAGATGAGGTCATGGTTTTTTTTTTTTTTTTTTTTAAAGATTTACTGCTCAAGTAGAAGGTGACATCACCACTGTGAATTCTGTATTTCCAGAACCTGGAGCATCTTCTGCACAGAGCAGTTCACAGAATGCTTCATGAATGACAGTGACTCACCTCACTAGATGTTTTTTGTCTGATACCAGTTTTCTGAATAAGTGATGGCAAAGTTACAAATACTTATTGTATTTGTCTCATAAATTTATATTTTAAAAGTTAAATATAAGTGAGGTAATGTGGCTGTATACCTGTGGTGGTTTGAATAAGAGTGGTCCCCGTAGAGTAATATTTGCATGATTAGGGAGTAATATTTGCATACTATTAGGAGAGGTGTGGCCTTGTTGGAGGAAGTATGTGACTGGGGTGGGCTTTGGGGTTTCTAATGCTCAAGCCTGGCCCAGTGTCTCTATATCATCCTGCTGCCCGTCCATCCAGATGTTGAGCTCTCACTCAGCTCCTTCTCCAGCACCCCATCTGTCTCACTTTACCATGCTTCCCACCATTACAATAATGGACCTCTGAACTATAAGCCATCCCAGTTTTGCAGTGGTCATGTCACTTCACCGCAGTAAACCCTGACTAAGACAATACCTTAAAGCATTCAGCAATTTCACTGTTGTACTTTAGTTAGTACTGAAGCTTTCTTTTGATCTTTGCTTGCTTATCTTAAATTAATTGTCCTTTGATTCCCCTTGTTTATTTATTTACTTATGTGTGTGTAGGTCAGAGGTCAGTGTTGGGTATCTTTTTAATTACTCGTCCCTTGAGTTAGGGTCTTTCATTGAATCAGGTGCTCACTGATTGAACTAGATTATCAGGCTAATGAGATCCAGGGATCTGCTTGTCCCTGAACCCTCACCAGGACGGAAGTTACAGATGTGAGTCTGTTTGGCTTTTACTTGGATATCTGAAGTCTTCATGCTTCCACAGCTTCTGAGGTGTCATTAAAAATAACTTTCTTTTTTCTTTTTAACTTGGAAGCAGTTCCCTTTTCTCATGCACACAGAATAGCAACGAGACAAATAGTTTTCCTTTTTTAATGGCATTTATATTATAACTTGAGGTGATAGTATTTACTCACTGTCTGCCTGTTTTCCTTTAGAATTTACCTGCAAGGTGAATTCTTATCACAATTGCTTGTGATAACTGACATTTGCATAACTGGAAACATCACTGGTGTATCATAGACATTTATAAATCCTATTCAAGTTGATGTGTCAGTGAAGAGAGTATTTGGAAGAAATAATTTTGGTTGCTCAAAGGTGACACCACAGCTGTCAGTTTGTATTCCCAGTATCCATAGTGTCCTGATATCAAATAAAGGCAGCAGTTGTATTTACTAATAAAGTAGTAGTTTTGTTTTTCTAAGCTACCAGTTTAAACATTACTTGTGCATTGGGGTTTTTCATCTAAAACAATTGACTCCAGAATATGAAGCTTTCTATTTATATATGAGTAAGTGTGATTCTGAGTGTGTTGGAAAGCAGTGTAATAATAAAGAATACTCGTTTCTAACATTTTGTGACTTATAGAATCTATTTAGGAGACTATTCATTTCCATCATCCCAAAAGCTAAGAATGTCTTTAGCATCTTAGACCTATAAAAAGCTTTCTCTGCCTTACTGTAACTGCCTCTTTGTACCTAACAATGTATTTTAAACTTATTTGACTTACGACTTTCTGTGGTTTTTTGTTTGTTTGTTCTTGGTTTTTTGAGACAGGTTTTCTCTGTGGCTTTGGAGGCTGTCCTGGAACTAGCTCTTGTAGACCAGGCTGGCCTCAAACTCAGAGATCTGGCTGCCTTTGCCTCCTAAGTGCTAGGATTAAAGGAGTGCACCACCACCACCTGGCTGTTTTCTGTGTTTTGTAAAACTATAAAACAATTTTCACATTGGTACATTGGAATGTGGGTAACCTAAATCTCTGTTCCCAGGCTATGGTCACTCAAAAAGGCCTAGGAATAAACTTTTATTCCCTTAAAAAAGGCATAATAATTTCTGGTGAAAAACATATAAATAAGATAAAAACTGTTGGTATTTGTTTATGTGCATGTCCAAAGTTATTTTTTGAGTATTATTTCAGATAAATTATGACTTCTGTTGTTACTTTTTAAAAATTTATTTAGTGTGTGTATGTTTGAGGGCTTGGACATTCAACAAGATATGTTGGTTTGGTGATATTTGTCCTCATTCTAATTTTGAGCTTGTCATGTTTATCAATATTTCCTGAGCCCTATCTCCCCCCCCCCCCCTTCCCCCGGCGGTGTTTTTGAGGCAGGGTTTCTCTGTGGCTTTGGAGCCTATCCTGGAACTCATTCTGTAGACCAGGCTGGCCTCAAACTCAGAGATCCACTTGCCTCTGCCTCCTAAGTACTGGGATTAAAGACATGCCACTACTGATGGGGAGTATATTCTAATCTTAAAAAAAATTGTATTTTGGGGCTGGAAAATTGGCTTACCTGTTGAGAGTACTTGCTCTTCCAGAGGATCCATGTTTGATTCCCAGCACCACATGGGGTTCACAATCATCTTGTAACTTCAGTCCAGGGAATCTGGTGCCCTCTTCTGATGTTCATGCACACTAGGCATACATAAAAAATAATACATCTTAAAAAATAGTACTATTAACTTGATTTTAAGTTGAGATCTCACCAGTTTTTATACTCAGTCATTTTGTTCTAGAATCTGACCTAGGATACCACACTGCATTAATAAATGTGTCTTTTAATCTCTTCTTACCTGCTCATTAGTCTTTTTTGTTCATGACCAAGATAGTTTGGAGGGTGTGTGTGTGTGTGTGTGTGTGTGTGTGTGTGTGTGTGTGTGTGTCTGAGTGAGAGAGACAGAGAGAGACTTTATTATAGACTTTATTATAGACAAGGTTGGACTGGAATTTTGAAAATCAGTGAAGATTTTTTATTACTCAACAACAACAACAATAATAATCTTGGGCTGAAAAGATAGCTCAGCAATTATGAGCTCTGAAAGCTGTTCCAGAGAACCCAGGTTCAATTCCCAGCACCCACATGGGAACTCAACAATATGGGAACTCCAGTTCCATGGCAAAACATCAATGTACATTAAAAAAAAAAAAAAAAAAAAAAAAAATCAAACTGTCAATTTGAAAATCAGTATCTCTTGGGTGTCTTTTCATGATAAAACACTTTGAAATCAACAATTTCCAAAGCTTTATGTCAGAATGGTGAAGGGTGTTTTTTTTGTTTTTTTTGTTTTTTTTTTGTTTTTTTTTTTGAAAGTCATTAGAATGTCTTAAGTGGTAATGTTGTTATGTTAGTTTTTTTCTGCTGTTACTGCGGTGTTGTTATTTCTTAGTTTCTAATATAGCTTGAGGGAATGATGTGTTACCAATTTTGCCTTAAAGCTGAGCCCTTTTATTTCCCTTTCAAAATTGTGGAATCAGTAACATAACTGGACACCAATTGCATGGGCAACTAGATTTTTATTCTTGACCACAAAATGGGAGATAAATTTGCAAATCAGTTTTTATGTTCTTGGGGGTTGAGAGGCTATAAATGCTGAGTGAAAAGTGAAGGGGAGGGATAGGTTAATAAATGGCAGGAATATATTTTTTCCTGGAAAGGGTTGGAAAATTTACAGGGGTACAGGTGCCAACTCTTTTTTTCTTCTTGCTTTTTTTCAGTGGTTGCCCTGGCAGTTGTCAACTATCAGAACAGTGGGTTGCTGCATTGTTTAGCATGGAGATTGAGTTATAATGAAATTAGAGGTGGTCTGGCAGTCACTCTGGTATTTTAGTTTAAACAGTTATGACAAACCTACCTACAGAAGAAATGGCCTACAGGCATTTTGATCTCTAAGATAAGTAAGATTAGGATGTGGTAAAAATCCACTAGATCACCCTAGGTAGTAGCTCTCTTAGTAATTGTGACATGGGATTGATTATCTAGGAAAGATATGTATGTATATACATAATTATTATACTTATGCTTTCATCTGGTACTCTGTAGAGGGGCAGGCCCCAGTGCAAAGGGGTCCAGAGGAATTGCTCAATGATGCCAGGGAAATGAGAGTCCTACCTTCATCAGAGTCTTTGTTTTGAGGCAGGGTTTCTCTGTATAGCTTTGTTCATCAGACTGGCCTCAAACTCACAGAGATCCGCCTGCCTCTGCCTCCCAAGTGCTGGGATTGATGTTGGTTAATGGTGTTCACCACCACTGCCTGGCTCTATCTTCAGATTCTTAATTTCATTAGTAAAATAATTTTAGCATAAATTCAAATGGAAACTTAAGGACAGTTTTTAGTAAGAGTTTAAAAGGAAAAACATCAGGGCAGGCAAACTGTACATCTCTGCAACTGTCTGGAGAATGGGGAAGAGAAGGGAAAGGCTCTACCATTTGAGGTATGGTCCACATACATACATGGAGCCAACACACACACACACACACACACATGCACGCACGCCCTGTGGTGTATTTGGAGACCCCAGGACTTCTCGTAGGAGTTGATTCTCTCTCTCTCTCTCTCTCTTTTTTTTTTTTTAAACCATATGGGACTTAACGATTAGACTCAGGTTGTCAGATTTGGTGAGAAACACCTTTCCCTACCATCTCACTGGGGCCTATTTTCCTTCCTTCCTTCCTTCCTTCCTTCCTTCCTTCCTTCCTTCCTTCCTTCCTTCCTTCCTCCCTCCCTCCCTCCCTCCCTCCCTTCCTCCCTCCCTTTCTTCCCTCCCTCCCTCCCTCCCTCCCTCCCTCCCTCCCTCCCTCCCTCCCTCCCTCTCTCTCTCTCTCTCTCTCTCTCTCTCTCTCTCTCTCTCTCTCTCTCTCTCTCTCTCTCTTTTGAGACAGGGTTTCTCTGTGTAGCCCTGGCTGTCCTGGAACTCACTCTGTAGATCAGGCTGACCTCAAAGAGATCTGCCTGCCTCTGCCTCTCAAGTGCTGGGATCAAAGGCATGCACCACCACTACCCAGCTCCTTTTCCTTTTTAAAATGAGTTTAAAAGGGGCTCTGGAGACTCTATGAATGAAATCATAAGGGGAAACCAAAAGCCACTGAGGAAGAACCAGGGTTTGTATATTTCTTTACCTGTAAGTTGGATATCTGGTGAGATTACTAAATTATGGAAGTTTTATATCTTAAAAGGGAGAAAGGCCTTAAGCAGTTAATTTTGCTGAAATTCTTGTTCTTTTGCTGGTGAAATACCTTGACTAGAGAGTTGGGATTTGGTATAGCTCATTGTGGACAGTGTGGGGATGTGTGTTTTACTCAGGGCTAGTAGAAGGCAGTGTGTGGAATTTTAGGAAAGGATAGGGATTTTCCCAAGAATAGGGTTTACCCTCATCTCTCTCCTTCTGTGTAGTTTTCCAGATATGCCATAGCATCAGGCTCATGGTGGAAATGCCAGCCTTAGTAGTCATCTCTGTTGGCCTGGTCCTGGGTACTTTTGGGTGTTTTTTGGGTTGCACCAGCTTCTAGACCTTGTGCTATGCCTCTTGTTCCCTGTACCTTTGTATTCTGTTTACTCCCACTTAGCAGTTTTTTTTTTCTTGTCATGTTTTTAGCACTCTTGAATGTCAGTTCTAAATTAGTTGAAAAAAAAAATACTATGCTTGTTTTTGTATTTGATGCCTTGTTCATAGTATTTGTTTAGCCTACTTTTTTACCTAATAGAATTATGAAAATTGGTCCTTTTCTGAATTTTTTTCTGGATGACTGAAGTTTAAACTGAGGTTTAAAAAAAAATACTTATTAAAAATATGTGTCTGCATATTCCCCTATAGCTTGAGTTTTTGGTGGTTGTAAACCATCTAACCTGGTGCTGAGAACCCAATCCTCTGTTGGAACAGCAAACATTCTTAACCATTGAGCCAGCCCTTTAAGTTGAGAAGATTTTGCCCCTCACCCCTTCATAGTTTTGTAATCTTAGCTGATGCCCGAGGCTGGTCTTCATCTCGTTATATACCCCAAGCTGACCTTGAATTTGGGGCACTCTTCCTTTGTCAGCTCTCAAAGTCTCATTGTTACAAGTTTGAGCTGTCATGCTACTTCGTTATGAAGACCATTGTTACCCAATTATTTAATTTTGTGGTGCTGGGGAACCCATGCTCTTGTGTATGCTGGGCAAGGATGTTGTCTATACCACAAGTCTTCCTTTTCATAGTTAAATACTGTCAACATTTAGCTGGCAGAGCAGTATTTTGCTCCATCCAGATAGAAGTGTGTAGGCAAAGGGAAACTCTTGAGATGCTGGTCTCTAAGCAGATTGTGTTTGCATTGGTGTTTTTCATCTGTAAGCTTTGGCAGCAAGGAAGGAAGCAGCAGCAACAAGAAGCACCCTGTAGGGTTACAGTTCTCATACAGCCTTGGGATATTGGAAGCCTTAGCCTGTAAATCTTACAGTCCCTGTGTAGGTCTTACTCTTCAGTGGTCATTGGGGCAATCCTCAGTTGGACTCTGAAGACTGAAAACGGATAACCTGCAGTATCTCTACTTTAGCCCCCCCCCCCTTTATCCTTATGCTTCACTTTCTCTTGTTACTATGTTCTTTCTACTCTCTTCCTTTCCTGTCTGTTTGAACTGTTCATTTGTTTCCTCAGTTGTCCCTGCCTCCAAAACAAACAAACAAACAAACAAACACCCAAAACCAAACCACCCATGCAAGTTGGTCTAGTTGGGAGTATTTGCTTATGAACTAGGGTGGGGTGAATTGGGCTGTTTGGGGGAGACTGGGGCCAAGAGCACAGCTCTGGGACTGCCACTGTGTAGGACTGCAGTTGCTTCTTCAGCTGTTTAAGCTTCATTTGTCAGGGTTTCAGCCACACCACCACTGCCCTTCTGCTGCTTCCCTCCTGCCCCCACCTCCCTCTTTGTGAATAGTTCACACACACTGCTGAAAGTAGGCATTTTATTAAACCAGTGCTTCAGTTTCAGGGGAAGCAGCAGGAGACTGTCACCCAGTTAGCTCACTTGTCCTCACCTGCCTAAAATAGCCCCAGAAGGTATTTGAACTGATCATAGCCATTTGTTTTGGACAATTCATAGCCACTTGTTTGAGCTAATTGTTATCTTTTAGTACCCATCATAGTCACTGAGTTGGACCAATCATGGCTTGCCTTTTGTAGGCCCTCTGTGAGGGGGAAGTGTTTCCCATCTGGCCAAAGTGGAAATGATTTCAAGGTCATCTAGATTTCATTCAGGATTGTGAAGGGAAAAATTTGGTGCAAACTGTTTCACACAGTTCTGGCTGGGGCTGTGCCTTCAGGAGCCAGGGCAGCCAGCTGCAATCTTTTCATAGTTGTGTCAAGGTATCCATGGAGTGTTCAGGATGGCTGGTGCTGCCAAAAGAGTAGTCCAGCTGGCTGTTAAACTGATAGTCTTTTTTTCAAGGCAGTCAGGGCAGAAAGGGAGAATCCAGCAGCTGCTGATTAAGGAGTCCCAATTGCCCATCCCTAATGTACTTGTTTATTTGTAGGAAAGTGAACATCAGAAAGTGTTGTACTAATAGTATGAACATAAAGAACAGTAATACTAGTAGTGCTTTTTTTTTTTTTTAATTTTATGTGTATGGGTGTTTTGCCTGGGTCCTCTGCAAAAGCAAACAAGTTCTCATAACAATTGCTCCATCTCCAGTCCTATTTGTAGTGATTTTAAGTTTTTTTGTTGTGTTTTACAAATTGCTCAGTACTCAAGAAAAGCTAGGTCTCTCTCAGAACTTCATAAAAAATAGTGTTAATTATGGGCTTTCACAATTTAACTTTATATGTTGTGTATAATAGAATCATGTTCGTGCTTGTATCCTGTTAATAGTAAACAGGATAGTTTAGAAAGGCCATAATTAATATGTGTAAAAGTTGCTTTGATATCCATAGATGGAAACGGTACTAAAACCAAATGCTGGTATTTGTAATTATACTCTCCTTAACATGAAATACTGGCTTGAGTTTTGTAGCCCTAACTATAGAATTGTTAGGGTGTAATACATATTTACTGTGACTATGTAGAGAAAATTGTAGAAAGTGCTTAGCATTCAGAAATTCACTTTTTTCATTTCTAAACATAGATCCAAGATCCATTTGCTTACAAACGGGTAGATGAACTGAAGTGTTAAGAGTAGGTGACCTTGTTTGATCTTAGGGTAATAGAATTTAAGTTTTCACCATTGAATATGGTGGTAGCTATATATTTGTCATAGATGTATATACCTTATTTAAGACATTCCCCTCTCTTCAAAGAATTTTGAATAGGAATGGGTATTGAATTTTATTAAATGATCTTGGCACACACCCCACATGTAGTGATTAATAATTATATCTAAAAATTATCTTTAAAGATTTTATATAAAGGCACTTTCTGTATAAGCTTGGTGACCTGAGTTCAATCCTTGGAACCCATATAAAGATGGGAGGAGAAAACCAACTCTACAAAGTTGTCACTTAAACCTCCACACACACCATAAACCATCCAGATATTTTAGATGAAATCATTACAGCATGTGTAAACAAACTCCCTGTTGGCAGAATGCTTCATATTTAAATGTCTGTTAGTGTCACCTGGAGAGCTTGTTAACACCTTTTAGCGCCATCTCCAGAGGTCATGCGGACGACTTAACTCTGGTAACACCACAGATTTTTCTGATGTGAACAAGTCAGGTGATTCTGATGTGTGGACTATCTCTGGACTATTTCAGGAAGAATAATTAGGATTCTGTAAAAGGAAAACCAACCATGTCCGGTTAATTTGCTAAGCTTAATGTTAGGACATCCAAAATTCTTAACAAGATACTTTAAAACAGAAGCATAATGCAGTGTAATGGGGTTGGTGTTGAAATTGATTTGCCATTTAAAGATGATGGTAGTTGTTCTATGAGTATTAGTAACTTGTGTGTGGCAAGAAAACTCAATTATTTTGTTGCTATTGCCTGACCTAGAATACAGATCTAGCATATGCAAGACTGTCTTTTCAAGGCTAGAGAGGTGGTTCAGAGGTTTGATTCACAGCATCTACATGGTGGCACATAACCTTCTGTAGCTCTAGTTTGAGGGGATCCATGCCCTCTTCTTACTTCTGTGGGCACCAAACATTCATGCGGTATATACATATATATACATACATATGTGCAAACAAAACACACCTTGAAGAAAACGAATGTAAGAAAAAAGAAAAAGCCCTTCAAAAGAGTGCATGGGTAGTGGAAGGACATAGGATCTCTATTCATAATTGCTACAGAGTGGCACAGAGAAATGGGTTTTAGTGGAAGGAAAAATAAATCAGTGGCATGCTTAGATTTTAGTGGTGAGATTAGAAATAGTCTCTGAGAGCAGAATGTTTGAGAAAGAAGATAGTAATGGGTCTTCATGTGCTGTAGGATATATGCCTTTGAGAGGAGCAAGGGCAGTTTGCTGAAAAAAAGCTCTGCTTGCAGCAGTGGGAGCATTGGGATTACAGCACTCACTGCACTGTTGCTTTCTTACACGGGTTCTGGGGTTTGTGCTCAGGACCTTCCTCACACTAGTGTGGCAAGCACTTGTCTCCAGTTTCACTCAGATGTGCAGACAGAGAAATTGTGTTAAGTGATGTTGACTGGTTTATTTATATTTTTACTCCCATATAAAAGGAGATGATTATAGTGATGGGCTGTTTCACCTTGGACTAGGCAAGAAGTGAACGAAAGGAGGATGTAGGGCGTGTAAAAAGTCTCGATGTAGTAAACTGGAAAGATAGGAAGTGAAGAAAGTTGTTGGAAATTGATCTTTGGAGGGGATGGAGTTATTAGTTACTGATAGGGGAATAAGGGGTGGGATGCATGGGGTTGATCATTGAGTGTGGGAGTTTTCAACTACATGGATGTCACTTCAGTGATCAAGTAAAATCAGGTGTTGTGTTGTGAAAGAACAAATTTGATTACACTTTTTTCATTTACTTAAGAGTAGCCTACTCATTATTGTATTTTGTTTTCGTGTCACCTCAAATAGTAAATTGTTGATCTGCATAAAGCTATTTCTAAGAAGTAAATGGATAAAAACAAATGATAAATTGTCAGTGTTCAGCGCTATCATACGGTTTAGTAGTGACCTATGACTTGATAAATTGAAACTTTAAACATTGGAGTTGATGGTTTTATTGCCCAGTAAGTTATTTTAATACTGTGGAGGTTCAGTGAAGATGTTACAACATGTGTGGCTATCTGTAATACATTACTTCACTGATTATTTTTTTTTCCCCTTGTCTTTCCTAGGACCTCAGCTGAATGCCCAGCTAGAAGGTTGGCTTTCACAAGTACAGTCTACGAAAAGACCTGCTCGAGCCATTATTGCACCGTAAGTTTTAGAGGTCTTTTGCCAAACCTTGAGCATGTTTATTATTGATAAAAATGAGTGTATATTGGACTAAAAGTTAAAAACCAGATGTTGGACTGGAGAGATGGCTCCAGGTTAAGACTGCTTACTTTTCTTATAGAGAGTCTGTTTGGTTCTCAGCACCTGTGTTGTGCAGCTTACATTTGGGTCTGACTTTAATTTGAGGGGTCCAATACCTTTTTATGGCCTTCATGAGCATCTGCACACTCACATAGGCACATATACATTAAAAAAAAAAAAAGAACAAATTTGTCTTTACCAAAAACAGGTAGTAATTGAGGTAGATAACCCTTAGCCTCCACATGAGAATGCACCTATATCACCCTCCCCACACAAAAATCCCAGATTAATGTTTGGATATAAGTATTTTACTGATAAGCACTTTATATGCCAAATATATTATACATTTATGAGTTGATGCCAGACCCCACCACTTAAAAAGCTGTATCATGTAAGTTTCTTAATCTCTTGATTTTCACGTCATACAATACTAATTAATGCCTCCTTGAAGCTTTTAAATTTTATTTCATGTTTTAAAAAATGTGTTGTTGGGGTTGGATAGCACTCAGGAGGCAGAGGCAGGAAGAGCTCTGTGAGTTCCAGGACAGACGAGGCTACACAGAGAAACCCTTTTGTGATACTGGGATCAAATGCATGTTCTTGGAGGTCAGAAGAGGGTGTTGGATCTTCTGTAACTGTAGCTATAGGTAGTTGTGAGCCAACATGTGGTTGCTAGGAGCCAGACTCCAATCCTTTAGAAGCACAAGTTCTCTTAACCACCAAACCACATTTCTAGTTACCAGCAAAGTTTTTATGGTATGGAAAACTATTATCTGATCTGCAAAATTAGTAGACTTGTTCATAACAACTGGACTTTATGCATATGTCTTCATTGTTCTACTCACTTTTAAGTTTGAAATTGACAAATGACACATACTTGTGAGTGGGATGCAGAGTAATGTTACAGTTTTGAGATGACCAAGCCATTCAGTCCACCCATTGCTTCAAACATTTGACATCTGTAGTGGTAATATTTAATGTCTATCCTTAAGTGAAGTTGAAACACAAAATATCCAACTGTTAACTGTATTCATCACATAATCTTTTGACTGAGGCATCAGTACCTGTGGTACCCCCCTATTATTTCTCCATAACTATGCTTCTATAGTATGTGAGTTCTGTGGTATTAGAAAAATCCATGTCTGTTGTGAAATGGTACCCTAGTTTGCTTTTTTTCTGTTGCTATGATCAAACAGTGACCAAAAACAACTTGGGTGGGATGGTGGGGGGTTGTCTGTGGGGTGCATGGGAAGATGCTAGGGAGAGGGACCTGGGGGTCAATAAGTAAAATAAGAAAAAATATCCTCTACCCCCCCAAAAAACAAAAAAGAAACCAACTTGGGGGTGGGGAAAGGTTTCTTTTGTCTTGCACTTCCAGATCAAAGTCCATTACTGAGCAAAGTCAGGGCAGGAGCTGAAGTGTGAAGATCATGAATGCTGCTTACAGTTACTTTCTTACACAACCTAGAGACTCTTCCATGCCAGTCATTAACAAAGAAACTACCTCACAGACCTGCTGCTTTGACTGCCTATTTAGATAGGTTTTCTTTTTTGCTGCTGCTTACACTTGAGCAACTGCTTCTGGAGCTCCTGGGGATTCTCCTGTGTCCATATCCAAACTTGCTTTGGACTCCCGGGATTGTATGTGCTCCTGTCCTGGGTTTGCACAGGTTCTGGGCTCAGGGTTCAAGTCTTTACAGTTTGACACATTAAGCTTTACTTGCTGAGTCATCTCCCAAGTGTGGCTTTTTTCTTTTAAGGTAGAATATATCTGTGCATTATGTTTTCTTTATAGATTCATCTATTGCTGGACACCCAGATTGATTCCATAATAGTGAATAGTGAGAGTTGCAGTGAAAATGGACTTGAAGACTTTTTTTTTGTTGTTGTTGTTGTTGTTGTTTTTTGTTTTTTTGTTTTTTGTTTTTTTTGAGACAGGGTTTCTCTCTATTGTTTTTGGAGCCTGTCCTAGAACTCGCTCTGTATACCAGACTGGCCTTGAACTCACAGGGATCCGCTTGCCTCTGCCTCCCGAGTGCTGGGATTAAAGATGTGCACCACCAATGCCTGGCTTCAAAGACATTTCTTATGATATATTGGTTTCCATCTTTTATATGAATCACCATATGTGGGACTATTGGATTTGTTCCATTCTTTTGTTTTTGAGGCAGGATCTCACTGTGTAGTCTTGCATAGCCTGCAACTCACTTGTAACCAGGCTGATCTTTAATCCAGAGATCTGCTTGTCTCTGCTTGGATTCATGGCATGTGCCATCACATCCAATCCTCCATTCTTTATTAATGTAGTCATAGCTTTTTTATGTGAGTTCAGCAAATAATGTCATAGATCATACAGTCAGTAAGCTATATGGCATTTATAATAGATTATTACATATTTTTATCATTATTCATAAATTATGATACTTCTATTTTATATACATATGAATGTGCAGTTTTTATTTCTTTCAGAGTAAGTTATTTAAATACACCATGTAAACAGTAATATGCCTGAAAGGACTGGTATTGGCTCAGGACATTCCAAGACCAAGTTCTCAGCACAAAAGAGCTTTATTTGCCCCAGAGGGACAAAGGGCAGGGACTAAGAGACAAAGACATGAGACAGAGGATGAGGGAGAAGGGCAATGGAATTAGGGAGGGGGGAAGGGGCATTTGTCTTGGGGTGTGGGAGTGAGACAGACAGATGTGCTCCGTAGGAAAATGGCAGTTTATAAAGGCACAAGGGAAACCTGGTGTTAGGATGCAGTGTTTAATTTTAATTGGGCATCTTAATTAAGGTAACCAAAAGGGGTTTTTGATTGCTGAACTTAATACTTTGACAGTTGGACCTCAGGAGGAGGAAGTGGCAAAATAATGGAATATACGTTGGTGGCTAGCTTTAGGAATGTAATCTACCAGTTTTTAGCAACGGGTTTATGGGTGAGAAGGGTAAGGCCTACCAGAGCCATGCTTGCTATGCTTGGGCTAGTTAGAGTCCATCTTACCCTTCTGTCTAAAGAAGTGAGTCTAGACTCATGTAGCAGGAATGATTTAAGAAAGAAAAATGATCAGTGAACAAAGCTCTTCTATAGGTGATTGACTGAATGTGGAAGCTAGAGGGTGAAAACAGAAAGAGAATGGAGATGAAATGAGAGGCGTGATACACAGACGCCAAGTCAGTTTCTTTATTGCTAAGGGCAGAGGGGAGAACTATCATTTCAGCGTATTTGCTTTGGTGCTGTTATAAAGGCTCTGCTAATTTCACTTCAGAGGAGTATCAGAAACTAGCAACTTAAAGTGAGCCTTGACGGTCTCCAGATGTCTTCTTTCCCACCCAAAACCAAACTAGTATTCATCTCCCATCTCCCTTCTCATCACCCCAGATTGGTGCTGGGATTAAACACAAGACTTTATAACCATGTTAAGTAGGTACTCTAGCATTGAGCTACACAACTGACACCTAAAAGTATTTTGGAAATTTATAATTGAAATTATGTGTTTCCTATTGCCTTATAGAAATTGCATCATTAATTACCTTGCTTTTTAATCTACTCAATTCTGTTACATGTATCATAGTTTTTACAATTCTTTCTAAAAGTTTTATTTTCTTTAGGCTTACCTTGATTTTGAACCTGGAGATTAAGTTAAAAACTGTTTTGTTTGTAGCCATGCAGGATACACATACTGTGGCTCTTGTGCTGCCCATGCTTACAAACAAGTGGATCCAGCTATTACGTAAGTAAAGCAGTTAATTGGGAACAGCTTGGTAATGTCATAATGGTTGCTTTGTCATAGAAGTAATAATTCATTCTTCTTGAACTTTTCAGGAATTCTATCATAGCTTTTGTTGGTTAGGAAATACCTTAATACTTTTTCTTTAGAGCATTTACTTTTTACCTTGTCATTAGTTGTCAAATGTTCCATTCTGAAACTACAACAAAGTATTTGAGTTTTAGTTTTCATTTAAAAATCTAGATGTGAACATTTTAAAGACAAATGAAGTTTAAACAAACATTCTTTAACAGTAAAGAGATATTAAATTGAGAAGATTCTAGATTTTTTTTTTTTTTTTTAATGTGACCCTGGTCTGAAAGTCAGCAACAAACAAGATTATTTTAAATAGTTTTTTGTTCTAAACTTTTCTGTGGTAGAATTTTTATTGATGGTGTTATATGCTAGAGGCAAGCCTCAGAATCAGTTTGGTTTAGGAATATGTAAATAAGTGTAAAGTCTATGCTGGGAAAAGGTAGAGTGGAGGAAAGCAGGAAGGGA
Source organism: Cricetiscus sungorus (assembly GCA_030556225.1). NCBI lineage: Eukaryota > Metazoa > Chordata > Mammalia > Rodentia > Cricetidae > Cricetiscus > Cricetiscus sungorus. The sequence continues at coordinate 68,204,851 of JANBXA010000651.1, forward strand.
AGTAGAAGGGAACCCTGAGAGAGAGGAGGAAGTGACTGCATTTAGACAAGTTTAATTGATATTAAACTGTGTATTAGCATTTTAGCAATCAGTTAGAACATTTTAGTGATCAGTATACACTGAATAATAATCAAATATATAACCATTGCCTTGAATTTTAAGTAAATTCTAAGACTACCTTAATGAGTCCTAAAATGTAAAGGGTAAATGCATTAAGATTGCAACAATAGCATTATGTTTTAATATCCAGTATTGAATAATGAATTAAATAAATATGACAGCTTAATTAATGTAATATTTTATAGATATTGAAAATGAATATTGCCAGGCATGGTGATGCACACCTGTAATCCCAGCAATGAGGAGGCTGACCTAAGAGATAACAAGTTTGGGGCCAGCTGGAGCTACATTGTGAGACCATTATTAAATAAAATAATGAAATATACTATGAGGCATTGTAGTAATTTTAGAAAATATTACATCATAGACTAAAAAGGAGGATATAAATTTGTGTGAAATTGAGAAGAAAGTATGTACTATATTAAGTAAAAATTTTCATAAGAAATTTTTTAAAAAGTCACTTATGGATGATGAGCTGTTACATGTTTTCCTTTAGAATTTTTATTCTTTGATGATTTTATACATGTATATAAGGTCTTGTGGTCATATTCACTCCCTCTTTTGTATTCTTACCTCCACCCCACTAAGCCGCTTCTAACTGACTGAGTTTACTTAGGATGCTTGTGTGAGCGTGTGTGCAGTTTTACTTGCTGGTGTGTGGTAACTTCATAGTGAATATATCACTGAGGATGACCGCCTCTTCCCCGAGACCAATAACAAACGGCCTGTAACAACCATAGTACTCCTCAGATTGTGGATGTCTGTGCATTTTATTTTATATAAAGGATGGACAAATCAGGGGGAAATGGGGTTTGTGAATGTAATCAAAATGTGTGACATTCTTGACAAATTTTATAAAACATTAAAAATAATGACTGGCATTTTAAAAAATCCTATTAGTCACTTGCGTGTTTGATTTTTGTTTCTGTGTTTTGTTGGTATCTTTCTTTTTTCCTTTTTTTTTTTTTTTTTTTCCTCAAGAGGAAGAACATAAAGTTGGGTGGGTAGAGAGGTAGGGAGTATATGGGAGGGATTGGGGAGAGGAAGGAGCATGACCAGAATATACTGTATGAAAAAAAAAATCTTAATTAAAAATAAAAATCTTAATGAGTTAGAGTTAAAAGTAAATCCTTTACAGTAATATTTAATTAAAAAATTGCAAAATCATTTTCATGGTGAAAAATAAAAAATTTTCAGGTGCAGAAATAATTGTATGGGCTAGAAAATGGCTCAGCAGTTAGAGCACTAGCTACTTTCCCAGAGGACACAGGTTCATTTCTCACTTGGCAGCTCACAACTGTATATAACTCCAGACTCAAGGCATTTGATGCCCTCCAAGGGCACACCATGCATGCAGGTGGTAAACATATATACATGCAGACAAAATAATCATACACATAAAAATTAAGAAAAAGAAATTAGATTAAAAAATTAAAACTATCAAAATAATAAAAACATTGGAATTAATGGAAGTGACTTTTTCTGTATAGTGATGCAAATCTAATCCAGGACCTTAGCCATGCTAAGAAGGCCCCTACCATAGAGGTATATTCATTGTCCCCAAATCAAATCCAGGACCTTAGACATGCTAAGAATGCCTCTACCATAGAAGTGTATCCATTGTCCCAAAGTATCAGGAACTAAATGAAGCATGAAATGAGAACAAAGCACATTTCTACATAGCATAGTGGAAGATACTGGAGAAAGAGGCTTTACTTTTACATTTCATTTACAAAATATGACCAGGCTTGGTGAGGCATGCTGTTAATCCTAGCATGGGGAAGGCAGAAGCAGGAGGCAGTTCCAAGGCAGCGTGGTCTAGATAGTGAGCACCAGAACAGCCAGGATTACATAGAACAACTCTGTCTCAAAAAACAAGACATATGTATGTATACAGTTTTATATTACTTATATAACATAAAGTACATTAATATGTTACTTATGATTATTATGTATAAACTATTATTATTATTATTATTATTATTATTATTATTATTATTATTATTATTATTATTATTAAACAAAAGTCTGGCACTGTAGCCTAAGCTGGTCTTGAATTTGCAGCACTTTTTCTGCTTCAGCCTCTGAAGTACTGGGATTACAGGTGTGTGCCACCTTGCCAGACTTTGGCTTAATGTCTGATTTAATAGCAGGTAGCTCTGTGCTCATGTCTGCTTCTGCATCCAGTTGGTTATGATCTGTTCTCATACAGGTACATAGTTTCAGAGCAGGAGCTGTTCCACCACCTTTCCCATGAACTGGGAGTGTTTTTTTTTTTTTTTTAAATCCTAACCCAGAACATAATAAAAAGGGTTCCGTGAGGGTCAGTGTAAGTCTTTCAAATTTATGTTTCATTATACAGTTTTAAAAATTAGGTTTGTTCTGAAATGTATTAGACTTAATTTTCACTTGAAAGCTTCAATTTTATTCTATACAACAAATATGTCAATTGTTTTGCTTGAAATGGCAGGTTTATTTTGTTTATTTTGGAGAAAATTTTTGCCAGATACCTTTTTGTATGGTTATTTTTTTGCAAGTGAAGATTGTATTTCATGAAAAATGTGTCTAGTTCCGTTCTTAGCTTATAACACATGGGTGATTTTCCCTGAGATGTAACATTTGTCTGCAGAAGTGCTTTATGAATCTGTCCCCATGTTTGAATATCTTTTGTCATGCAGGGTTAAGATTATTCTCAAGGGTCAAGATTCTGGTGGAATTGGCCTTAAAACAAAACAAAACAAAACAGAATAGAGTAGCAATGGACAGCCATGAAGGTAGTGCCTACAGTTTTACTCAACCCTCATTTATACAGCTTAGTTGCAGATCAGTAGTGAAGGCAGGGATCACCCTTTTCACGGTTTGGGGATGAGTTTGAATTGTGTGCACCTTTACAGGGTCTTGAATCTTGTTAAGAATGTATAGCTCACAGTGTGATAGCTGAAAGATAGACCTGAAAGGGTGATTTGATTTCAAGCATGGGAAAGGAATTGGGAAAGCCTAACTGAGGAATTGGTTTTTAAGTTAAACCAACCAATCAAAGGGAATGACAATGTATAGTTGAACTTGCTAGTTAATCCAGGACCTGTAAGAGGAGCGTATTCATAAAACGTTAACTATCAAGGGGAGGCAAAAGGAGTACAAGAAGTTGCTAGTTCATTTGAGCTTTTAAAACCCATTTTAAGGACAGGAAGATGGCTCAGTGGTTAGTGTTTGTTGCAGTGGCAGAGACAGGAAGTTTGGACTATTAGATAGTCCATTTAAACAGTGGACTCTACACTCTATGTATATAACACCCCTCCCCCAACAAACACACACTTTTTTAAAAAAAAAATATTTGTTTATTTTCTATGTGCATTGACTTTTTGCCATTGTGTGTATACCTGTGTAAAGGTGTCAGGAACTATAGTTACAGACAGTTTCAAGCCACCATGTGGTGCTGGGAATTGAACCCAGATCCTCTGAAAGAGTAGCTAGTGCTCTTAACCTCTGAGCCATCTCTCCTACAAACTCACACTTATTTCTTAAGGGTTTTACTTGATTTCATAACCATGAAATCCAGGAAGGACTTTTTTGTTTGTTTCAAAAAGCTTCGAGGAACAAAAAGAGTAAAAACCATGGCAGTTTTAGTCTTTAGTTAAAAATATTTTTCCTCTCTGTGAAACATCCTTTTAAGTTACTTATGTTCCATTAGTTGGAATAGGTGGTTGGAAAAATAGGACAAGTGCTCATAGACTATATTCATTATAGTAATTTCACAGAGGAAAATTCTCAGGAGCTGCAGTGTGTGAACCATGTTTCTAGGAAAATGTGACTCCCTACCATCACTGATTTTTAGTATTAAAGATTTCTAGTAATAGCCAGAATAACTAATAATGAGGTTACTTCTTCAAAGACAAAGCACCTTGCAGTTAATTAAAGGGAAGGGACATAGGCTTGCTTCGTCATTCCCCGCCAAACTAATGCAGTGACTGTGCAGTTCATGGATCTAGCAAGGAAACAAGTAGCAAACACATGAACTTCAATGCCTTATTAATCTTCTGTTAGCACTTTAGTTAACACAGAGGTCTATTCTGAGGTCACTATATAGCCTTATTAATATGCCCTCTTTCCACTGTTTCAGTAATATCTACCCTTCTTTGTTTTGTGTATGTCTGTTTTAAGGATTTTGTACTAATGATGTAGTTTTTCTTGTTTCTGTAAATCAGTTCTGGAACTGCAGTAAACTGATTGTGGGTGAGTTTTTACCAAACTGGAAAGAATTTATTGGGAAAACATCTGGCTAATTACAATTGGTAGGGGCTCCTCTGTATAAGCTGGCTTGATAAAAGGTAAGCAAAGAAAGCACCCAGGCCTCAGTTGAAGATGGTTAGGCTCCCAGAAGACCACTGTTGTTTCATTTTTGGAGCAGTGCTCATTGTTACTCATTAGATTAGTATATGCTTTCAGATTGACTTCTTGTTGGTGTTGGAGACAGGTTTTTCTGTGTAGCCTTTGCTGGCCTGGAACTTACAGAGATCTACTTGCCTTGCTTCCTGAGTGCTGGGATTAAAGGTGTATGCTGCCACACCAAGCCAGAGACTGACATTTTAAAAATACCACTTATATTTTAAATATATACCTAGAATTTTCCAAACGCTTTTTTTCTCATAGAAACTGATTCTTTAGTGTTGAATTTTCCCTTTCCCTCCCTGCCTATCTTTTTTCCTTTTCTTCTGTAAGTGGGGTCTTATTGTTTTGCTTTTGGTTTTGCTTTTGCTTTGGCTAGCCTTAAGTTCCTGCTCTCAATTGAGTCCCCTGCTTTAGCTTCAGCTTTCTGAGATGTAGACAACAGACATACACCACTGTGCCTGGCCAAACCTCATTGATTCTTAGTTCTTGCTATCCCTGGCATTAATCAAGTGACCTAAACATTCTCAAGTTACCATTTTATACATACTTCACATTAGGCATTAGTAAAAGAATGTATTAATATTTGTATAATGTTATGATAGGACAGAATGATATCTTTTGCTTTTGTTCATTTAATATTCTGAATTTGACCTTCCTCCATGATACTGATGGTACACGTGATGATACGAATATAGATTGCATTGCTAAAAAGATGGAGAAGAGAATCTGGAAATACTGCTCAACAGCTAAGAGCATTGGCTGCTCCTCCAAAGGTCCTGAGATCAATTCCCAGCACCACAATCATTACCCTGTTGTGTTGTGCAGGCATGCATCTAGACATAGTGTTCATACATAAAATACATAAGATAGAGAGGTTAGAAGAGATTATTTTTCTCACACCTTGGCCTAAGGATAAAATAGTTTCCTATGTGATTATTCCCCCCCTCCCCCCAATTTGGGGACTCTGAGAATAACAAGCCAAATCCTTCCCTCCCTCCCTCCCTCCCTCCCTCCCTCCCTCCCTCCCTCCCCCCTCCCTTCCCCTCTCTCCCTCCCCCCCCTCCCTTCCTTCCCCAATTTTAAGTGACATGTCTTAAAAAAGACCTTAGTAATAGATTTTGGTTGGTTGGTTGGTTGGTTCGTTCTTTCGTTCATCATGGACATTGTCTCACTGTGCGTGCCAGAAACTTCCTTTGCTTTGCCCTCTGTGTGTTAGGATTAAAGATGTGTTCATCACATCTGGTGGTGTTTTTCTTTTAGTGGTAGGTAGGGTCTGATTTTTGTAGATCAAGCTGACTTTAAATTTCCAATCATCCTAGATCCTTAAGTGTTGGAATGTAGGTGAATGATGTCACACTTGGTACAGTAATGGACTTTTGTTAGTATATTGCTGCAGCACATAGCCCTTATTCTCCAAATATCTGACAGTGAAAAACTAAGTATTTTTTTCCTAGGTATATAAGCCCATTGCCTCTTCCCTTCTTTCTCACAGTTTTGCATATTTTGGATCTGTAACTTATTTATGTTTGTATATGGTATGGTGAGATTGGTTTATTTGAACTTTAGAAAAGAAAATGCATAGTTTTAGATTATGGGACAAATTTGGATGTTTGATATGAAATAAAAGTAAGCTACTTTTACTCTTGATGCTGATACAAAAGTATTATAAAGATTGAAGCTAGGATCTAACCCAGTTATTTTCTTCAGTCTATAGTGCAAATAATATATTATGAAGTTTCTTTGTATTTGAGGATGATTTATATTTGAATGAAAGTAGAGAAGGTTGATTACATAGAGTTCTTTTCAACAAGATGTCTTACTTCTTTGCTACCATAGAAATAATGTCAAAATAGCTTTATTAGAATGCTTCTTTGTAATGCTGTTTGACATAGTTAGAAATTTGTAGAGATATTTAGTTTTATTAAAAATTAAAATTTTTTATAGCTAAAATATTTAAACTGATAGGCCATTTTGAAACATACCTGGTTATACATGTAGATTTATGTATAGCATGTTTATTATAAAAATTTCTAGCTGATATTTTCAAAAATTCAGATGAAAACTGAGGAGCAAACCAGCAAATCATTTTTGTTGTGAAATTCCAAGGGCATGTGGTTTTAGCTTGCAGAAGTCTACTTCGTCACTGCTCTAGGAGAGTAGGTGTTGGTGGCCTGTGGGGTAGGGGTGCTTTCTTTGAGGCTTGTTTCTTGGCTGCTAGGCCTCCTGTATTGTATGACTATTAGGCATGTTCTTGGAATCATGAGTTGTGGTCATGTGCCATGTGCTCCCTGCCTTCCACCCCAGGATCTTCCACCCAGCTCTGTAACCCTGGCTGGCTAGAGCTCACTATGTAGCTCAGGTTTGCTTCAGACTTGCAGGAGTCCTTGCCTCAGGGCTCTCAAGTCCTGGGATTATATGGGGCACCCCTCCTGGCTCTTAAGTCCATAAGTCATACTGATAAGGGCCTCATTCTAACTTCTTTAGCTCTTGAAAAATTTATCTCCAAATTAGCAGTCAGATATGAGAAGTGGGAGCTTCAGTCTATGAGTTTTGGTGAGAACATAGTTTAGCTCTTATGTTCACAGAGTGTAGTAAAAGTAGGTAGTCAGAATGGAAAAGCAAGTAAAATTTAAAGTTATTTTTCCTCTTACTTAATAAGATTTGTGTAGAAGTACATTTGTTCTGTGTTTCTGTTGTGTATCTCCCAGCCGGAGAATTTTCATCCTTGGGCCTTCCCATCATGTGCCCCTGTCTCGATGTGCACTCTCCAGTGTGGATATATATAGGACTCCTCTGTATGACCTTCGTATTGACCAAAAGAGTAAGTATATAGAAATCATGTAGTTTTTAAATAGCTAAAGCTCATTTAATAAAGATTTCAATTTATTAAAAAAATTAAAGATACAAATATCACAAATAGCATCTCAATTAAAGTTTTTGTTGTAACTAATCTGTATAAACCAGACACAAAAAAGTAGTATTTTCCTCATAACAACAAAAATTTGTTAAAGGCACTTGGCTCCAAACCATAGTGGTTACATTTGTATTTAGAGAAATACTTTGTGTTGTGCCGTGAAGCAAGAAATTAGTATACATGACAACCTGATGAAGACTGCAGGGTAAACTGTTTTTAAGTGTATTACTTTTTTCACTTTAAATGGTGGTGATAGTACTTTCATTTCCTCTCATTGTTTTTTATGGAAAATTATTCCATGGGTTTTGAGGCTCTGAAAGGTGTATGATTTAGATACATTTTGTTTTAACATTTGTTACTTTTTGTATGTATGCATTCATATGTGCTTGCATGTCTGTAGCATATGTGTGTGTAAAGATGCATGTGTGTAGTATGCGGAGGCCTGAGGCTAATGTCAGGGGTCTTCCTTGATCACTCCACCTGATATATTGAGGCAATGTCTCTGGCTGAATCCAGAACTTGTTATTTTGGCTTGACTGGCTTGCATATACATACATACATACATAGGTACGTATCTGGGGATTCTATTCTGCCTTTGTACACTGAGGTTACAGTTGAAATGCCACATCTGCCCAGCTTTTTACATGGATTCTCAGCTCCAAATTCCAGCTGTCAAGATTGTGTGGTAATCATTTTACCTGCTATGACATCTGTCTAGCTCCTATGTCTGTTATTTGTTATTTTGGATTTTCTCTTATGGTTCCAGAGGGGTGTGTGTGTGTCTGTGTGTCTGTGTGTGTGTGTGTGTGTGTGTGTGTGTGTGTGTGTGTGTGTGTGTGTGTGTGTTGTGAGTGTTAGGTGAGTGCATATTTTGTGTTTGTGTTCTGTGTGTTCCTTTTTCTGTGCTGTCTACTTTTTTTTTTTTTTTAAACCATGTCTCTCATTGGCCTGGAACTTCTCTAGAAGGCTAGGCTGGCTGGCCAGTGAGCCCCAGGAATCAGCCTGTCTTCTTTTCCTACGGGATCCTAAGTGAGTAACACCATGTCAGGCATTTTTGGGTGGATTTTAGGAATCCAGTTCTCATGTTGAGAAACAGTTGACCTACTGAGCAGTTATTTTCCAGTTGCCAAATGTCATGTTTTTGTTTAGTTGTTTTTTGTACAATATATGTAATGTAAAAAAAAGTGCAAAACAGTACATAGTAGAACAATAAATATTGATGTATTCATTACTCACAGTTTACACTGAATTTTCCTTTATCTGCACAATAACCACCTTTCATGAACTTGGGAATGTATTCTTTAGCTCATTAAATTATATTTTAAGTATATGAGGGATACAATTGTTTTGTTAAAGTTTGCAGTAATTTATATGGACTGAAACGTAATGTAAAATGGTTAGCTATTTTAGGTCTCATTTAAGCTTTGATTTTTGTAATTTAAGGTTGTCTCATAGATTATTAGCTATTTGTTATTAATCAAAATAGAATATTACCTTCCTGATTGAGATGACTTAAGGGACCCACTTTTTTTCTTATTTGTCATATTTTTAGATTTACTTTATTTAATGGTTATAAGTGTTTTGCTCACATGAATGTCTGTGCACAGTGTGCCTGCCTAGTAACTGAGGAGGTCAGAAAAGAGCTCTGGATTCTCTGGATCAGGAGCTGTACATGGTTGTTAGATACTATGTGGGTGTTGGGAATTGAACCTCAGTTCTCTGCAAGAACAAGTGCTCTCAATCACTCATCTGTCAAGCCCCACCCACCCTTTATTTTTAAATATCTTGTTTGGTGCAAGCAAATTGAGGGGGAAATTTTGTTACTTTGTAGAAATGAGGTCTTAACTACCCTTTGCCCCTTTGGTTTTTGTTTCTTTCTCTTTGTCCTCCTCCTCCCTCCCTCCCTTCCTCCCTCCCTCCCTTCCTTCCCCTTTTCTTTCTTCTTTTTTGTGGGATGGGGGAGAAAGTATTTTGCTAAGTGAACTTAGGCAGACCTTGATTCTGCTCTGTAACCCAGGTTGCTCTTGTTTGTAGTCTTCCTGCTTCAGCTTCCTGCATAGCTGGGGTTGTTGGTGTTTGCCACTAGACATGGCTCTAAGTTATTTTTCCATTGTGTTTTTGCATACTAAATTTCATGTCTTGTTCTACATTCTTAGTTTTAAGTATTGCTCATCAGAAGTATTCACATAGCTGGATCATTTTAAGTTGGCATGATACTGTGCTGGATTTATGATTTTTGCCATAAGTTAAAGTTTGAAGTTTGTGAAAAATAGTATTGAAAGTGAGAATATTATGTTGTTGGTATGGTAGAAACATGAAGTAAACTAATAAAACTACATAATTTTGTATAAAAACAAATGTAAAAAAAGATATTATTAAGCTTATATGTGAATAGATGGTGATTTTTTTCCTGTTATAATAATAATTATTCTAATGAACTGTTTGGGCTAGAACATTTAGATTAAAATCCAAAGAATTAGTTTGGATTAGCCTAGACTTAGTTTATTTTAGAAATATTAAAAGGAACTCATGAAAAATGTGCTGTTACTATCCAAATGGTAAGTCTTTACTTGCATTATTTTATGTAATAAAATTAGCCATTGAATCTTTCACTTATAATAAAAAATGGAGTATGTGGTGCTTTTGTTTCTTGCCATAGCTTATAGTTTTGTGTTGCTGGGTGGAAGCTCATGAAATAAATGTGTGCATTAATATTTGTTTTTAATGTATTTTGAAATCTTTTTAGTTTATGGAGAGCTATGGAAGACAGGAATGTTTGAACGCATGTCTCTGCAGACAGATGAAGATGAACACAGTATTGAAATGCATTTGCCTTATACAGCTAAAGCCATGGAAAGGTATATTGATTAATATAAGAAATCCCAGAGAAGTCACAGATCTTAATGTCTTTGGAATTATTTTAACCTAGGATAATTTGTCAAAGCAAAAAGATTGAAAATTTCTTATTTAAAATGAAATAAAAATTGGATATTGTAATTACTTTTTAAGAACTAAAATTGATTTTTAGCTAGTTGTCTATTAAGGTTGAACATAAGAATTGACATATTTTTTTTTAAAGGTGGACATGAAAACAACCACCCTTATGTGTGTTGGGTTGATATATCTTGGTTTTTATTACTTTGTGCTGTAATTGTAAAACCTAAAATTTGGAAATACCTTTGAAAGTCACTCTTGAGAATTTTGTAAAGGTACATGAGGCTCTTTATTTTGTTTTTTTGAGACAGGGTTTCTCTGTGTTGCTTTGGAGCCTGTCCTGGACTCGCTTTGTAGACCAGGTTGGTTTTGAACTCAATCCACCTGTGTGTGCCACCACCGCCCATTGGTGCATGAGACTCTTAGACTTGACTGATGGTGATGATGCAGTGCCTGCTAAGGGTCTTCCAGTGCTTAGGTGCCCTGAATAATAAGCAAGAGGAGAAAGGGGCAGGGTCTGCTTTGCCCTCTGACATGTGCTTCGGTGCCCACTCTGTTGCCCAGTACAGAGGAGGCGATTTGTTTGATAACACGAAGCATAAACTGTTTCTAGGATTTTCTTGTTTTTGGTGCCACATTTGTTTGTTTTTCATTGTTTAACTATGTCTTTTTGGCTCCTTTACTTTTCCTTAAGGAGTAGGCTTTCAGGCCTGGCATGGCACAGGTCTATAACCCTAGCATGTATAAGGCTTGAGGCAGGAGGATCATTGTTCAAGGCCAGTGTGGACAATAGTGTGAGATCCTGCTACCCACAAAAAGAAAAGAAAGAAAGAAAAAAAAAGTTAAAAACTAGAAAATTGAAAAAGAACAAAATCAGAAAGAAAAAAAGAAAGTGTGTGTGTCCTGTTTTGTACCCAAGTTTCCTTTTAGTTCACAGTGTGTTAGTTTAAAAGCCTAGAGGCCTCACTCAGTGTTTTGAGTTCAGACTGATCAAGTACTTTATAGGTCTTCTCTGTATCGAATAAGAGCTGTATTCTATTAAGAATAAATGCCACCTGAGAGTCTTTTTGAGGCTGGCTTTTCTCTCCTTTGGACCCTAAGTTATGGTTGACAGGGAAACTCTTGAGGCTGAAAGGCTATGCCAGCGTGTGTCCCTTGGCTCTTAGAAGGAAGCTTATACATTTTATACGTCCATTTGGTGGTCAGAGGCCCTACTCTCTTTAATGCCTGCTGGCTGGCTGTTCTCCCTACCCCATTTATTTTTATCTTTATCTTTCCCTTTTCTTTTTTCTTTCCTTCCTTTCCCTTTATTCCTTCCTTCCTCTGCGGAGGGCCCTCCCCCCATCTCCCCAGCTTTTCTTCTTTCTGTGCATATGTGTTGCATGAATGTGACTGTGCTGGCATATATGTCACTGTAGCACATGAGGAGGCCAGACAGGATACTGTGTGTTTTCCTCTCTATGTCTCTTTATTATATCCTCGGGACAGGTTCTCTCACCGAATTGAAAGCTTGCCATTTTTGCTAGGGTTACAAGTGCATGAAGCCTGACTACATGGGTGCTGATGATTTGAACTCAGGCTTTCCTGCTTGCCCAGTGAGTACTTTTGCCCACTGAACCATCTCTCAGACCTCTATACTGTTTACCTTCCTGGTATGTTCATATAAAAAAAGCTAATAAGCAGGCAGTGGTGGTGCACACCTTTAATCCCAGCACTTGAGAAGCAGAGGCAGGCAGATCTCTGTGAGTTCAAGGCCAGCCTGGTCTATATAGGGAGTTCCAGGACAGGCTCCAAAGCTACATAGAGAAACAAACATTGTTTTGAACACCCCTCCCCCCTACTGCCAAGAAGCTACTAACACTTTGAATATTTAGTGGATGAACTGCTGAGCCACAGGTTCAGTCAGTTATTTTTACTCCTCTACCTTATTTGATGTGACAGTTCTGAGTCCGTCACACTGGTGGCTTCCTGTAGCAGTTGTTATACCATTCTGTCAGTTTCCGAGGTCATCTTTTTCTTTCAGCTTCTCTTTACTCTGTGCCAAAGACCTGTGTGGGATATTTAGTATCTTACACTGAACTCCACACCCAGATCAGAGCCGTAGTTTCCCTTGGTGTCTGTTACACAGTGACCCATATTAACACGTCTTCTTTCTCCTTATGTTTTTGAGTTAGGAGTTTGATCAGGGGCTATGGTGATGACTTGTCTGCTCTGTTTTTGGCTGAGGCAGTGTGGTGTAGGCTGGAGGCTGCTGCGGAATGCCTTCCCATCCTTGAACTGTGGTGCTGAGGACATTCTGAGGGTTCACAGTCCCCATCTTGGTCTTCATCTGCTTCCACCTGCTGTTCCTCTCCCTGGAGCCTCCCCCACTTCATGCTAGTCTTAGACTACTTTAAGTTGGCAGTTGAAGTTAGCAGTTGTGCAAAACTATTTTTTCAAGACTTAATAAATCTAGGTGTGGAACTGGCACAGCTTTACTTCCAAGTCTAAATTCAAGGGAGTGGAAATGCAGTCTCCACATCTGATGGGGGAAGAACTTTGAACCAGGAGGTAGGAGCCATTTTAAATGGCTATATTTGCAAATGATAAAGCTGAAAGCTCTTGGATGACAAAGATTGTTTTCTTCCATAATAGATCTCTAGAAAGTTGTCTGCCGGCAGCAACTAATCTATACCATACCTCCTGTACCCAGTATAAGCCCTGGCTCAATAATTCCAGTTATTAGCTATTGAAAATAGATAGCTATTAATTGATTTAAAACTTTTAACTTAAATATAGAATCAAATGCTCTTTTAAAATGGCTTTCATATTATGAGGTATATTCATGTTATTTTTCTTACTCCATATGATTACACAAGAGTTACTAGTATCCAATTGGGGTAGCCTGTGTTCATAACATTTGGGAGGCTGAGAAGGGACTACCACAGTGCTTGTGAATTTTGTTGTTTGTCTTTGTTTTGTGAGACAGGGTTTATCTCTTGTAGCATAGATGACTTGGAACTCAGAATGGTTTTTGTCCTCCACCCCTTGCTGGGATTGTAGGTGTGAGCCACCATACCTGCTTTGCTTGTTACGTCAGTCTTTTAAAGATTCATTTATTATTTATGTGCATTGGTGTTTTGTCTGCATGTATGGCTGTGTAAAGATGCCAGATCCCCTGGAACTAGAGTTATAGTTACGAGCTGCCATGTGGGTGCTGGGAATTGAACCCAGGTCCCCTGGAAGAGCAGCCAGTGCTCTTAATAGCTGAGCCATCTTTCTAGCCCCAATTCAGTTTTTTTAAACATTTAACTCTTAACCCCCCACAGATTTTACTATTACAAATGTTATATGATTTTTAAAAGTGACTATTTAATGTATTACTTACAATTTTATTTCATTTTTCTGTTATTTGTAATTCTGTGTCTCATATAGTTTGTTTTGGTTTTGGTTTTTCAAGACAGGGTTACTTTTCTTAGCCTTGGCTGTCCTGGAACTCTGTAGACCAGGCTGGCCTGCAACTCACAGTCATCCACCTCCCAATGCCTCCCAAGTGCTAGGATCAAAGGCATGAGTCACCAGTGGCTGGCTTCTGTTATCTTAAATTAAAAAGAAAAAAAGAAAAAAAAAAGATAATTTATTAGAGCTTTTGTTTACTTTACATGTTTAGTGTGTGTCTATACATGTGTTGTGCAGGTGTTTGTATGTGGTATGGAGGACAGAGGCTGATGTCTTTCTTGATTGTTTTTCATTTTACTTTTGTGTGACTAGACTAGCTGGCCAGTAAGCTCCAGGGGTTGTCCTCTTTGTTTCCCCAGAACCAAGGTTGCAGATGTGTGTCACATGTCTAGCCTTTTACTTGGTATAAAACTCAGGTCTTTGTGCTTTGTATCAAGTACTCTACTGACCGAGCTGTCTCCGTAGCCCTTCCTGCAGCCTTTTGAGAATTGAATGTCTGTGTTGCAGACTAGTAGAATTCCTGCCTGCTATGTTCAAGTCTCTACCCTACACTGATCAGAAAGAAACACTATAAAGAAGAAAACATGAAATGACTCATCTTATTGCTCAGTTTATTCCTCTGATATTTAAAAAATACAAACGTGATTTGAAATTGTAAATAGAATTATGAAGTATAAAATGAACAGTGGAAGTCTCTCTGGTTCCATTTATCACTAGAGAAAACTGTTAAGAACACATTAACATGTTTATATACATGTTTATATTCATGTATATAAACATTAACATGTTTATATACATAGAATTTATTTCTTTTGTTTTGTTTGTTTTTTGAGACAAGTTTCTTTGTATGGCCCTGACTGTCCTGGGACTTGGAGTATCCGCCTGTCTCTGCCTCATGAATGCTGGAATCAAAGGTATGCACCACGACCACTTCCCAGTCAGCATTTCTTTTTAAAAGGTAAACCATCCAAGCAATTTTTATTCATTAATATTCATAAATACACATAGCAGCTTCATTAGCGATTTCAATTTTCCTCTTCAGTTTCAGTGTGGAGTATTAGGAGAGCCTTTTGCATGTCCAGGTACAGGATGAGGAGATCACCCTGCATTGTTACTTACATTTTGTGTTATGCCACTATTCTGCTCACAGTTTGAGAAACTGGTAATTGCTGTGACAAAATCAGGAATGATTTTATTGTCAGCTTACCCATCAGTGAAAGAAGGAATATTTTGTGTTGGATCTTGTTTCCAAGGCAGTATTGTAGATTTTTAATTTACCTGATAGAAATAAAATTTAGTTAAGTGGAAATGATTATTATATATATTTTCTCTCTTCCTTTTGAATGTACACAATGTAACAAGATCTGAAGTTATAGTCACCAAACTAACCCAGGATAACTTTTGTTCACTTTAACTTCAGCCAGCAGTTTTTAATGATTATAAACCTACACGCTTTGTTTTGTTCCCTTTCCTCATTCTTTTGTAGTGTAATTCGTAGTAGATTTAACTATCAAACTCAATTGACTTTGAGAAGTAGGATATGTAAGAATTATATCTTGAAAAAAATGAACAGATTATTAAATCATAATTCCTGTGGGAGTGGTTTTGTTGGTGCTGGTGGTTTGCTTGTTTGTAGTTTACAGTTTGATCACCTTTTCTCTATATTTACTTTTTTTAAAAAATTTTGGTTTTTACACCTTAAAGTTTTTAATTTAAAAAAATGTGTAGAAATAGAAAAATAGTATTGAAAGTATTTGATTGAGAGCTGGGAGGTGGTGGCGCATGCCTTTAGTCCCAGCACTCGGGAGGCAGAGGCAGGTGGATCTCTGGGTGTTCGAGGCCAGCCTGGTCTACAGAGCAAGTTCCAGGACAGCCTCCAAAGCCACAGAGAAACCCTGTCTTGGAAAATCAAAAAAAAAAAAAAAAAAAAAAAAAAAAAGAGCGAAAGAAAGAAAGGGAAGTATTTGATTGAAGAACAGTGGTGTTTTGGGGCTGGAGAATTGGCTTACAGTTAAGAGTACTTTTTGCTCTTACAGAGGATGTGGGTTCAGTTCCCAGCACCCATGTGACCTTAAACAACTGTCTGTGACTCCAGTGTTTAGAGATCCAACATCCTATTCTGGCTTCATGAGCTCAAGCTATACAGACATTCATGCAGGCAAAACACCCATCATGCACATAAAATAAGAATAAATAAATACTTAAAAAACCTCAAACAAACCGTTTGTAACTGGGTATGGGGTGGTGTGTGCCTGAAATCCTAGTATTAGAAAGACAAAGATGTAGCAGCACTTGTCTCCAAACAAACCCAAAACACAAAAGTCATCAACTGTTCAGGTTCCTTAAGCATGTCTTAGTTTTGCTATTCCATGTTTTAGACATGGAAGAGTTGGAGTGTTCCCAGCTCCTTATCCCTCTGCTTTGATTGACTCTTTCCAATCTTAAAAGTTCTTCATGGTTAGTATTTGATAACTTTTTAGAGATACTTATAAAAACCCTATTTTTGCATGGTCCTTTTAAATAATGAAGGCTGTTATTTATGGTTATTATGTATGATGTTATAAACATTTCTTGTACAAGTCCTTATGGCAACATACATTCTTTTGTAAGTAGGATTTTATTGGAAACTAGCCACACCCAGGTACTAGTATATTATTTTTTTTTGGTCACTGTCCTTCTGTAATTAATATTTCTGTTCTGAATATTTCTGTACTGAATATTTCTGTTCTGGATAATGTGTGGCCCAGAAAACCTGACTGTTTTGTGGACCCTTTAAGAAGAATTTGCAGTAGGGCTGTGGTGGCCTATACCTTTAATCTCATCACTTGGGATGCAGAAGCAGGTGTGGAGCTCTATGAGTTCAAGTCAGGGCCACACAAAGAAACCATGTTTCTTGATGAAAAAACAAAAAAACAAAAAGAAAGATGTTCCCTGATCCAATGGATTAGTTGAATTACATTTTAGCTCTTTAAATTCTTGGATTCAGTGTTAGATTTTGTGACTGGTGTGAGACAGAAGTTGTAAATTTCTTGCGGGGGTTGGGGGCTCATCTTTAGTTGGACGAGTAGGTGAGGATATTTTTAAAATTCTGCTTCATTGGATTTGTTTGGTTAATGTTTTCCATGAGATTTAGGACATTTTTAGCGACTGTCTTTTGTCTGTTCGGGACTGATGCTAGTTTGGATGCTTCTAATTCTCTTCATATTTCTTTGGTATTTTTCCCTATCCCCTTAGTTGAGGACAAGTCTTTTATGTGGCCTGGGCTGGTCTTTGTTTTGCCTTTTGATCCTCTTCCCTTAGCTTCCTCATGCTGGTGTGCTACCATACCTGGCCTCTTGATTCCATTTTTAATTGTAATCCTTCATCCTTATTATAATGTTCATCTTGCTCTTTAATCTAGTTAGAATATTCCTTATTTGTCAAATACACACTCATGCACATTTTTAAAGTGGTGTTTTAAGTAATCTTTAATTCTCTGAGTATATTTCTCATAACAATTTTGAAATCTACTAAATCTAAGCGCTGATCTTAACATTTTGGCTATTATACTAGAGTGTCATTGTTTGCTTTTCTCTTTTCTTTTTTACATGGATTATATTTTTTCCTTGAACTGTACATTTTATAAAATCTTGTAATTTTTCTGGTTTTTATTCTCTCTCTCTCTCTCCAGGCTTTATTATTTATATGTGTCCCAGCTGTAGGATGTCTTCCCACTATGTACTTCCTTTGATCAGATTTCTTAACTTTTAAGAAGTTAATATTCTTATGTTTCGCTTGGCTTTCAAGAAGTTTACCAGTGATTTTAGTCTAGTATTTAGGTTGTGCCTAAACATCCTGAACCTAGAATGCTGTCACGGCCTACAAGGGAGTGTTGTGTACTTTGGAGAGCCTTGTCATACAAGCCCAGTATGTTTCTAGTTCACCACTGACTTTCTCTTGGGGTTTCTTATGTCTTCATGTCTGAGCAATCTACACCTGAGCCACTCCCCGAGCCTTGCAGCATGGCATGTGTGATTAACTTCACTTCAGTTGTCCAGTTTCTTGTCTCATACTAGGAAGGCTCTTGGTGACCTTGGGGTCTTTTGAGTCAGCCAATGTTACTTGGAGGATGAAAGTCCCATCCTTAGGATTTGAAGATGACTTGATGACTTATCAAGTGTGTGGTCCTCCCATTGCTAGGATCTCCCTGCTAAGTTTGTGGCTAATCCAGAGGCTTTTGGTATGCTCCGTTGACTTCAGGCTAAGGAACATGTAGGTTCTGTTCGCACTTGGCAACCTACAGCACTCTGCTGTGGTTGGTCTTCTGTGTCTCTGGCTCTGGGTAGAGATATAGATAGCTTACTGATCCTAACAGAAATTTGTTAACTTTCATGAAGAGACTTGTTGCTGTTTTCCTCCTCTTTAGTCAACTTGTGTGCACAAAAATTATTGTTTAAAAGCTTTATCCACTTTTATAATTTTTTCTGTACTTTCCTGGAAAACCTACATTCAAACTTGTATTTTAAAATCTAAAAGTACTTATTTTTTATTTTTATAATTTTTTATTTTATGTGCATTGGTGTTTTGCCTGCATGAATGCCTGTATGAGGCTGTCAGACTTTGGAGTTGGGAGCTGTCATATGGGTGTTGGGAATTGAACCTGGTTCCTCTGGAATAGTAACCAGTGCTCTTAACTGTTGAGCCATCTCTCTAGTCCTAGTACATACATTTTAAAGTCAAATGTCCTCTCCCCCCATTCATGCTCATGGAGGCAGAAAAGTAAATTTTAAAAAATGACAAAGGAGGCTGAAATGAAGAGCTATGATTTCTTCCCTTGGTTTCTGTGGCGGACGGACTTTTTCTTTGTAGACATAGATTTATATGCTCATTGAGATTATTTGAAATTTGGTGAGTCTTTGGAGAATAGATTTGTGGTTTCTGCAGAGCAAGCCATCTGCAGTTGATACTTTATGACTGTGTGCTCCATGTGATAATTTGCATCAAATAGTTCTTGTAGGTGTGCTCCCTCTAAAGATATGGGTACTCAATTTTGAGTGCTGTGGGGATGGTCCTTAAACCCATCTCACTTTTTCCTTTGCTCCTTATAATTTGAACAACAATTGCTTCCCTACTGTATCATAATTATTTGCAATCTCTTTGATCTTTGTGTATTTATTTTTAGAGGTAGTTTTTGAGGTTAGAATAATTAATTCGTGGCAGTTACCAAAGTTTTATTAGAAGCCAAAATAAACCAGATTTTTAAAAGAGCCCTTGTTTGCTCTGTGTAGTTACTTAGCAAACTAGTAAGAATCAAAGAATGAGATGTCCCATGGCAGCTTCCTCTGCCAGCTTCTTTTTTTCCTTACACCATAGATGCAGATTCTGCCCAAGAAGCCCCTGCATTGCAGAGGGACTGGAGATCTGTATGATCTGTTAATTGCGCAGTTGACAAGGGTAAGGGGGCTGTTATGGGGGAGGTGTTTGGGTACCCTGAAGTAGTGGTATGTAGCTTAGCCAACATTTATTTTGAGATTACTTAAATTTAGTATTAAAACAAAACAAACCCTTTTATGTCCCATGCCAGGTAATTAACATTAAAAAGTAATTATAATGCTGAATTCATAAAGTTCTATTTACAACAAGTTAGACAAACATAATTTATGCTTCTAAAACTCTGACTCTAGGACCATTGATATATATTAAAATTCCATTATATGAACAATTTTGAATATTTTGTAAAGTGAAGTAAATCATAGCCAGTTAAAACATAGTTATTAATCTGTTTTTCTTTTCAATAAATTTGTCAGTCAAATGGAACTGATATATTATAAATGACATTGGTGGGGTGTATGTCTTTTGGCGGGTATAGTAGAAATGAATATATCCTTTAATTGTTTTGTTGCCCTGGATGTCTTTGAAATTTGAGTTGTATTGAGGTTGGCATGTATGGGTTAAATTGTAAGAGTGCAGTTGACAAATCTCACAGGAGCCAAATTCAAGTTCCATAGGTTGTGCTTGGCAGGTTTATAGAGTAAGTGTGAGAAATGGTCTATGTTTACAGAATCAAAGTAGATGAGGAAGCCTTTAGTGCTCTGAAAATGGCAGGACTGGATAGGTGATTGTAACCTGTGTGAGTAGTTGGGAATAGTATGATGGACTTATTTTTGAATATATTTTATACCTAATAGTACTGTAGCTTTGTTTACTTAAAATAGTATACATTTTGGTAACAATTTAGGATTTAACAATATGATTTTATATCTATTATCATTATCACTGTTAATAAATGTTCCTCTTTTTAATGCCAGCACAATTAGAAAAATATTTTTTAATTTTAAACAGCTTAAATGACTTTTGTTTTTATTTTTATTTTTTCTGTTTTCTTTAAGCCATAAAGATGAGTTTACCATTATTCCTGTACTGGTTGGAGCTCTGAGTGAGTCAAAAGAACAGGAATTCGGAAAACTCTTCAGTAAATATCTAGCGGATCCTAGTAATCTCTTTGTGGTCTCTTCTGATTTCTGCCACTGGGGTAAGTCCTAGATTTTAACATATGGTGGATACTATGTATTTGTGGTTAAAGGGTTCCTTTCATTCCAAGCTCTGATTCTCAATTCTTTATCACTCTTGCAAAGTTGTATTTGTAGTAGCCATGTTTAAAAGTGAATAAAACAGCCTTTCGGTCATTTAAAAGGATCAGCAGAGGATATAGGCACATTTCCAAAGGCGACTGGTACAGTTGGATTCACACTGTGAGGGCATCCTTACTTTTGAACTCTTCTGATAGTGGGAGTTAAAGCCTGTTAGCCCCATATTTGTGTTGCGTACATATGGTGTAGGTTCTTGGAGGTCAGGTTTAGTAGATAGAACAAATTCTTCACTATGTGCTGTACTGGTCCTCTGACTTTCTTTTTTGTAATTAGTCTCTCTCGTGAATATTTTTTTGTCCACAATTTCAATCAGTTTTGTGAGTTGCCTTCTAATACTAGAATATAGAGGCTATTAGCACTGTGATCTTCACTGGTAATACTTTATTAAAATAAGGACTCCTAAGTGGGTTTTGTGATTATTGTAAATTAAGAGGAAGTATATTTTACAGTGACTAGATCAATAAGAAGTGATATATTGTGGATTTCCTCTTCCAGTAAACTGATTCTGCATTCTTTGAATGCTATTTGCTTTCATTTATCTTAACTGTCTCAGAATATTTCTTAAGTTCCATTCATTTTAGGATTTCTCTTTGACTCATTTCTTCACTATTTTAAGTCGTACCCATTTGTTCATTCTCTTCTGCTTTTATTATATGGAAACATAAGACCATACTTTTTAAGGTAAAGCACTAGAATGCCAGAAAACCTTCTCAGTTATCTAGGGAACCCTTTGCTTTCTCTTGCTGGAATTGAGTCAGTGTTTTACCTGCTTTCTTGGGTTCTCTCTTACATCCTTGTCTGAATAGAGAGTTATTAAGATATCCTTGCAATTCGACTATCTTCCACGGTATAGTTGTTAGGATGTGTGAACTGTTTGCACTAGTTCTCCATGAGTGTGATTGTCCTCCTAGGGAAAATGTGAAAACACCAGGATACCCTTTAGATTTCATTGTCACACTGGGAAGGGATTTGAAGGATGAAGAGGCTTCTGGAATCAAAACAAGTAGAGTTCAGAGAAGTTGTTAAACATCTTAGAGTGTACAGAATAATCCCCTACCTCTACTCAATGAAAAAATGTCTGGTTCAAAGTGTGTATAGTGCTGAGGTCAGAAACCTATCCTTAGGGTGTGAGGGTGGCTGGGTTTCCTTCTGAAGACTTTCTCTGGGTTCTTGAGTAGCTCATTTAGCTGTCTAGTTTGCATTATTCTTTCTGGCAGAAGTAATCGTTTATTCATGTAACTATATTACTTAGATGCTAGGGCTCAAGTAGAGTCTTAGAAGGGAATTCCTGTCTCATGATTAGAACTTTAGTCATAGTTGATCTTAAAAGTAAAGGGTACTATTATTAAAAAGCTGCTTTTCTCAGTGTTGTGAGTTTCTCTCAGGAACAAGACATGCTCATGTTTCAGAAATAAAAATTTTGAAGCAAGTGTTTTTTCCTTTTTTCTTTTTGAAGGCTCCTATGAATCACTTGATACTGTTCTCTTGATGCTGTTCTCCAGATTGCTCTTTCTAGTTAGCAACATAGGCAACCACAACATACAAATCTGCATAAAATGTGGGATATTTTGTTTTATGACAAGCTGTCACTGTGTCTAACCCAAACTTAGTCTTCTTGCTTCTGCCTTCGAGGTGCTGAGGTTATAGGCATGAGCCACCATGTATGGTTACCCAGGCTAGCACAAACTTGCAGACTTCTTTATCTGTCTCCAAGGTGCTGAAATTGCAGGTGTGAGCTACCAAGCTTGGTAAATAGATGTTAACATTCCTGCTTTACGTGTATATGGGCCATCGTCCTTCCTTCCTCACCAATAAAGTATTATTACTATTATTTTCTTTTTTGAGACGGGTTCTTCAGTGTAGCCCTGGCTGTCTTGGAACTCTCTGTAGACCAGGCTGGCCTCAAACTCAGAATCTGCCTTCCTCTGCCTCTGAGCACTGGGATCAAAGGCATTTGTCACCAACACCTGGCTTTTGTTTTCAAACAGGGCCTTTCCTTGTAACCTTGACTGGCCTGGAATTCACTTTGTGGACCAAGCTGGCCATAAACTCAAAGAGACCCACCTGCCTCTGCCTCTCTGCTTCTGTCTCCTGAGTGCTGGGCTTATAGGAGTCTACTACTACTGCCAGGCTAATAAAGAATTCTTAATACAAACATACCTTACTCTACAGTTGAGAGAGAAAAATAAATTTGTTTTTATAACTAAGATTCTTAAAAAGTTATAAGCTGTTTTTCCTCAGTTTCTGAAAAAAAATAATATTTGAGTTATAATATAGGATTTCCAGGTGATAATTGAAAAAAGAAAAGAAAATCCCCCAAAGTTTTCTAAGGCTGGTAAACATTAGCAGTGAAGACCATCCAGGCCTGTGTTTACATTTGGTGGTTAAGTGATGGAGCCTTTCCCAGAATTCCACATTTAGCCTCCATAATCATAACTAAGTCTCACTAAGTGCTCACTTTACTTACACGAGACACTAAATTTTTCTGGGTAATTTGGCCTGCAGTATGACAGATAGTGTTAGGTATGGCATGGATGATATTTGAAAATTGACATAACAGGAAATAATAATTGTCACTTTGTAAAGCAACACTTTCTGCTTTTACATGCTTATTAGCCAACTATAAATTAAGCCATCTTAGGAATCAAATTTAATGTTTTTTTCAAATTTATATTCCATGTCAACGCTTTAGCTCTTCATGAAGTTTGACGTTTATTTTTCTTTCTCTTTTCTTCCCCTCTTGTTGAATCTTGCCATCTCAGGCTGACCTTGAATTTGCATCCTTCTGCCTCAGGTTCCCCTAAGTGGTATCACAGGGATGCACCACTCATTGCATCATGCTTTTTTTTTTCCTACTTGTAAAGGATATGGTACATGTTGATTTTTTTTTTTTAAATTAAAACCATATAAAAACAATCATAATAGGTGAATTCTCAATTTCACAGGAATGATTCAGCTCTTCTGTACATAGGCCTTAAACATTTCGATGCTTTAGGTTCTTCATAATTCCAAGTAGGTGGTTTTTGAAGTAAAATTACTTAATTGATTATGGTGTACTTCACAAGTTATTCAGATAGATATACATAGTGGGCCTTTGTTTTTAATTAGGCTGCTGTTAGTGACACCTTTTTCTTCTTGGTGTTTGTTCTCTTTGTTTCTTGTCCGGCTTTGTGGGAATAGTGGCAGCCGTGCTCACACAGATGCTTGTTGCGAAGCTGTTGTCTCCTTGTTATCAGTTCTTTCTATAAAGATATATTTTGCTTTAATAGATTATTTTTAATTATTTTACATTATCAACCGCAGTTTCCCTCTCCCTCCCATGCTTTAATAGATTTTTATCTTTAGACAGATAACAGAGGGATAAAAGTAGAGACTAAAATATTCTGGTATTCTTTTGGAAATAAAAAAGGCATGTGAGGGGCAGGAACCTATGTTCCGTTATCTTGTTCTTCTGTCTCCTCTGTGGAGTTCCCTAAAATGTAACTTTGTGTTTTAATCTGTGCTCTGAATCTTGTCATCATGTAAGACATAAGAAAAATGCATCAGCACCATAGTATAAAATAGTAATAATCCTCTCTTCACCATACTTAGTAGCTTTTGATTTTTTTTGTCTTAACATATTTACCAAATTCTATTAATACTTAGTATACTTACCAAGTTCTATTGCTACATAGATAGCATGCTTACCAGGTTGTACATCCTGGAGAATGGTTCTAGGTAGGAGGAACTATTCTGCACTTCTTTCAGTTATCTAAGAAATTTTCATTCTGTTCCCCAAGTTTCAATTCTGGTATTTTCCATATATACTATTCTTGTTTGTTTTATGTCTAAACAGAAATTTATGTTTCCAAGTTCAGATGGATAGCTTTCATTACCATAATTTTTTAGCAAGCTATAATAAAGTTCTAAGCAAAATTAGACCTAAAAAATTGTAAGTGAAGTAATCTTCCATTAATTTGCCTTCATGGTGGTTTTACAAATAAGTTCCAATAAATTTACCAAGTGTTTATGACACTATTTTGTGAAAATATGAATATAATCTACTGTAATCTCTTCAGCAATATAAAATTTGTTTAGAATTATATCAATTCTTTTTTTTTTTTTTAATCATCTTGAGCTACTTACTCAAAGTGATCTTGCCCAAAGGTTTATACAATTTATACTATGTTCAGATTTTGATTCCCACCCACCCCCACCCCCACCCCCACCCCCTTTGAGATAGGGTTTCTCTGTATTGCTTTGGAGCCTACCCTGGAACTCGCTTTGTAGACCGGGCTGGCCTTGAACTCACAGAGACCTGCCTGTTCAGATTTCTTCTGTACTATTCATTAAGTGATTCATATATACTCTTTTTCTTGTTAAGTTTCTTAGTGCAAGGATATTTCCACTTAAGTGCTTAAGTTGTTTTGAGTATGTTAGCTTATTCCTAAAATGTATCTTATCGAAGGCTATACATTTGTTGTCTCAAATCTCTCTGTTCATCTTCATCACAGATTTAGGCTTTTGACCTTGTGCAGTATTGGTTTAAGGCTGATACTTTCGAATTGTAACAGAATTCAGGATGAATGGATGATAGTATCTAGTTGTTAGAAAGGATGATTTTTTGATAGAACACAGATAGTATTTTTTTGTGAAATAGATTTTTTTCTTTGACTGATTTTAGTTATAGGTGTTCCAGGTTTAGGACCCTGTTGTAGAATGGCCTGCTAATCTCCCTAATGGATTTGTGTATGGGTTCAAACATTTGAAAAAATGGCTCACCATTAGCAAAGTGATGAGTAAATGTACACAGAACAGTTTCTATTGGTCATATATCTGAAAGGCTTTCCTATTGATTGATATTTTGGGGGTTTTGTAGATTAAACATTTGTTAGGTCATTGCTTATTTCTGCAATATTTCAGTATAGGTTAATGTGGAGGTATTTAATTTTTTTCTTTTTGTTTTGAGATACTTAAAACATAGTGTTGGTTCTTGTATACATCCATTGTTGTTTGTCCTCATTAGTTGGTTGTTGTGTGTTAAACAGACATCCTTGGAGCTTCCTCTCCACACTCTGTGAATCCACTCATTAATCACCAGTCACCTTTGGAGATGGGAAAATTACTTACCTGTATTTCTTTTTCTCAGAAAGCGTGCTCTGGAATGGATTCACAAATGAGCTACCCTCCTTCCCTCAAAGAGTAAGGTTTCTGCTTTACAGGATTTTTTTCCTTGGGTTATTTTTCCTCTCATCTTTTGAATTTGAAAAGAACTGAGGGAAGGCACCTGAAGAACCCACTGACTTACTCCTTAGGGAGTTCCAGAGCTTGTCCTGCCCCTAGGGCGGTGTCCATGGCTCTTAAAGCTAGAAAGCTCATACTTGAAGTTGAAACAGGGGCTCAAAGAATCCATTTTCCCAGTGTACCTTCTGAAAGGATAAGTTTCAGGTAAGTAATTTTCTCTACTATGTGATATGCTTTATTCATACTTAGAAAAGGATATACAGTTCCTGTTCTCCAGTTATGGAGACAGCTGTTTGTTTATAGTCAGCTTCATAATTGCCCTGAAAGTCAGAAATATAAATATTTATAAGAATAAAATATATTTTCTCCTGAGATACATGCAATCAGAATTTACTTTAAATGAACAATTCAAAAGTAAAGATGCATTTTTGATCAGTGTATTATCCTAGTACTGTCATTTCCTTTACAAATGAATAAAGTCTTGAGAAATTAACTTTTAAATAAGTATCTTGACTCAGTTTTCCAGCAGCAGTTGACTTGTGTATTTGTGTGTGAATGCACATGCATGTATATGCTCATGTGCATGCATGCATACATACATACATATACATTCAGGCTAAATAAGATGAAAGCAACTATTTACTTCAGATTACATGCTGTATCTCTCTATTGACTAGGATGGGTTGTTCAAATAATTTGAAAATACTTGTACAATTTTAAGAATTATCATGACAATAGTATGAGTTTTTATGAGAAAAATATTCAGTGGCTGCATGTACTGAAAATTTAGTTTCTTTATTGATATGAGCTATTCATCGTTATATTTAATTTTTATGTTACTAACTGTGAGTTGGTCACAAAAGATAACAGGTAGCAAAGTACTAAATATTTGTTCCAATTGGTTTCATGTGTATACTCTCATTTGCATTGAATTACTTGATGATTTCAGTATTTTAAACTATTTCAAACATCTGTGCCTTCAGAAATAACTTTAAAGTTAGCTGGAAGGTCATCTGTATGATATGACATCACATAAACATACTGTTAGACTCCTTTCTTGCTTTCCTGGCAGGGTTGTTACTTGAAAATAGCTCCTCACTTGGAAGTGAGCAAGGACTTTGGAGTAGCAAATAAATGTCATAAAGCATCCAGGAATAGCAGTCTTTTATAGACACAAGGTTTACAGATAGGAGCAAGGAAGAGATTACCTGAAATAGTTCGGGTTTAAAAGAATCCAGACAGAGTACTTTGATTTCTTCTAGAATATTATTTTTTGAATAGTAGCAAGGAAACAGAATTTCCACAGAGATGGGCAGTTTTATCAAAAGAACATTGAAATAGATAGGAATGTAGTACAATAAATTTGAGTCAGTAGGTTAGGCTGATGAGATGTAGATTTGGCTTTATTTAGACATCTTACAACTATCTGGCAAGTGTGGAAAATGGGTTCAATTTTACAGTCCTCATGGTCAGACAGTCCTTATACTGTGTGTAATACACATTCTCTGAAGAAAAGCAAAGCTATAACTGCCTCTTAAAAATTTGAAAGAGAAACTTGATGCATTATTTAATATAAAGGCATTGAGTAGAAGTGCTTATCAACAAATCTGAAATCTGAATTTGATCCTTGGAACCCACAAGGTGGATAGAGAGAACCAACATTGCAGGTGGTCCTCTGACCTCCACTTGCACATTGTGGTATGTGTGTGCACTTGGACATGCATTTACATAAAAGTAAATTAAAATATAGAGGCATTGAGTGATAGGTGATCAATCATTGTTGTCTCTAAGAAAGAATTCTTCCAGTTCAGAGACTACAGTAGATATCCTACCATGGCTGGCTGCATGCATCATCTTTGTCATTATATTCAGAGGAGCAGACTCTAGCTTACATATAGCCTGTTCAATTCTAGGATTCCAGTTTTAAGAGATCTTTAGTAATAGCTCTGTGGGAAGTTAACAGTTATTACAGTCAGTGGCATTTGAAGATAATGTAAATAGTTAAAATATGAAAATTAAAGAATATGGTGTGATTTAGGGAAGGAGAGATGAAATACCGAGTTCTGTGGTATGTTTTTTTTTTTTTAAAGGATATCAAAGTGAATTTTATAATTTGGCACTGATCATTATATGTAAGATACAGTTTTCAGTAAGGTGGACAGGAAACTTAAAAATATAATAATCCAACCAAATCTGCTTTCTTAGTTGTGAGGCTAGAAGTTGGACTTATTATTAGTTCTAGATATGATGCCTAAGGCATAGTTGTGTATACCTGATGAGTATATTGAACATCATTAGAGATGCATTTTGGCAAAGCTTTAAAAGTTAGGGAAATATGGGCTGAAATGGCTCAGTTAAGAGCAGTGACTATGCTTCCAGAGGACCCAGCTTCAATTCCTAGCACCCAGTTGGTGGCTGATACCCAAATGTAACTCCAGTTCTAGGAGATCTGACATCTTCTGTCCTCTGCAAGCACCAGACATGCATGTTGTAAACAGACAAATATGCAGGCAAAACACCCACACACATAAAATAATTAAAATGTAAAAATGAAACATAAAAGAATGACACTGCTGAAAGTTATATTAGAGGTATCTCAAATACACCATAGTTAAATAGTCTGTAATTAGTTATAGATACTAACATTTGGTTTCATATTACTACAGTAGGAAGCAATGTATTTTCCAAATCTTTGGGTTTTTTTTTTTTTTTTTTTAATTTCTTTTTAACCTCTTCATTTGAAGAACAGTTGATCCTTGACTATTTTGTGCTTTTACTTTTAGCTGAGATTTCATGCCAGTGTACACAGTTGATTTATTCATTCTTTTGTGAATTCCATTCACATTGCATAAGGCCCATATATCAATCCTTTTGCTTAAAAAAGTAATGGCTGTAAAAATTGAACAAGCTTTTGTCAGGGAGAGTGGCAGTAATAAACTCTTTGAGTTGTTACACAAATAGTTTACTTAAGTCAGATTCTCTTGAGTCATAAATAGTCTTTGGGTTTACCCTCAATTCTAGATTGATAGAATGTTTAACAATGTTTCTAACTTTAAGCACTTTTGTTTCCTTATTCTTATATTGCTGGTGATTTTAAAGTTTCTGCAGTATGAAATAGTTTTTAACATCTTAAAATTCTGGTGATGTGTCATTTCCTTATTTATTACCCTCCCAAATATGCCTCTTACCTTTATGTTGAGGGCTCTTGGAAATTGATTCTTGCAGAGGCTTTAAGCTGAGCTTTGCCTTTTGTGAGAACTGAAATTATTTGGTAAGCGCTTGCTTTCTTTTTAGCTTCTAATTTTTCCCTATTTTATTTTGTACATGATATTTGTTTCAAGGTCAAAGGTTCCGTTACAGTTACTATGATGAATCCCAGGGGGAGATTTATAGATCCATTGAACATCTAGATAAAATGGTAAGTCTTTCAGGTGTGGGTTAATGCTCTAAAATCTTTTCTTTATTCCAGATTAGTGATTGAGACTCAATATGTTAACATATACAGTGGGTTAACAGTTGTTCCCTTTTTTGAATTAAAAGTACAAACTGTAATGTGTCCTTGAATGAATAATTTCTCTAAGAACTTTCCTTTATCATACTTCTGTTTGATTAGTGAGAATATTTAAGAGCAATTAGGTAGAGATTTTAATTATATTTTGGAGAAGTATTTGGTTTAAGGGGCTGCAGCATATTAATGCTAGTTTTGTTAAGCTGCAACAGTAAATGATGCTGGGATACATGGCTATAATTCCTTGCTGGCCATCTCAGATAACTTTAAGTCTTTCTGAACTTTGTTACTGTTCTTTGAAATTTATTAAATAACTTAGTTTTAATTTTTAGATATGGTTTCTTAATCGGCCAAACTTATACTTGAGTGATGCTAAAGATTTTATGAACTACTTGATGAAGTGTATATATATAACCTAAACTCTTAAGTGTCTGATTGGAACTCCAGTTTTTCAGTTAACACCCTTTTTCCAGTTTTTCAGTTAACACCCTTTTTCTTCTGGAAGTAATGACATTATAGCCCTTTCATTTTATGTTTTTGCTGTGCTGTGTCTCAAGCTCAGGGCAGTTGCTGTCCTGCTAAGCTGCACTCCAAGTCTGACGGCACGTTTACTATGACAGGTTTTAGTAATTAAGCAAACTTAATTAAGCTGAACTTCAGGAAGTTTTACAACTATATCATTTTAATGTTCTTAAGTTTTTAAAACTCCAGAAATATTTAGTTAGGAATTAATAGTGTATTCCGGATTTTTCTCAAAAAAAACTCCTAAAGTGAATTTACCATAGTGAAATTAATAACTTAAAAATGTTTTAATTTGAGTTTTGGTGTATTTCAACAAAACCTCTTATAAGCCTATTGTTATATATTAATTTGTATTTTAATTTTTCATTTATCATATTCAATTTGAACTTGAAATGTCTGTGGTCTTTAGCCTATGCCTATTAAGGAAACTACAGAAAGTACCTTAAGAAAACTGGATTACTTGATGAGTGCAAATCATTTGCTTTTCTCCCCTTTTGTCTTTTGCTCATTTTTGTAGATGTTTAGATTACTTTTTTTGGTCACTGGGCTTTCCAGTGTTGAATTTTATCTTTTTTTTCCTAAATGTAAAATTAAAAAATATAATCCTTATTTTTTCTTGAATTATTGATAGTTATACTTTAAATTAAAGAAATGATTCTGAAAATATCTGTATGGTATAAATCTCCTCTCTACCTAAGTGATTAGACTTGCAGTCTCCTTTCCCTGTTAAATTGTTCCAGGTATGACCTGGGTCCAGGACCTGAAAAATGATTTAAGGATAGTAGGGTATGTGGAATGCATGAGCCTAAGGTGTACATCAGTGAGTAAAAGCTATCCCAGGCTAGCTCCTCTATGAGTGTTAGCCAGACCTGAATGTGCGTTATTATTAAAGAGATGTTTCTTCATTAAAAAGTCACATGAGGAGTATTCATTGTAGCAGGAGGACTGTCACTCATTTGCTCTGTGATCTTTAAGGTCATGTCAGGTCTCTAGTCCTTCCTTTTTTGTCTCTAACAGTTATTAGTATATTTAAGTAAGGAATCTGGTTTGAATATACATACAGAAGTAGATATAGCATTGGGTTATACCTTTCAAAACTGTATCCATTAGTCACATATATTTGACATATGAACACATATATGAACACTGTTGATGGGTAATATGACTTGCTATTTACTGCCAGTATAAAATATACATTGATTTCACTTAGAATGAAACAAAACTCCTTCAACAATGATTTTTTATCTTTATTGTTTAATGAAATTAAAATTAATAGATTGAATTAAATATTTTACAATTAATTTGACTTCCATTTTATCTTTTAATACAGACAGTAATTTTTTAAAATTACACATATGGCCTACATTATGTTAATTGTGCATTTCTGGTCTGGATGGTGGTAAACATTAAAAAAAAATTTTTTTTTGAGAGGTGGGTATTACTATGTAGCTTTGTCTGACTAGAAACTTACTATTCGACCCAGGTTGTCCTCAAACTCAGCATTCCTCTTGTGGTGGGGTTCTAGGCATATGTTACTGTACATGGCTGGAGATAAACATCACTGTGTGAAGGGCAGGGAGAAAGGAGGGAGGTCAGTGCCATTGTCCAGAGAGAATGGAGCTAAGGAAAGGGTAGTTAGGTCAGAGGACACACTGATGTAAGTGGTGAGGGAGTCAGAGAAAAGCCAGTAAGAGCCCAGCCTAGGGGAACTAAGACTGAGTGATGTGAGGAGAAAGCTTTTTACCCAGCAGGGACAAGAGTATCCAGTTAACTTTGTAAGAATGGTTTCACAAGAATTAAGTTAGAAGCTCAGTCGGAACAAAGAGGTGTCCAGTTGGCAAGAATGTTCTCTGTTCGTTTGACAGGAAGGAGCATTGTTTGAATGTTACCTGGCTGGAATGAGCTGATCCACCGAACATATTCAGAGGAGGACTTTGTCTTCCCCTTTTTTTCCTACTTCATACCCTTTATATGACAGTGACATAAAACTTTATCTCCACTCATACCTACCTTTGCTTTCTAAATCAGGATGGAAGTTGAGATCATTCAAAATCCACAGTAGCATTAATCACTAAATTTCAGAGTTGTTTTTTGGTTTTGACTCTCAAAATATTATCACTAATGTGGTTTCCATTCCTCCACCTGGCTCACTTCTTCATTTCTTCTATTTGTTTAGGAATGACTATTTAGGGGCTGGGGTTTGGTAACTCAGCAGTAGAGCAACATGCTTAGTGTGCATAAACTGTAGTGTGTGCTTTTGTCCACAGATACCTGTTAGGAAGAATGACTGTGTATCTGTGAAATAGGAACTGTTTGTTAGTGATATGCATGGAATTTCCTTTTCATTAGAATTGTCTTCGTTTGTTCATTTCCAAGCTAACCTCAGACTTGCAAACCTCCTGACCTTGTCCTAATAGGTACATGCCAGAACACCCTGCCTCAACATCAGGCTCAAAAGGTGCTTTAGCACCAAAAAACTTCCAAAGCACATGAGGGAAGAAGGGAGGATGTGTAATGAGTGTATGTTTAACAACAGTTTGCATTTAATTTTATGAAACAGTACTTTTAGCACCAAAACCAGTAAAAATATCTTGATCCAGGACAGCTCTTTCAAAGTCCTTATTTACCAGCTTAGTATTTTCACTGGAATGTCACATAAACAATTTACAAACTCAACATGGCAACAATGAAAACTTGTGATTTTCTCTTGACGAAAGTCAGTTTTTGCGGACTTTTAAGAAGTCATTTGTTGGTAGCTTATACTTCCTCAGCTGCTATAATTTTCAATCTCAAAAAGCCAAAAATAAGCTCAAACAGATTACCTCCGTTCCCCAGGGTTCTTCTATGTAGCTGTCCTGGAACTTGCTCTGTAGACCAGACTGGCCCCGAACTCACAGAGATTCCTTTGTCTCTGCCTCCCAAGTGCTGGGGTTAAAGGGGTACACCACCACCACCTCCTGACCCCAAACAGATTCATGCAAACTCACATCATATTGTGTTATTCTTCTGGTCCAAATCTATAATATTGTCCCATTTCAGTAGAATCTCTGTGTTTACATCAAATGACCTAATGGGACCAGCATGATACGCAAGCCTACTTTCTCTTCTCTTTTCTACTTCTCTCAGTCTGCTGTGGACAGACTGTTGGTTGATACTGCCAACTTCTGTTTTTTGTTCTTTTTGTACTTAACTATTTCACATAGATAACTCAAGTTTTTGCTTTTTAAAAACAGGGTCCAATTATGTAGCTATGACTAGCCTTGACTAACCTTGAACTCTAGAAGATCAGCCTGCTTCTGCTTCTGTTTTTCTGTTGTTATATGAGGTAGAAATGGTACAAGTAATTAGGAGTTTTACCTAAGTCAAAAGTCTTACAGATAGAAAACAGTTATTTGTGTATAGAATTTTCTTAAATCCTATCAAACCTTACTTGATGTTGGGGACAACCAAAATATGTTGGTACTATTTTCTTACGGTCTTCCTGTGAACAGCTATGTCAGCTTCCCAGCTTATTTCTATTTTGAATACTTCTGCTATGTGACTTCTTTTTTTTTTTTTTGGTGACTCATATCTATTGTCTGTATGTCTATGAATCGTCTGTGTTGTAATTCACAGTATAAGTTTATGTGAAGTACAGAGTGTACTGATGTAATTTACATGGTTTTGAAGATTGCTCTGTTGGTTGTATAGAAAGCAGATTCTACAAGATGAGGTGTGGCATTTTTAGGGAAGAGATGATAACTTGGAGATAGTGGCAGTGGGTTGGAAAGAAATGGATCAAATGAAGATTTTTGAACAGGAGGCAGAGGACCTTTCCTGATTGACTCTTTACTGGTTGGAGATGTGAGTTTGGGAATGATAGTAAGGTTGCAGCCAAGAAGAGATGGCCCATGGTGGGAATAGTTAAACAACCTGGCATTATACTGAAGATACCCATGAGACTCTGAGAACAGAGCTGTCTATCCGTGTCCCACATCTTCCTCACTAACTCTGTTGGTGAGTTTGTGTTAACTCCCTATGTCTGGTGACGTAGATCATGGACTGGCTTCTTAGAATTTTTCCTACTTAGTTTAGAAAGGAGAGTTGTGTTTATTGCATGAGTGGTTGTATATAGGGAACCAATAAGCCCAGGCTGACTTCTAAGTCTGCCCCAGATTTCCTTCCACTAGATGACCGATTACCAAAACCTTACTTAAAAAAACCTTACTTTAAAAAAAAAAACAAAACATGGGATTGGACTTCAAAATAAACAAATAGTTGTTGTGTGTTGGTGTACCTGATCTCAGTATTTGTAGTAATGTTTGACTTGGATTGATTTTTGTGGAGCACTTACTGAAATATATTTACATGTAGAATTTTTGAAATGTCATAAATGTATCTTCTTAGACTTATAAGCTTTAGAGTATATGAATAGGAAATAATAGTTGGCTCTTAATAAACTCCAGTGGCTTTTTTGTTTAAGAATATAAAAACGTTAGTATTTCTGAATATACTAAAAGTTGAGTATTGATGGTCTGAAAATCTAATCTGAAATGCTCCAAAATTCAAAACTTTTTTGATGTCACAAGTGAAAATTGCAAACCTGCATGTGACAGGTGACAGATATAAGAGCACTAACAGAATCATGTAAAGTTGCCTGAGGCAATGAGATGTGTAAAACATATATGAAGTATTAATGAATTTTGTATTTAGGGCTTTGGTCCCATCCCCAAAATATTTTATTTACATACAAATACTAAAAAACCTACCAGAAACAAATCTGAAACACTTCTGTTGTCAAGTATTGATTTGAATAGAGCATGTTCAACCTGTAAGAGCTATCCATTTTCAAAGTTAGTGGGCTTAAAAAAAAAAAAAAAAAAAGCCTTTTAGTTTATAAGAGTTTGAAATGTATAATTATTGAGTTACTTAAGTGGTTTTTTGTCTTGTTTTGTTTTGTTTTTTGAGGCAGAGTTTCTCTGTGTAGCTTTGGAGCTTGTCCTGGAACTAGCTCTGTATAGACTAGGCTGGCCTCGGACGCACAGAGATCCGCCTGCCTCTGCCTCCCTAGTGCTGGCATTAAAGGCATGCCCCACTAATGCCCAGTAGGTTTTGTTTTTTAATTGGACAATAATCTTACTATTACTCTTAAAATGTTAGAAAGTAAGCTATTCTAAATTGCAAAAGAACATACCTTTTCTTTCTGGAAAATATTCACAGCTGTAAGCTTTGAATGTCTGGGAAACCAATTATGAAAATACACAGAAATATAAATATGTATAGGGAAATTGTCTTATAAATGTTATAGTATAAAAAATAACTAGCATAGAATTGTAAACTTTGAAATGCTTATGATTTTATTGGCTTTTTTTGTAATAGTATTTTGTAATTATGCCAGTATTTATGCCAACAAGCAGAATGTATTTTATGACACTGATCTTGTAAATTTTTGGTTTCTTGAAATATCAGCCATATTTACATGTATTTTCAATATATAGTATGTGGTGTCATTTTGCTATGCAAATTTTTTGGGAGTATACCTTTTTACTATGCTAATTTGGGGAGTTTCATTACTGATATCGGCAAATTATTTGGTAGGGAGATTCTGAAAATGTTATTGCAGCCATTCAATTTATTAATTTATTGATCACTTTGTTTAATGCGAAAAGCAGCTACTTTCTTTTCTTTCTACTATTTCAAAAGGAGAAATTGTCAGGTGCAGTTTACTAAGTCATGATTCTTTCTCTTGAATTTATACCATAACTCCCTCATTATTTGACATTATTCTTTCTCTGTAAAGTAGCCACTTACTAATGCCTTGGCTCTTAACACTGCTGCCTTAGGATAGGGTTTTGTTTTGTTTTTGGCATACAATTATTTATACTGTTGAAGTTTTCTCTTGATTCCTCTTCAGGAAACAAGGACATTTCCTTTTCCTTAACATATATCTATCTTTAAATGAATGAATTACAGTTCTGATACTTTATGTTCTCATTAACTATGTGGTCATTATTAAACAGGCATGGTTTTTCTTATTTATAAATACATGTAAAATGTATTTATACTCTTCTGTTGGGCTGTTATTTGTTTTATAATAATAGCTATTTTGTTTAATGTAGATACATTTTTGTTTTGCTTTAAAAGTGGGGAGGTACTTACAGAACTCTGAATTTGCAGCTCTTTCAGTATCACTTGCTCAGTTTCAGATTGACCCTTGATATCATGGGCTTTTAGCCATTGCTTGGAGAGTCAGAAAAATGATAAATTTGATACATACACTCCCAAAGTTAGGACCTTAGCATGTGTTCTGTAGATTTCTAGCTAAGCTGCTAAATTGTGAAGTATTTGCATACTATTGAGGGATAGAGATAGGCTTTGATGTTTCTAGTATCTCTTTCTAATTTGAAACTGGAATGTGTTGACTAATTTCATTGTATATGGGTTTTATGTAAATAGTCAAGCCCTAGGGAGCTTTCTGTTGCCTGCTCTTTAACTCACTAATCACACCTCCAGGGTTGTTAAGAATAGGTAAGTTACCTAGGCATATTTGGGATGCATTTTGGTTTTTCATCATCTTGGAATTTGGATAATAGTATTGAATTAGCATTTTTGTCTTTTTGAATTTTGGTACCACTAATTCTACACTTATTATCAAGTATATGTGATATGTTTGTCAGTATTTTGTACTAGTCACTGGATGTCCCATTTTATAATTTTATCCTCATACTTTTATTTATGTACTTTGTAAATTTTCTGGGTTGGAAAGGTTCATTCATGAGAAAAGCTCCCATTTCCTCTATCTTTATAAAGACATGCCATTAAACCATCCTGTTTGTCATAGGTTTGAATGGAATGGAATTAATTCCTATCTAGCAGGCACTTAATACACTTAAAGAATTTAAATTTTGACACATTTTATCTCTTTATTTCCATTTTTTATTTTGTATTTCTCAGTTTATCTTTATAATTTAATCAGTTTAATCTTTATTTTGAGCTTCTTATTTAATAGTATCTTCGCTATATTTGAGTATTTTATCTCTTCATTAATTATTTCTTGGTCAGTTATTTGGATTCCTTGCTTTAAATGTCATTCATTTTCTACTCTTAGAATTTATAGCAGTATATAAGTATGATGCTTGTTCCAAACATGCTCAGAGATTTTGTTACTAAAGTGTATGTAGGAACTTCTCATCCTAGAGCTAAGTGGATTCTATTTATGGCTAGCTGTCTTAACCTTCATTCAGGAGCATTAAACTTCTCATAATGTGTGTACCAGTTGCAGTTACATCAATGTGTGAAGAATCACTAGTAAAATACTTGTTATATTGTGATAAAGTCAGTGATTATTGAGACAGAGCCTATGATTAGGAACTTTTTATGCCCATTTTCATGCATTGGAAAGTTATATCTTGACTATCCATATTTCTGGAAGAGAGTTATAACTCCATTTTAGTATTATTACTTGTTGGTTTAGAATTACTGTTTCTTTGCATCATATTGGGTATTTTAGGTTTCACTTTCAGTATTTCTTTAAGCTTGTACCAAATGTTATTGTTGGCCCAAAAAAAGTCTGCTTGTCAGGAGAAAATTAACATAGCATTAAAAACTAGTTAAGATTGGTTAGTTACTAGTGTATAAGCACAGTGATTCTACACTCATATTCTTAAGTCTTATTCTAGAATAGTTTTATGGAAGATGTGGGTATTTTGAAAAAGTTTTGGGTACAGTTAAGGTTTTGAAGTTTCTACTATAAAGCTTTATGTCACTTATTAACAACGGCCATTTCCAGATGACTTTATTTAGTCATTTGTCTGGTATTCTCTGTGCTTTTAGACTGTTAAGGCATGAATAGACTGTAGCAATCACAGAATTTTTCAAGTAAGGCCACTGAAATAACTATTTACATTTTTCTCAGAAGACATTAATCTATTATATTGAATACAGATACAGAGAGGGGTTGATCTAGATAAAATAATGTATGGTTGGGTATACAAATTAGATTTAGTGATTTACTATTTCAGTGAACAAAGTTGCTCTGTTTTAATGGATTAAAAATGTTATTTGAACTGGTGAAATGACTCAGCTGGTAAACATGATTGCAACCAAGTCTCCTCACCTGAGTGCAGTCCCTGAAGCCCACATGGTGGGAGGAAAGAGCCACTCCATAAACAGTCCCCTGGGGTCTAACTCATGCCTTGGCAAAGTGGGTGGCTATAGTTTTTCTTTTTTTTTTTTTTTTTAAAGCTGTGCATATGTGCATATACACAAATATATGTCAAACAACTAAAAGATGTGAATACTTTTGAGACTGCAAAATTGAGTATTAGCAAATGTTCTGCTCATGGCGGTTTGTTTAGCAGTACTCTAAAATTTCCTAATTACAAACTTCAAAGTCAAAGTTTAAAATAGAGAGTGAAAAGTTTCCTTCTTAGATTCACACCAACCTGTTACAAAACTCCCCATTGGCCTAAGGAATGTTGAATAAAATATGTTCAGTATTTTTTTAGATTGTTGTATTTTATCAGATTCCTAGATAACCACTAACTGTTTAAAATGTTACACAGCTATAAATCAAACTACAGCTTTAAACAGCTATCAAGAAAAATTAGTTTCAGATTTTTTTGTGTGTGAAAATTTTTACAGATCAGCTTTTGTAACTATCCTTTATGTAGGGAAAATACAACAACATTGTAACATGTGAAGTAAATGAAGTAAGTGAAATAAATGTCCACTGATAAAGGTGATTTATAAGCATCTAAACTTTAGAAAATAATCCAGAACATTTTCTATACATAGTTAATTATTATAAGATTACATTTCATGAATGATTTTGACAATTTCAAGGATTATTTTATTATTTTGTCTATTTTTAATTGAGAAATTTATAAGTAAATTTAAAATATAATTAAGAAATAATAAATTTTGTCTTTTATTTCTTTTCTTTTTTAGGGTATGAGTATTATAGAACAATTAGATCCTGTATCTTTTAGCAATTATTTGAAGAAATATCATAATACTATATGTGGAAGACACCCCATTGGGGTGTTATTAAATGTGAGTATCCTTAAGAAGCCTTGACATCTGATTGCTATCCTATTTCAAAATAGCTAAACTTTTACCATTTCAGTACATCTGTAACATCATTGGCTCTGTGCATTTTTTCTAATAACAGCATA
Organism: Cricetiscus sungorus; assembly: GCA_030556225.1. Taxonomy (NCBI): domain Eukaryota; kingdom Metazoa; phylum Chordata; class Mammalia; order Rodentia; family Cricetidae; genus Cricetiscus; species Cricetiscus sungorus. The sequence goes on from JANBXA010000651.1 coordinate 68,243,683, forward strand.
ATTATAGGTTTCTATTATTTGTTTATATGAGTAAATTCATCACAAGAATACAGGTCAATAATTTCTGTTAACAGTTATTTTAAAGATTGTCAAATCTTTTCTTGACTCAGTCAATGCTGATATGCTTGCTTTCCTTTTCAGAAGATTGAGTTTCAGGTTTGTGTGTCTGCAATCATGTGGGTGCATATACACATGAATGTTCTATACACTATGAGAAATTAAATGGATGCTCTTTGTGATCTAACAGTACAAAATAGGTTGTGTGTGTCTTTTTTCTCATAAACAATAGTGGTAAAACTTAACTTTATTTACAAAGTATCAGGAGAAGCCAGGCATAATGGCACATGCCTTTCATCCCAGCACTGGGGAGGCAGATGGATCTCTGTGAGTTTGAGGCCATCCTGGTATAGGTAGTGAGTTCCAGAACAGCCAGAGCTACATAGTTGAGACCCTGTCTCAAAATAAACAAACAAAACAACAGGGAAAAAAAAAAAGAATCCCAAGAGAGAAGTTTTGGTTTAGTTGGATTTTAGATAAATCACATTTGTTTACCTCCTAATAAATATGAGTTTTCTTAAAGAAAATGTAACACTCTTTAAGAAGAATGAGAAAATGTCTTCTTAGGAACATGCAGTAGGCTCGTTCAATTTGTTTGGAAAGGTATAGAAGAGGAGGAGCCAGCAGGTGAAACAAGAAGCTTGAAGGAACTGTTCTTTTAGGAAGCTTTTTAATCTTGAAAAACTATCAAACACAGTTGAAGTTGTTCATATTGATTGAAGAAAAAGTTTGTCAAGGACCTAAGTTAATTTCTGGAACTTAGGTTAGTATATGCTATACTAGTTTTTTAGAGTCTGCATTGAATCAAATAGAGTTAGTCTGGTGTTTTGTATGAAAGAAATTACAAACAAGTACATAGTTAAGGTAAAAATTATACCATACTTTCATATATCTGTGAGTTAAATAGACATTTCAGACTCAGTCTAAGTCAGATGAACAAAAGCCTTTATTATGTTAAGATGGGTGGCCAAGATCTAGAGAATAGAGAAAAGCATACTTCAATTATTTAGAAGCTAGGTTGGGACATACTCTTTGTGAAAATGAGATAATGAGGTTTTTCTCAATTTAGTATGAGGCAGCAGACGTTCAAGAAAGGGTCATATAAGTTGGTTGTCAAATATGCAAAGTCAAGCTCCCAACATTTGTAGTATTGATTTTTTTTATATGATGTGTGTCATAATCGACGTTTTCTTTTTTTAGGCAATCACAGAGCTCCAGAAGAACGGAATGAATATGAGCTTTTCCTTCTTGAATTATGCCCAGTCAAGCCAGTGTAGAAGCTGGCAAGACAGTTCAGTGAGTTATGCAGCTGGAGCACTCACGGTCCACTGAAGCTCTGACCCTCAGGGACGCCACCTGCACAGACTCACACTCTGTCCGGGGTCCAGCCTAGCCTTTACCAAGATGTTGGTTCTGGTATGGGGGGATTCTGAAACCTCAGACTAATAGAACTCTCTTATCTTCTTTTCTAGTAGGTGTAGTCCTCCTTAATTTCAACTCATTTAAAAAATGCTTTATAGGGGCAGTGGAAGGAAGGCTGGAATCAGAATATTTTGATTAAAAAAGAAAAGATGACAATGTAAAGGCCCAATTGGCATACAGTTTTTGAAAATGACTTGTAAAGCATTTAGCATATCTGAAATTTGCACTCTTTGCAGGCTCATGCACATATATTCCGCTTTCAGAATAGTTTTGCAGATTGTACACAGACAAAAAGGGTGGAAGCTTTTTAATAAAAGAAATTGCATTTATAAATGATCTGTATTAGAATATAAGAAATTTCCAGTTATAGGCAATTACTACCCATGTTGTACAACAGATACCTTCTATTTTAGTTGCTAATAAAGGGCTACACAACTCAAAATAGTCTGATTTAAACTTATTGCTTTGTGGTATAAATGGAAATTTGTTTTTTATTAATTCCTTTTCAGAATTTTTGTTGAAATAGCAAGCCTCAGCTCCTATGTAAGAACATCAGAATATATTTTTACATTTATGTGATTTTTTTTAAATCACAGAAATTATAGTCATATAATTTTAAAGTTAACTTTCAAAATTATAGTCATTTCTTTTTGTGTCTGACATACCCTCATGTCATGATTATATTGTAGTAGAATATAAATTCAAGATACTTTAAAAAGTAGATTTAGTCCTTTACTTCAAATTCTGTGTTTGATAGTCTGCAAATGAAGAAACATTGAGGAGTGTTATTAGTGTGTTTCAAGTCATTGCAGACCATACACCACCATGTTTTTTTTTACTGCTTTAAGCAACTTGACTCTTTTACTTGAATTTTTAGCAAAAAAAAAGAAAAAAAAAAACATTGACAATAACAGTAACAAGGTCTACTGGACTGTAGTAGTCCTGCAAAAATTTGTTTTTGTTTTTGTTTTTTTTTTTTGGGTGGGGGCATGATTTTTGGTGCGGCTCTTCCAACTAAAATAATGGTATGGTGTTGTATTCCTTTATCATAGATGTATTCTAGTCATTTTGGCAAAAAAAAAAAAAAAGTAATTCATTAAGCCATCATGCATGTTCTCCATTATATACCTATTTTAACATAACACTGGGTGTCTATATCACATTGGATAGTGTTTATATCTTCAGTGTTATGCCTAAGTAGCACAATTTTTAGATGCCTTGCACCAATTTTCTTTGGAGATTTGCATTTCTTATTTAATAAATACCAATTTTATATACTCAAGAATGAGAGAAAATCTACCTTTTAGATTCTAAATTACCTACTTATACATGTAGGGATTATACTCTTATACATCAATGATTTATTTTCCATTATTTAGATATGCTTTTGAGTACTATAAATATTCTTTATTTAATACAGATTATAAAAATTTCTGAATTGACAATAGTGAATTTTTGAAGTAATGTTTTCTGAGTATAAAATTTGAAAATACTGAAAAGTCAGAAGAAAAAAAATTTAATCTACAATCTCACTACCCAGAGATACACTGTTAAATGTTTTCTGTATTTACTTTTAGTCCTTGTGTTCTTTATGAGTGTGTATGTGTTTGTGCGTGCACAATAACAGAATTGAGATTTTAATGCTCATACAGTTGCATTATACCCTGTTACCCTAAGTACCTACTACCTATGTCTTTGAAAACACAATTTAAAAATTGCTGCCTAATGTATTACACTATATGAAGATGATCAGTTCTCTCTTTGAATGTTAGGCAGCTTCTATTCTTCCACAATTTTATAATGGGATGGACATTCTATGTAAAATCTGAACTCTATATTAGACCCATTCTCTAGGATATAATCATAAAAATGAAATAAGTGGTTTACATGGTAAGAATTTCTTAGCCCCTTTAAAATATGCCAAATTATTTCTAATTGCACCAAATTAACAGCACCCTTCATCAGCATCATTTCTTCTAATTTTTGACAAATTGTTAAACAAGTAATTTTTTTTAAGACTTTCTTTCTAATCATTTATTGTCTTTCTATAAAATGAGGATGGTTTTTGAGAAATAACATATAAGAGAGATGTCTGTCTTAGAAGTGTTTTATATTGTACTTTTTTGTTTCCTTATTTGTTTTGAGGCATGGTTTGCCTGTGTAGATCATACAGACCTGGAACTCTGTGTAGTCTGGGATGACCTCAGACTCATGTATGAGTCTCTCCTCATCCTCCAAAGTGCTGGGATTGTAGGAGTGTAGTACTGTGTCTACCTTGTTTAAAACTAGAGTATTCCAACATCAGTTTGTCCTTTATTATTACCTGTTTTTGAGTAGAAACAGTTTTGAACTGATCATGTGTTCGGTTCTAGTTCTGTCTCTGCCAGTAACTAATTAGTTTCCTGAAGTGGTGTTTTTCCTGTCCTGCTGAAGCTTCCTTATCTGTGTAGTATTCAGATGGTCTCTTAAGCACCGTCTTGTTTTAGAGTGCTGGGTTTTGCCTCTTTAGTTTTTAATAGATTTTGGTGTAACATGTTAGATAGGTATGTGGTTGCTTTAGATATTTTTATTTCAACTCTACATAGGAAAATGAAAGTAAAAACCTTGTTATTTTAGAGAAAGCGGGATTTAATTGACTACTAATACTATGATAACATCTAAATTATTGAACTTAGCCTTCCTATTTTAAGTGCCTTTAAAAGTTTTGTACTTCAAATATAAAATGTGAAATTATCATGTAGTTCTGTAATACAGTTCCTTTGTTAAAAACTTATGAATTATTTTCAGCAACCTTTTATTTACCTTGGATCATACAGAAAAGTGTATTTGTGGAGTCCCCTTTCTTCCACTTGTCAGTCCTTAAGAAATGTTACTCTAGAGATAAGCTAATTGAACAGGTAAGTTAAGTACTCTGCCCTGGGAATAACAGGCCAACATAAAGAATAAAGAACCAGTGAAAGTCCAGTGCTTACATTTGTATTTTCCAGTTTGGTGTTATTTCCTGAGCACTAGTTAATGGTTTGATTATAGCTGTTATAGTTGCTTTGGAAGCATGTAGCTCATTCCCCTAGATTAGAGGTTGGCAAATGTTTTCTTGAGGGACCAGATAATTACTTTTTACTTTATATGCCACAGTGATCTCTGATCTGCCATTGTAATACAAGAGCAGCCATAGACAACATGTAACCAAACAAATGTATATATGTTTAATAAAAATTTAATTTATACTAAGATGGAATGCTGGAATTGGCCTGCAGACTATAATTTAACATTTCTTATCCTAGATGGTATAATTGGCTAATAATCTAGCAGTAGCCTGCAAGAGGTAGTAATGTGTCTCTGCCATGTTAGCCTTCTTTTAATTTGATGAAGTGTCAGGGGCTGGATTTCTTATTGAGTGTTCACAAAGGTAAGTGGGAAGTAGGGAAAATTAGGAGCACCTTGAAATCCTTGTATTTACAGACGTACATTGGGTTTGTTTTGCTGCTGTCTGCCTTGCTATGTAGCCAAGGCTGTCTGTTCCCAAATGTCCTTAGAGCTGGTATTACAGGTATGCATCCCTAGGCTTGTCACAAGTGAACTGTTTCACATGAGTATTTCAGTATATCAGACAGATACTTTCAAAGTTTGTTGACTTTTGCCATGTAAAGACTTGAAAAAGTACCCTTTTCTATCACTTATTTTATTAAAACAGTGACCTATAGTAAATTCAGAATAAAGGAGAGAAATTTAATTCAAATATTTCTAGTTGAAGTACTATTTCATCAAGGATCACAGAACACCTCGTCAGGTGGTACGTACTGTCAGCCCTGCAGACCTAGGTATTTTCCAAATGTTGTTTATAGTTGCCAAAATAACTAGTTATTAGAAACTGTACTGAGGAGACTTAATAAACCACATACATGCTCTTGTTTAGACTGGAAATTGTACATCATTGGATTAAATCTGACAATGTACACAGTAAGAGAAACAGAAAGGCCTGTGTGGAACATGATGTAGTTGAAGGAATAGGTAGCATTTATTTTTGAAGAGTAAGTTTAAGAGTAAGTAATATGTCTGTGACTGCGACTCAAGAGGACTAAAATTGTTCTGTATTGTTCTAAGTTGATTTTTTTTTTTTTTTTTTTTGCCTTTAATTCCAGCACATCACATGAAGGGCAGAGGCAACTGGATCTCTGTAAATTAGGAGCCAGTTAGGTGTGTGTAGCTAGGTCTTGGCTAGCAAGGACAATGTAGTAAAACATCCTCTCCAAAAGAAGAGAAGTAGGAAGCTTAAGTTTCTGGACCACATTAAATGTGATGTGTGAACATTTCTGATGATAATTGGCTCTGTTCTCGTCAAATCACTGGAAATATTCAAACAAAAACTAGATCGGTGATTCTCCAAGTAGCAGGGATACCAACTGAAACCGTTTTGTGAATAATAGTGTGTGTATTTTAAACATTAAATTTTAACAGATTATAAATTATTAAAATGATGCTTAGAGCTTTTGGCTAATTCTTTAATGTAAAGATGTCAATACAAAGCAAATTCTACCAGTCCCTAATACACATTGAAGTTGTTGTTTTGGTTTTTAAATAGCTACTTTCTCAAACAGGTACTTCTTCAAACTGGTGTTTGAAGAACAGCTATATCAGTGTGAGGGTGGTGTACTGGACTGAGAGAGGCTGCTCTTTTTTAGACTTAGCACTCTCAAAATATTAGTGGGACCGACAGCAGCAGACAGATACATTTTTCTGTTATATTCTATTATGGCCAGCATATACCTGCAAATAGGATCACATTGCATGGCATATTGTCACAATAGATCATCCTGTTTTATAAATGGCCCCTCCAATAATTGCTGGTGCCTGAGACCTTGGCTTCCTTAAAATTGTTGTGGATAAATTCTGTTTGCTTAGCCTTATCTTCCTGAGTTCTTAGAACTGTTAAGAGGTTGAATGTCTCCAATAGCATTTATTTGAGATTTCAGACTGGTTTATATCTAGGGTCTATTGTGTTTCTATTTCCCTTTCCTTCCTGTGTGTGTGTGGTGGTGGCTGTTTTAAATTTCAACACAAAGTTTTGGCTATTAGCCTATAAAAAATAATGAGAAAATTAAAACAAGTTCTTCTACTTTTGAAAGCCATAGGTAATATAATACAATTAAGTTTTTTTGTTGTTGTTATATCAAGTATACATTTCTTAATGCAAAGTTAATTTTGTGTTTGATATAATCATGTACATTATCCCTGTTATCACAAATAATGAAACCAAAGAAGACATAAATGCCATTACTAAAAAGCAGTTGAAGGCCAACTATATTCAACCGTATAAGCAGGCATGAGTGCTGATCTTTGAATCTGCCAACATAAAATTCTGAAAAATATTCAAAATTTACTGACTAATATTCTGAATTCCTCACTCAGTGTGATGTTATATATTTAAGTAAAACTAAAACACAATGAAAACAAAGTAGACTATATTGACTGAATTTTGTGTTTTAAAATTAAATACTTAAACTGTAAAATCAGTTTTAATAAAGGTATTTTAAACTTGACTTTTATAAATGGAATTCTTTTTGACAATTTTTTTATTTGGAATTTATTCATTTGAATATAAGACAAAATAGACATTCAGTTGGTGTTCAGTTCTAGTAAATTGAATTTTGAAGGATGGGGAAGAAAAGGATACAATAAAGTGTTTTCTACAATATTGAGAACACATCTTTTAATTGGAAGCTTTTTCCATTTTTTGGTTTTAACTGTGGAAATTAAGTTTCTAACTAAATCAAAGGAGGGTAGAATTTCTTTTGTTAAATGTATGTAATGCCAAGTGGAGTGAGTGGTAATTAATTTACCTGTTGTATTCAGAACCGTTGGTTTGTGATTCCTGGTTTGTTTTGCTTTTACACAGTATCCCATGGTGTTTATCCTTACCTCAAGATATTGGAAAACTGAAAGTTAGTTAAGATAGCTTTGTCTGCTTGCCCAGGGCCACCAGCTATGTCTGTTGTAGGACATTGGAGAAGCACTGGACTGGAGTCCATTTCAGCTTTGCAGTCGATTCGCTTTGTTCCCAGAACAAATAATTAGACAACGAGTACCACTTCCCAGGGCATGGCTAGGACAAGAACTTGGTTCTGGTTCATTAGTTGTGTGTATTTTGAATATTATACCACACTCAATATTTTGGTTTTGTCACTGGCTATTTATTGTAAGCTATTGCATTTTGAAAGGTAAGGGGTTTGTAGATTTAATGACATCATTTATAGAGATGCCTCTTAATTTATAAATGTAGATTTCTTTTGTGGGCTCATCTACCTTAACTGTAGAAATTTATATTCTCTTATTGGGGGATTATTTTACAATTTTGGAATTGAGTTCTAGTGGTCATGTGCTACATGCCACTTTTCTGTGACGGGACATTGACAGAAATTGTGTGTATTAGTGACAGTGAGATGACAACAGATGCCTGACCCTTCCATTCTGGTCCTTTATAAAATGTTCTCCAGGCACCTGCTACTCTATGGAATTTCTCAGTTGTCTACAGAGCACAGTAGGGTGCTGGGAAATTAATGCCAGATGAGCAGCTCTTAGCCACAGGTGGGTGGGCTTGATGGATGAGAAGTCCAGTCTTTCATCTCCCTGGGTGGTCTGCAGTCTTGTTTCATGCCGCCTCCTAGAGTACCCAGAAGAGGACTGGTCCTCATTGTTCACAACAGGAAACTGTTAAATACAACAAATACAAATTCTTATTTTTTTTCCTCCTCTGACACTCCCATTCCCTTAAGAGCATTTACTGGGATTATCTCCCAAACAAGCCTCTTATCTTTGAATATGTATTTCTGAGTCTTATTTTCTGGGGCTTACTTAAAGTGTTTGTATTATATGTGGATTATGTTAAAAAATTATTTTGGACAAAAATCTAAAACATCTTAATTAGTTTATCTCATACATATTCAATTTAATTTCTTTAGTTTCATTTTATAATGAGAAAGACTCACATTTAGAACTCAAAAGTAAAAGTTTTCTACTTATGCTTTTAAAAACTCAAGTATTGTGTGGTTATATAAATGTGGACAGAAGTGGATTATTTGACAAAAATTGAAGGTAGAACAAGTAACTTGGTATGATCCAGTCAGACAATATGTGACAGTTGGAGCCATTGTCACATCTCTCAGTGCTGTTTATGCACCATCAGGGGCTAAGGCCTGGCCTTGTGTAGTGTTGACTGTGATGGTGAATTTAGTGCCTAAACAGTTTTTATAAAGATTATTCTGTGATCTTAATGAGAATGAGACTTTCTGTAGGCTTATTAAAGAAAAGGAATATGCATTTTAGAAATTTAGTGAGCTCTATATTTAATTTAAAGGCTATCTAAGGGCATGGAGAGATGACTTAAAGGATAAGATCACCAGCTGCTGTCATAGAGGACTTGACTCAGTTTTCCAGCACCCCATGTGGCAGCTCACAACTCTCTAGCTCTATGGAATCTAGAGCCCTCTTCTGGCCTCCATTGACACCAGACTTGCATGTGGTTCACATATAGACTTGCAGACAAACATTTATGCACATGAAATACAAATAAACCTTTAAAGAAATATTTCAGGTACAAAAAAAGTCAATTCTAAGTTTTTTATGTACTATTCTGTCGATGTTTTGGTGATGTTTTGTTACTGCCTTTGCCTGTTTCCTGAATTATTTACAGTTCTTTGATAGTATCTTTTGAAAGTGAGAATGCTGATTTTTATAGTGATTGAAAGATATGTAGAAAGTTTGTACTTATGTTAGACACATAGTTAAATCCTTAATATTAAATTTATGATGTTTTAAATATATTATCAATATAGTATATTGTTTTATGGTTTTGTTTTATGATTAGGATATAGATGAAATTTAAGTAAATATTTAGTTCCATTTATAGACCACTCTAAGATGACTATGAACACAAATTTAGCCATAAAAGAGCATTGATAAATAACATTTTAACTGATTTTTCTGGTATGTTAGACCTGTTGTTTGTTTATCTGTCAATCTCTCATCAGAAATACCAGAAAATATTGATTAGATGTTAATTTGCCTTTTGACCCTTTTGAGATTCTGTCCTATACTTGTGACTATGTGACATAATGTTTCTTAATTTTGAGGTTATATTTGGCAGAAATGATCAAAGATGAGCTAGGTAATACAACTTGGGAGAAAACAATTGAGTTTTTGTTTTGTTTTTTCCAGACCTGGTTTCTCTGTGTTGCCCTGGCTGTCCTGGAACTCAACTCTATAGAGCAGACTAGCCTCCAACTCACAGAGATCTATCCGCCTCCACCACCTGGCAATAAATGAGTTTTAAAGGAAGAATTCTGCTGTTCTCCTGGAACATGTCATACTGCCATACTGCTAAAAGTAAAATTAAAAAAAAAAAAAAAAAAAAAAAGAAAAAGCACCTCCTTCCCCAGTCCCATATTGACTCATCAGTAAATTCATTGCTTTTTTTTTTTTTTAATCCAAGCAACTACTTGATTTATTGCAAAGTTGCATTGCTGTTTTTTTCTGCTTGTATGTCTGTATGAGGGTGTCAGATCTTGGAGTTTGACAGTTGTAAGCTGCTATGTGGGTGCTGAGAATTGAACCTGGTTCCTCTGGAAGTGCAGTCAGTGCTCTTTGCCACTGAGCCATCTCTCCAGCCCTAACCACAAATGAATTTTAAAACCTACATATTTAATTAGCCCATTTTCTGAAAACTAAATTCTTTCTATAAGGAAGTAATAAGACACATTCATTCAAAATAGGAAATGGCCTTTAAATTTTTAACAAGAAGCTAAGGTTTTGAATGTTAAGTGTTAATTAACAACGTTAAGTTTTAAACGTGACCATTCTGATGATGACTTCTGAAAAGCAGCCCAGAAAAATAGTGTTTCAGGGATGTGTCTGCCTCCTTTCCTTCAGACAGGGGAGTCCACTTTTATGTCATCTACATCTATTTAATCTGTGAATGAAGTGAGGGAGAATAGGATTTTCTGTTCTCTTTTGACTGACTCAATTCACTTAGCACAATTTCTCTGATAATCATTCTTTATACTTGAAAAAATTCCATTGTGTTTTATGCCACATTTCTTTTACTCGTTTTTGGACATGTAGCAATTTAGCATTTGTAAATAGTGCTACAATAACCATTGCTGTGACAATATCTTTGTGATAATGTAGATTTAGAGCTCTTTGGTGAAATGCCCAAAAGTGGTGTAGCTAGGTCGTAAGGTAGATCTATTTTTGTTTTTTTAAGAACTTAACTGATTTCCCTAGTGGCTAGACTACATTGCCCCCTGCACCATGTGAGGCTTCCCCTTTATACCCATCCTCCCCAATTTTTGTGGTTGATTTGTTTCTTGTCTTTCTGGGTTTTATTATTTTTGGTGGGTTTTTTTTTTTATTTGTTTGTTTTTGGTGGGTTTTTTTTGTTTTTGTTTTTGTTTTTGGGGTTTTTTTTTTTTGTTGTTGTTTTGTTTTGTGCCTTTTTAGACAGCTTCTTGCTATATGTAGCCCTAACTGGCCTGGAAGTTGCTATGTAGACCAGGCTAACCTTAAACCTTCAGCAGGTCCTCCAACTTTAATTGTAGGCATGGATCCCACTCTAGGCTTGTTGCTTGTTTTTCTCATGACTGCCATTCTGAAAGGGGAGGTAGAATCTCAGTGTAGTTTTAATTTTTATGTCTCTGATGACTAGTGAGGTTAAAGACCTTTTCATATTGTTATTGCCCATTTTTGTGAGATTCTTTTGGTTTTTGTTTTGTTTTTTTGTTTGTTTCAGTAGCCAATCCCCCCCCACCCCCCAGGACTGGCCTCAGACTCCCAACAGATCTGCCTGTCCCTGCCTCCTGAATGCTGGGATTAAAGATTAAAGGCATGTGCCACTACACCCAGATCAGTAGCCCATTTCTTATGTGCAGATGCACGTGGTGGCCAGTGGCTGACCTTGGGGTCATTGTTTAAGACTGAGTCTCTCACTGGCCTGGAACTAGGCCAGGTAAACTAGGCTGTCTAGTGAGCCCCAGGAATTTGTATCTTTGCTTCCCTTTGTCCTGGGCTTTTAATTTTTTTAAACTGACTTCTAGGGATCTAGCTCAAGTCCTGTTTGCAAAGCAAGTGCTTTACTAGTTGAGATATCTACTCACCCTCATTTACTTACCATTTATTGATTGAGGTGTTATTTTTGTTCTTTAGGTTTTTTTTAGTTCTTTGCAATATTCTGTCAGTCCTTAGTGAAGTGTATAAGCAGCCAAGATTTCTCCTGTTGTGTAGGGAAAGCTGTCTTTTCATGTTGTGAGACCCCAGTTGCTGCTTTTCATCATTTGCAGAGCAAGTGCAATCCTCCTATTCAGTGCACACTTACTTGTTCTTCCATTTCCCAGGGTTTCCCTATCAGCCTCCAGGCTTATGTGGGGGTCTCATTTCAGCCAGTGTTTAGGTACCCATTGTTGAAGATGCTGCCTTGGTAAAAGTCAGGTGCCTGAGACTTCTAGTCTACTCCATTGGTTATTTACCTGTCTTTCTGCAGCTGCCTTGTTGATCTGTACCTATGGCTTTGCAGTATACTTGAAGTGAGATGTGCTATCACTTTCAGAATGGTTATTTTGCTCAGGATTACTCTCTGGGGTCTTTGCAATTTAGTGTGAGTGTGCGTGTGTTTCTATTTCTGTGACTAGCATTATAGTTATGATGGAAATTGAACTGGATCTGTAAATTGTTTTTGGTAGTATAGTTATTTTCACAACATTAATCCTTCCAGCCTGTGAACAACCTGTGGCCTTTCCATCTCCTCTTGTGTCCTTTGATTTCTTCCTTTAGCATGTTATGGTTTTCTTTGTGGCTTCTTCCAAAGTAGTTTTTGTTTTGCTTTGAGGCAGTAGTGAACGGTGGTATTTTGCAGATTTTTTTTTTACAATGTTTATTATTTGTCTATAAGAAGGCTACTGATTAGGAAAAGTGAATATTAACTGTTTGGAGCACTTGTTAGTACTAAGATATGGAAAAGAAGGCATTGTGTGTGGAGTTAGTACTTGCATCTAAAGGACATCATTGCTCAACTGTAATTGAAACTTACTGTTAATGAGGTATTTACCCAATTTACGAGTAGGTTTCTTGCACTTTTTTTTTTTTTTTTTTTTTTTTTTGACGCTGGTCTTAAACTTGTGGTCTCCAGCCTTAGTTTCCTGTTGCTAGAGTTACTGCCATGTGCTGAATGCCCAATTATAATTATTTTAAATTTTCAAAATTTAATGCTATTTTTAAATGCATGTTTAATATTTTCAGTTATAGAAATACAGACGAATATGTAATAGTACTAATTTTTTACTTGAACCACTTTTCTTGGTTCAATATATAACAGCTTTTATATGGTAAAATTATGTTTTTTCAACTTTAGCTGAAGAGCCAACTGTATATAACAGAATAAAGTGGTTTAGACAAATACGTCTTAACAACAAATTTTAGATTCTTTTTAGTTCTTCATGATAACAGAGCTGTTATCTGTTTGAAATCTGTAACTCCTCTGCTGCTCCCAGCCTCTACCATACTCTTCCTTGCATCCCTTCTACCTCCCCACCCTGTCCCTGTTTGTTAGTGGCTGTCTTGCCACTGCCATGTCTGTAAGTTCAGACTGAATTTTGAGAGTGAGGGGGTCTGTTTCTTTTTAACAGTGATTTTTAGTCTTTCTGTCTAAAAGGAATAGTACTATGATGAGACATTTTACTTTCCCCATGACATTGAGTATTCCCAAAGTGGGGGGGAGGATGATTCTATATTAAGTTGTGTATTCATTGGCCAGGTCAGCCTAATAGAAACAGTTGTTTGTTTCTTAAGCGGAATCAATTAAATTGCATATTCTTGGAAAATAACAGTTGAGTGATTTTATATTTAATGCAATAAATATCAAGACATACATCTTTGCACCCCTAAGTTAATTTGTACAGGTAATGAACAGTAGTAGTATTGCTGGTTAAAATGCTTTGAAGAATGGTATATTATCTGTTAACATTAAAAAAAGACTTTTCCTTTAGCATAAAGAACATTGTATAAAGATAAAAACAGTGAACTCTACCCACTCTCCTTCCCCTTGTTGCATTTTCCTCTTTAATACAAAATCAGACAACCGCAGAAATCTGCTTTTATGATATTAATGAGGCCCCTTGAGGAAGCTAGGTCTTTACTTGTAAAACTAGTTGTAAAGTTAGTTGTAAAGCTCCAAGTCTAGTTTCTGAGAGTAGGTAACTTACTCATTGTTTGGTGTTCACCCTTAGTGGCTGACTTGACTGGGCATGGTAGATACGGAGGTCAGATGCCCACACAGCTTTGTGTGTGTGAGGGGGTCTGTGGCTCGTTTTTCCTTGTAGTAGAGATGTAGGATGCTTTGTGCTTTCTGTTCCACACAAATAAACAGCCTCCCCCTTCTCACTCCTGTTTCTGTTTCTTCATTTTCTTTCTTTGAAATACAGCAGAGAGAAAAACTCAAGTATGCAATTGAATTCCATGCTCTTAGTTAGTACTCATGACTTCAACTCTCCTTACAGAGCAGCTGCACCACCCATCATTCCAGTGTAAGTTCATCTATACATCACTATTATTTGTAAGAGCTCTATACAATAGAGTATTGAAAGGTAGAGAAGAAATAATGTGGGTTTCTTTTTTGTTTGGTTGATTTAGTTTGGTTTCTCTGTGTAGCTCTGGCTGTCACCCTACAGTTCAGGCTGGCCTTGAACTCAGAGATCCACCTATGTCTGACTTCCAAGGAAATAAAGTTTTTTTTTCAGGGTTTCGTTCCTTACAGTAAATCATGTATTAATGTTTTGTCAAAAACTTTCTAAAGAATATTTTTTGTAGAAATGTTTATAAACATGTAAACTGTTATATGCTTCTATAATTACTAATAAAATAATTTTAAAGTTATTTTGAATGAGATTTGCTTTGTGTATGCTTAAAACACATTTTGCGAGCCTAAAACAGTATTTCTTTGTGGGTTTCTTTTATTCTGTATCCAAAGAGATATAACTCTGTCCTCTTACCCTTTAAATAACAATGTCCTTTTTAAATGTTTCTTTTGCATAGGCCATGTGCCTTAACCGACCCCCAAGGTTATTTGTTGGAACTCTGGAACTGATGACTAGTTGGCTGTCTCTGCCTGTGATGTACTCTTTGATGTACTCTGTGATGGACCGTGATGTGCTGTCACTGTACTGATGTACTCTGTGATGTACTTTTAAAGCAATCCTCCAAAGAGGTAGCTCCTTTGCAGAGGAGCCTTGCTGATTGCTCTCCACTCCATGAGCTAATCATACAGCAGTATGTGTATATTGGGATAATGGCTATGCTGTCAGTGGTTTGTAAGGTGCCCATTTACTATGGTCAGTAGTTTTTGCTTAGTTTAGGATCCCACACATAGAAAGGCAATAAAAGTTTAGAAGTAAATGGCCCTATGCCATCCAGAGTTGTACACTATGCAGCCTTTTCAGACTGGCTACTTCCCCATATTAACATGTAATTTTGATTGGTAGTTAATTTGTATGTGTGTAAGTAGTTCATTCCAGTAAGTCTTTAACAGGCAACTGCTCAAATCACTCAGAAGCTCAGGTCACAGCTGGGGGTACCTGCTGATGCTAACCTTCCTTTCCAACAGTGGTGAAGCTGTTGAGGAAAATTGAAGTCAAGATCAGCCTAGGCTACATGGAAAGACCGTCTCTTCAGCACTTTGTATTCAATGTTTTTGATGATGCAGTAAGGCAAAGAGTTAATACATACAGATTACAAAGGCAGAGAGAAATTGCCTTTCTCTGTAAGTGGAATCATCTGGAAAGTCTGGAGAGATCTTTGGGAAAACACTACTATGAACAGTTTACCAAATGTTTACAGCTCAAACTCAGTTCGAAATGAAATGTTTTATTCTACAAAGTGTGGTAAAGTCGATAGTGCAAAACCTCTGCACTGAAAAGGTGGTTTTTAACTCGTAGAGATTCTGAGCATGCTCGCGCGCGCGCACGCACACACACACACACACACACACACACACACACACACACACACACACACACACACACACACACGAAAATACTGGGTTAATTAAGATGTTAACTCTACCCAAATCATTGCACTCTTAGTATCCTAGCTCGATAGATTTCTTGGTCTCAAAACCAACATCCTGTGATTGCTAGGCAAGGCTGAATACCTTCATCCCTTCTATTAAAAATGGAAATTGACAGGGTGATTCCATAGCATTGAAATCAAAATGGCAGGATAGTCAAAACAATTTTATTAAAATGATTACATTCTACCTGATTCCAGACTAGTCAATATATTGTAAAATTATAACGGGACTGAGTGGTGAGTCTAGAAATAGACTTACACTTTAGATTTTCAGCAAAAGTGCCAAAAGTTCCCTGGAGCCAGTGCCTATCTAACAGTTTCTGCATCAGTTGAACATTAATGTGATGAAAGAAAGAAGAAAAGAACTATCTTGAGTGCAACCTCCCATCATAGGTACTAAAATTAAATGTAGACCTAAATCCTTGACACCGAAAAACTTGCAAGAAAACTTAGCATCCTTATTGTTAGGTAAGGACTTCCCTGTGTGGTGAGTTGAAGGAAGGTGATGAGATCTGTCAGGTCAGGGTTTGTTGTTGTGTTGGTTTTCTTGCAGGAAGGTGAATAGGTGTGAAGGAGGCAGACAAAAGGACGACGAAATTTGTCATGTTTAAGAAGAATTTGTACAAAAGGCTTTCAGGTGAAAAATAAGTACCAAAGCATATAATTAAGCCAGCTTTGTGGCACATAGGAGAAAATGGGTTATTTTATTTTTTAATCATATGCTTAGGTAGTATGATGAGACCATTTGAAAGTTAGAACAGATGTGGCCTGACATGAGTAGATGTGTAGTTTTGACCCATTAAGAGCTCTTTCTGAATAGAAGAGTCATTTTAAGGCAGCAAGATGTAAGTGAAAAATTTCAATTTGAGAGAATATTTTTATAATATTTATTGTATACCGTGTTTGATAAGACCAAAATGTAGTACATTGTAATACCTGTGCAGATGCCTGCCGCTACCAGGAGAGGGTATCGGATATTTGGGATCTGCAGTTACAGGCAGTTATGACTAAATTGATGTGGGGGCTGGGTATCGAGCTCTGGTCTTCTACAAGAGCAGTGTGTACTCTTAACTACGGAGTCATCTCTGTTTTTTACAGCTCTCTTCTGAAATATCTAAATATTGATTCATCCAACTTTTTCAGATATAGTATAGAATTTAAACTCTGAGTGTCCTTTACTTTCCATAAAAGTCCATATATTAAACACAACATTTATCACATTTTAATTTGAGTTAATCTATTACATATTTTCTAGAGGAGTCACAAAATGCTCCATATTGAAATTAGGGGAGACTTTTGTGTAGATAGTGGTTCAACCTTTTAATTCTGCAACCCTTTCATATAGTTTCTAATGTTGTGATGACCCCAACCATAAAATTATTTTCATTATTACTTTATAGCTGTGATTTTGCTACTGTTAAGAATCGTAATGTCAATATTTTAGGAAGTTAGAAGTTTGCCAAAGGGGTTGCAACCCACAGGCTGAGAACCATTGCTCTAAGGGGGAGTCATACCTGAGCCTCATTGAGTAGTGATGTACTTAAAGTCTTCCTAAGCATTTGGTTATTAAGAGAACAGTGTCAAACTGTAGTCCAGTCCTGATGGCTCCTGGAAAAGAATTGCTTCTCCAAACCAAGAAAAGTGAAGAAGGCTTCTGTGGGCACTTTGGATTCATAGATGTAAAGAGTATTGGTTTAGAGATGGATATTAATGTGAACCCTCACCTTGGATGAGGTATTTTCTCTGCATTTTTCATAGTATGTTACACTTCTTTTGTGTTCTGAAAAGAGATAATGTGTGTACTGTCTGTGGAATTTGCATATGCCAAATGTTTGTTGAGCATTACCTTCTACTATTTCTCTAAGATAAGTCTCAATCATTAAGACTCCATTGTATACTACAAAGTATATATGGACAGTAAAAGCTAGAGAGATGTTGACAGGTTCATAAGGTTTGAAAACAAGACATTTACAGGATGCCCAAGGATGTTCAGAGGGACCTTCAAAGGATCTCAGCCACTTGGTCACATTAAGAACATGATGTGAACTTGTTCTCTCCCCTTTTCTATCTCAATACGGGTTTTGTAGGTGCCTCTTGAAAGAGCTCTTGGGTGGAATGGGTAGTGTAACAAGGAGACATGTCAAGCCCCAGGGAAGGGCTTGTTTTCTCACAGAGAAGCTAATTAGGCCACTTGGGCATTAGGCAGCAGCCTTTTTAGCATTAGGGAGTAAACAGCTGAACGTAAACACCCAGATATCTTAAGTAGAGTGCAAGGGCAATAACAAATACATGTTCTCAACCTATCCCAGTGCACTTCATACATGATTGAGAACTTCATACATGATATTCTCTGTACTTTTTCTTAAGTTCTACTCTCCTGAAGCATTTAAAAGAGCAAACAAGAAAATGGAAGGGATGACTGTCCAACCATTCCAAGAACCTTCACAGGGACACTGTTCTGCCTTCAGAGAGAGAAGGAGAAGGCATACAGCCTGAGGAACTCTGAAGGCTCACATTCTGTCTAGAGAGGGAGGGGAGGATGGCTCAAAGCTATATGCCTCAGGTCTTTGATATTTACCTGAAGCCATATCCGAAACCTTGAAGTCTGTAGAAATATAAACTAAGCTATCCAGTAATGTGGCCTTAGTCAATACCTTTAAAAGTAATGATTATGTAGATCAAAGTCCTAGTTTCCTCCCAAATAAAGTTCGGTTAAACTTTCTCAGACTCGTATTATTCATGACAAAGAATGAGGTGATAAAATGGTATTGGAGTTGGAAATAAGTTGATGAGTTTAAAGTGTGATCCCAGTACTTAGTGGGTACATTCTCCACAGATGCTTACTATTACTAAAGTACACCCCAAGGACCTTTGAAGAAGGGGAGGGGTTGGGAGAGCAAGGGAGGATGGAAGAAACAGTGGGAGAAGACAGGAAGGGAAGGAAATCCGTGATCACACTAGGTGTCACCATTGTGCTTCAGATAAAGTGCTCATTGCCTACTCTAATTGTACTTTGAGGGTATCCAAAATGAAGTAGCTTGGGGAAAAAAAAATAGTACTTAAGCAGAGCTGGGAGATCAGAAACCTAAAACTTTGAAAAGAGGACAGACACAGCAATGTCCTGGTTTAGGCTACTAAGCACCAGTTAGTTTTCCAAACTATCTGTTTATTGAAAATAAGTCTCCTACCCCATTTGGCATCTGCTGTCATTAGGCACTCCCACATCAGAAGTTAAGACCGATCTTAGCTTCATCTAGGGTGCCAGTATTTTTCTCATCTTTAGATTTTGAGTATTATAATCATTCATTAGGGAGGATGGTTTAAATCATGTCTTGACTAATTACCAAATAAGTGGTAGTGTTCACCTTATCAGAATGTCAGTTGAAAAACTACACAATTGAAAAAAAAAACCTTCCTGAAATAAATGCTATTCCACATATATCAAACATTAAGAAGAAAAAACAGGCAGGGGCCAGGGAGATGACTCAAGTGTTTACTGCACAAGGAAGATGACAAATTTTGGTCTTCAGCACCCATGTAATGCCAGGTGGGCATGGCATCTCACCTCAAATTTCAGCCTTAGAAGGCTGAGACTGGGAACTCCTTTGCTTCCCACCCCTGTAAATTCACTATCTAGACTAGCTGTATCTGGCTTTGAACTTGATTGAGAGACTGGCCTCAAAGGACAAGGTGAGAGAGCAATTGAAGGCTCTTGATAGCAACCTTGAGTTTCCATGTGCATGTGCTTGTGCTCTCACATGGATGCACATCACACACACACACACACACACACACTGTACCTGAGAAAGAAAAAGGGAGAAGATTGGACTTAGAATTTAGTTGCTCTGAAAACTTGAACTCATTACATTGTTAAGTGCCGAGATTACAGGCATGTAACACCATATTCCCCTGAAGTGTCAACTTTTTGTATGTGTGTAGTATGTGTTTCTGGTTGTGTCTGTGGGATCCAGTTGGGTATCTTCCTTATTTGCTTCTCCCCTTAGTTTTTGGAACAGGATCTCTTACTGAACCTGGAGCTCACCAATCAGCAGACTTACTGGCCAGTGCATCCCAGAGAGAGTCTGTGCCTCTCCAGTGCTGCGAGTACAGGTACCCAGCACAAGGGTACCTGAGCCAGGCTCAGGTCTTCCTGCGTGGGAAGAAAGCATGTGACTGGCAGAACCTACCTCCTAGCCCTAACCCTCAAGTTTTAAAAATAAAATTTCCCTGGAATAAAATAAAGTGAATGGATTGAAATGATTTAAACATTGTGTATGGTCCTATCCCACAAGAGGATTAATCTTCAGTTTAGTAAATGTGCATCTATTTCACAATGCCTATGGAGTGATTATGGAAGGAAAAAAACACCTTTAAATTCTTTTTAATGGTTTATTCTTCATTTTTATGTGCATTCATGTCTGCCCTCATGTATGCATGTGTGAGGGTGTCGAATCCCATGGAGCTGGAGTTAACAGACTCCAGAAACTATGTTGATATTGAAAATTGAACCCTGTCCTCTGGAAGAGCAGCAGCAAGAGCTCTTAACCCCAGAGCCATCTCTCCATCCCCAACCTTTAAATTCTTTAACATAGACTGCCAATCAATTAATATCAAGTTGAGTACTTGGCCTAGCTGCACTGATATTTAGTATTGCATTATTTTTATGTGGATTCATGGATCTCAACTTGCATGTGAAGAAAGCCAACGCGTGTATACCAGTCCCTGAGGTCCATTATATACTAGACACTGGGGAAAGAGACTCAATTGGATCAGGTGTGGTGGTACATCCTTAGTCCCAGCACTCAGGAGTCAGGTAGGCAGTGAGTTTCAGGTCAGCCAGAGCTACACAGTAAGACTTTGACAGGTTCTTTTGTAGACTGGCCCAAGAAGTCAAATTTTGCCCTGAGAATAGTAATATTTGCTTTATAAGTGGGCTGAGAATAGCAGATTGTCAACTTGCATACTGTCTTTGGGAGTTGTATTTATGAAAACCTCTTGGGTAAGGACAAGGCCTTTATAGACAAGATTAACTCCTACTTACTTGCTCATTTAAATATATCCCTTGAAAGATGTCATTCAGTTGTCCTTAACCTTTCACTCAGAGATAGGTTCTGGCAACAAAAGGAACTGGGAACAACTTCAAGGGCTTTATTCTCGTTGTCAATACTCTTCTCTCAGACAGAGGTCTCAAACCTCAGAGGAAATGAAATATGTCCTACAAAAAGGCAGGCAGGCTCCTTAGATCCTCTCAGTACTTGGCACAAGACTGGAACTAATAAATAGATGAAGTAAATCAAGAGGTGAGGTTTAAAGTTAAGTCACCTAAGAGAAAATGATGCTGTTCAGAACGTTCACCACTTCTGTAAATTTTAAAGACAAATTGTGATAGAAATGATTTGCCATAGCCCTACAAGTGGAATGGGGGTGGGGGGATGGGAGGGGAGGGTGGCCAGGGTGCATGTCACAAGGGAAAGAGGGTAAGGGGGGGGCAGGGAGGGAGGAAGGGAGAGGAAACTGGGATCAACATGTAAAAATTTTTAAATTATATTATTAAAATAAAAAAAATCAAAAAAGGCATTATGGTATAGAAATGGAAAAAAAAAATGATTTGCCAGTACAAGAATTAGATTAACATTGGGTCTGGCTCTTCAAACATACCAATCAGGTAAATAACTTTGATCTTAATGAGAAAATAAAGTTTTAAATTTTTTCTTTGAGAATTTATAAATGTTTATATAATATATGTACACGTGTGTAATTATGTGTATAAGTGTTTTGTCTGCATGTATGTCTGTGCACTGTGTGCATGTTTGATGCCTGAGGAGGTCAGAAGAGGGTGTTAGATACTCTGGGACCGGAGTTACAGGCGGTTGTTAGCTGGCATATGTGTGTTGGGAAATGAATTGGGTCTCTGAAAGAGTACTCAGTGCTCTTAACCACTGACCCATCTTTCTAGCAGATTCTTTTCTCTCCCCCCAACTTCTCCCAGATTTTCCCCACTTAACTTCATGTTTATAAAAAAACAAAACAAGCCATACAACCAGCCAACCAACCAAAATCCAAAACCATGGCGTCTGATTTGTGTTGTCCAGCTGCTCCAGGCCATGTCTGTTCTGCAGTGTGGTTGACATGCCCAGTGTCGCTCCACTGTAGAAAATGTATTTTCCCTCTCCCAGCAGCTGTCAGTGTGGAGCAGCTTCTCGGCTAGGGCTGGGCCTTTGTTAACGCTTCTGCTCCTTCATGCTGAGCAATAGTCTGGCTTGAGCATGTGTAATCCTATGCCTCTCTGTGCGTTTGTATGTACATCTGCCCTGTTGTGTGCCAGGCTTTTTCTTTTAGGCCACGAACCAGCTCCCAAATCATGACACTTGCTATTAGTTTTGAATGTTTGGCCTCGCTTAGTCGTGGTTCTGGCTAGCGACTTAAACTAATTTAACTTAAATTAACCTGTTTCTCTTTATATACATTTTGCCTCAGGGCTTTTTGCCTTTTCTACTCTATTGCTCTATGTTTGGCTGGCTTATGGCTGCCTGGTTTCTGAAACTGGCCATGTCCCTCCTCCTCTCCTCCTCCTTCCTTCTTTCTCTCTTGAATTTAGATTTCCCCTTCTATTTATTCTCTCTGCCCACCAGCTGACCTATCCTTCCTCTGCCCAGCTATTGGCCATTCAGCTCTTTATTGGACCAATCAGGTGTCTTAGGCAAGCCAGGTAAAAACAGCTGTTCATAATTAAAAGAGTATAGCATAAACAAATGTAACACATCTTTGTTCTGTTAAATTCTACAACACTGTTGTGTCTGAAAAACACTGTCTCCTTGATGTCTTCTTTGTCATAGTAAAAGTGTTTCCTAATGTCATCTCTATCATGGTAAGAGTCTGTTTCCTTGATGTCATCCACTGTTGTGGTGTCATAGACTCTTACCATCTTTTTGTTCCTCCTCTGGATAGATCTCTAAACCTTGAGGGGAGGGGTATGAGAAATTGTTAATTAAAAAATTGTGGAGAACTCCAGAGCAAAGTTAGCATCCTAACAGCCATCTTTCCTACTACTCTCTTAGATACTAACATACTGGTAATTTTCCATACCCCTATGACTGTTCTCCTGTGAAGTGTATGACGCAGCCTGACCCTGAAAGAGTCCCAGCTGCAGGCTTATTGTATAGCAACTTATAGCAGAACATTCTGCCTCCCTTTGGCCTAGTCCTTCATTTCTTTACTACTTAAAACCCTGTGGTTATATTCAATAAATGAGACTTGATTAGAGTACTGTCTTGTCTCCATCTCTTGAGTCTTATCTCCTCTTTCTCACTCCCTCAGGGTCTCCGTCGACTCATCCTGCAGGCCGTGGAAATAAAATTATCTAATTTTTGTATTTGAACGCTTGTGTGCAGAAACCATAGGACAAACATGGAGGTCATAGGACAGTTTTGTGCAGTCAGTTCCTTCCTGCCTCCTTAACACAAGTTCCTAGACTTTAGACCCCTAGGCATCTGTGAGAAGTGCCTTTACCAACTGAGCCTTCTCTACCAGCCTGAGGAATTATTATCATTATCATCATCATTATTATTATTTTGGTTTTTTAAGACAGGGCTTCTCTGTGTAATAGACCTGGAACTCACTCTGTAGACCAGGCTGGCCTCAAACTCACAGAGATCTGCTTGCCTTTGCCTCCCAAGTGCTGGGATTAAAGGTGTATGACTCTACCACCTGGCAAGAAATTACTAATTCAAGGATGAGTTTCTTGTGCATTTGTTTTATATTAGGACAAAAAATTGAAACATTAATAGTTTGAAGTCCTGAAAAAGTAGCTAATTCTTTTATTCTTTAATTAAAAAAAATGTTTTTTTTTTTTTTTTATTTTTTTTTCTTTATTTTGAGACAGGGCTTCTCTGTGTGGTCCTGGAACTTGCTCTGTAGACTGGCCTGGCCTTGAACTCAAAGATCCACCTGCTTTGCTCCCTGAGTGTTGGGACTAAAGGCATGGGCCAGTAGGCCTGGCTCTAGTTAATTCTTGATATTCGAAATTTGAAAGTGTTCTAAAATATTTAGTTTGGTGGGGTATAGTGACTGATTTTTCATTTCCTTGTTTTTTATTTTGTTGAGATAGGTTCTCACAATGAAGGCCAAGATGACTCAAATTCCGGCTTCTTCTTCCTCAATCTTCTGAGTTCTGGTATTTTATGGGCTTCTCATGTCTTAGTGTTCCTCTGCTAGGAATAAAATATGAAAAATATAGGTATTTCTCTTGAGTTGACATTATTTGGCTTTGTGAAAATAATGCATCTTCATATAAATATTGTTTAAAAGTACAAAGAATATTTGATTTATGTAGCACTCCACAAAAAGCTTTTGTATGGTCATTTGAATTTTGTGATTCTACAAATTAGATGGCATGGTGTGTATGGAATACTAATTAATTCATTGTGTTTATTCTACAAACCTTTTTTTTTTTTTTTTTTTTTTTTTTGAGATACAGTCTTTCTGTGTAGCCCTGGCTAGCCTATAGATTAGAACTTGCTCTGTAGACCAGGCTGGCCTCATACTCAGAGATCAGCCTTCCTTGGTCTCCTGTGCTGGTGATTAAAGACATGCACCACCATGCCTAGCTCAACAGACTTTGTAATGCCTTGTTCTAAGACAATACTGAGAATACATACAGGTCAAATAAACAAGCAAACAAACAAGGGGAGGGAGACAGAAGAACAGATGAAGGGGGTAGGGAATATGGAGAATGTGTGTGAACGTAATTTTATAAAGAAGAATTGGGGGGCAAGCCCTTTGTGCAGATATTTGAGCACAGTTCCTCAAAGGAGGAATATTAAAGGCAGTAAAAGCAGAAGGGAGTACTTCTTGGTGTGTTCACAAATAGTAATAGGAACCATGCAAGGCAGCTGCAGTGGTGTGTGCAGGAATGAGAAAAGACAAAGGGAGAAGAGAGGGGCAAACAGACACGGGTAACATTTATTGAGCTGCTGGGTTATAACTCTTGTCCACTATTGCAGTGGATACTCTATAATATTTGCTTGCTGGATGAACTCAGAGCTTCCGGGTAACTGAAGAGGGAAATAAAAATTTAAAGAAAGAATTTTAATTTGCATTAAGTTGGGCTAGTGTCCTTTCTGTTACAATCAGCATCTTGACAAAAGCAGAACAAGGAAGGAAGGGTTTGTGTCACCTCACAGTTTGAAGTTCTATTGGTCATGGTAGAGCATGGGAGGTCAAGGCAGCAAGAGAGTGACATCGTTGCTATAATTAGGAACCGGAGAGTGAGCCATTGAGGCAGCTCATTGGTTAAAGCGCTTGCTGTACAGGCCTGATGATCTGAGTTTGATCCCTGGAGACCATGGTGAAAGGAAAGTCTAGATCTCTGACAATTATCCTCTGACCCCCATATGTGTGCGGGCACATGTGTATACCTGCATTCACACATATATGACACACACATAATACATAAAATAGATAATTAAAGAAAACAGTGATGAATGTGCTCACTTCATAGTCTCCAGTTTATACAGCCCGGGATCTTAGTCCAGATAATGGTGCCACCCACAGTGGGAGGGTTTTTCTGCCTCAGTTGATGCAATCAAGATAATCCCCCAAAGCCAAGCCAGAAGCCCTCTTCACCTCTGTCTAGAGAGGTCATTCTCAACCTTCCTAATGCTGTGGTCCTTTAATACAGTTTCTTGTGTTGTGCTGACCCCAACCATAAGGTTATTTTGTTACTACTTCATAACTAATTTTACTAGTTATGAATCATAATGTAAATATCTGATATGCAGATTAGGGCATGAGCAGACTACTTCCCACTTGTAGTTTTAAATCCTCCCCATTCAAAGATTTTATTCAGTTCATCTTGACCTTTAATACCAAGGTACCAGAAGAAAGGCATAGGGTTGGAATTTTAAACTACATAGAAACTCTGAGATTATTTTTCTTCTCACTACATGTGCAATGTGCACATATAATCATATACAAATATATGCATATGTACTCAAACTTTTTGATAATAATAGATAAGAATCCACTTTTCCTGGGAAATAATGTTGCCTATTGCTGACCATCCTTAGATTGCACATTGAGTTATCTCCATTCTTATACTTTTAGAAGACCTAGCACTACTTAATCTGTTATTGCTGAAGTTTACCAACTACTTGGCTTTGGAGGTTGCCATACAGTAACTGGCATTGTGGCTTGAATACTGAGTAGGGTAGTCAAGAGAACAGACTCTTGCTGGACTCAGGCACACATTACCCATGTAATTGTAGGCAAGTCTTAAGCATATTCTCTCCCATAAATTGATAACAACCCTGATTTAATATAATTGTGAAACATAGTAAATGAATTAAAATATATGTAAGTGTTTAAAACAATATTGATACAGAGTAAAAATTAAAAAGAAACAATAGTTTTTATTAGCATGACAGATATGCTGCATTTAATTTCTTACATGTTGTCTAATTTAAAAATAGTTTGGATGTTTCCTTTTGAATGTGGTAGTTGTATGATTATGAGGGTTTGGGGTTCAAGTGGCTGTTCCTCCAATCTAAATTTCTATTAGTACGACAGGGAATCTTCTCTATCTCTTTTAACACCCCTGAGTGTTAACGTGGGATAATTGTTTTCTCATGAAGTAGAAAGTGGAAGCTTTCTTCCTCTTATTTAAGGACTTGTTTATACCTGTCCTTGATGTTGATTTCCTCCTTTTCTAAAAACAAAGCCCCTCAAAGGAAATCTGACCTAGGGAGTTTAGTGGTGCTTTTCAGATATTTAAAAGTGAGAGGTAGTAATGGGTAATTGTAGCCAAGACTTTAAACTGAAATAGAAAATAGCAAGAAGTCCTTATACAAAGGGTTGGTATTTTATGGAGCACTGCATATTAATTTGCATAGGTGCAAATATATCACTGTGCACATTGGGCATAGCATATGGAATGATGAAGGGCTAGGAACCTGTGGGTGCCCATAAAGATGGCTGTACTCCATCTTGGCACAAGAGCAGAGAGTTCAAACCTGTCAGCAAGTCATAAGACCTAAAGATCAAAGATCTTTATGCTTTTGGCTGTCTTAGTCTAAATAACAACAGACCTGAATCTGAGGTGTGACTACTCCTGACCTCAAGGCTAGGGAAACAAGAAGTTGGAGCTAAGGTGTGGTTACTGAACCCTTAGAATAAGTGAGGAAGAAAAGTCTGTTTGTTCCTTACACATGATACTGTGTTCCCCTTTTTGGTTAAGGTATATAAGAGAGGTGAAAAATAAACTTGTGGCATTTCAGTATTGACTGATCTGCCCTCCTGACCTTTATTCTGTCTCTCTGTCTTCCTTTATTATCTATAGCTAGCCTTTCTCTCATCCACACTCCCCAACTCAGGTCCGGACTTGGGGCTGCTCAACTTGCTCCGATTGAAGCCCCGCAAAGACCATTCCTGACAGGAACCTGAGCTACATGGCCGGCCTATATACAAGTTGTTTTGTTTACTTATCTCTGGACGAACTATTATGTACTTAGTTTACTCATCTATCAAATGAAAATAATGAAAGTATCTTTTCCTGGGACCTTTAACATGTAGAGAATTCAAAGCTATGATTGCTTACTATATACATATCATAAAGTGCTGTATTATAAAATGGGCTTCCTACTGAGTCATGTCTAAAAACAGAAGGGAAGCTAGCCAGCATGCTATGCTGTCAGCCTCCCGTGTGACCTGGACTGTACCCTTGCTCTCTCTCTCTGATCCTTATTGTCTTTCCCTTAAAGGTGAGTGGGCCCTATATTCCCTAAACATGTCCACTGTTTAATTCTGTGCATTTATTAGTTTATCTAGTGCCTCCTTCTATTTTGTCTTCTTTCTGACCAAAATGTAACATTATTTATGGATACATGATGAAATGGCTCCATTGGATTCTCCCTTTAAGGGCTGCTGAATCTGAAAAGATGGGCAGCATTAGGGAAGAGTTGAAGGGAGCCAGCAGGCTGGCTGCAGTGGCCTTCAGAAATTTTTACAAGATTTATTTTATTTTCATTTATGTGTGTGTTTCTCTGTGTATATGTCACATGTACAGATGCCCACAGAGGCCAGAAGATGTTGGATACCCTGGAGCTGGAGTTCCAGCTAGTTTTGAGCCATTGGGAGTGAAACTCCACTCCTCAGGGAAAGCAGCAAGCACCCTTTAGCTGCTGAGCCATCTCTCTAGCCTCTTGTCTTTCACATTTAAATAAGGGAATGACAGAATTGCAAGATATTGTCCACAGAAATCAAAGAAGGCTTTACTAAAGAACAAATAGGCTTGTACCTGGCCTCGAAGACTCAGCATGGTTGTCACTTCTCCCCAGACTGATCTGTAAATTCAATTTAATCTCTCAATAAAAAGCCAGAAGACATGACTTTTGAATTTTTGTTTCTTCTTTAGGAAGAGATGGCATCTCATGTCTGCACTGGTCTCACTCTTTCTATGCAGTGGAGCTCTTTTATGATTCTCCAGTCTCTGCCTCCTGAGTGCTGCAATTAGCTGTGAGCCACACCTGGCTCTCAGTGACATCTCTGTGGTCACTGACCAACCCGGTGATCCTAACATATGAGAATTCCAAAAATACCCAGAATAACAGAACAGCTCAAAAGAAAACAAATTGAAGATGCCTTTTAAATGGAGGTAAATTAGAAGGCTCTGCTCCCTGATTCATTATTATTAATGGCCAAATATATAAATGTGGTGCTTGCTGCTATATTTGTCAAAACAGTGGAACTGGCATGACAATAGATAATTACATTAAAAGAACAGAGCAGAGTTTTGGAATAAACCAGTACATATATGGACATTTGACTTTTTACAAATGGTGCAGAGGCATCGAGGTGGAGAAAGATGGACTTTTCAACTAGTGGTACTAGAGCACCTGGCCATCTCTATGTAAAATGAATTTGGGAACTAACTCAGAGTAGATCATATATTTAATTATAAAACTTAGCAGAAACATCAGGGGAAAAAAACCTTGGTAATTTGGAGTTAGGGAATTAGTTCATAAATAAGACGTTGACATAATCAATAGAAGGCCAAATTGGTAAACTTGACTTTACCAAAATTTAAAAATCCTGTCTTTAAAGACACCATTAAGAGCATGGAAACAGCTGGGGTGGGGAAGTAGGGGGAGGGGAAGAAAGAAGAGTGGAGAGGAGGGGAGGAGGAGTGGGGAAGAGGGGGAAGGAGAGGCTGAAGGGTGGGGAGGAGAGGACTGGTGGGGGGGTGGATAAAGGCACTTGCCACACAAGACTGACAGCCTGAGTTCAATCCTGGACCCCACATAAGGGTAGAAAGGAAAGGGCTAACTCCACAGAGTTGTCCTCTGACATCCATATTTGTGTCAAGACCTGGATGCCCTCCTACAAAAGACAAATCTTTTTAAAATGAGAGAAAGAAAAGCAGCAGGAATGGTGGTTTGAGCCTGTCATCTGGGCACTTGGGAGACTTTGGTAGGAAGATTAGGATTTCAAGGTCACCACTGACTACTTAATGATTTCCAGGCTATCCTGGATTATGCGAGAGCCTATCTCACAAGACAAACAACTGAGTCGGGTAGTGAGAAAATGTGATGGGTAGATCAGTATTCAGCACTGTAAAGGGCTTGGATGCAGAGTACAGACAGGACTCCTGAAGCTTAGCAGTAAGAAGACAATCCAGGGTTGGAGGCACAGCTTAGAGGTTAAGAGCACAAACTGTTCACTCTTCTAGAGAACACAATTCAAGAAAACTGTGAAAAAGAAAAGATACAGTTTCAACATGTGTTTGAGAATTTTATGTGTGGGTGGGTTTCTCAGGGTGCACTTTCAACTTAGGGCTGGAAAAGGGGGTTCTGGATCTGGGGTGCAAAGCTGTTGGAAAAGATTTTAGGAGTAAATGGTCTCTCCACCTCCATTGTTCTTATTTCCTTCTTCAGTATAGCCACCATGATGGCTACTCTTTAGAGACAGGACTATTCCTGCAGAGTTGGTTGTTGAAGGCATGTGAATGATTGATTATTTGAATACAGAGAAAAGTTACTGAAGAAAGCAGTATGGCAAATGCTAAAAGGCCGGTGAAGAGAACCTTGACTGCTTTGAAGAACAGGTAGCTACAGTGTTACACGTTTTCATAGGCAAAGAGTAAAGCTAGAAGTGGTTCACAGAAGCCTATGATTCAGGCTAGTATGCCTAGATTAACTTGGCTTTCCTCAAATCAAATTCATCTTCTCGGCAAAGCTTCAAAACTTCTGTTAGGTCCCAGATTGCCTCAGTCTGGTTTATGTTATCAGACACAGAGTCCTCATTGTTCTGCATTCCCAGTGAGTCCAAGGGCTTTGAGTTTAGGGTTATTTGCTGTGAAAACTACCGTCTCCCCCGTTCAGCTGTAGACAGACATGCGGATGTGTTCAGGGATGTGTGGAAATATTGAACAACTCACTTTCACAAAGTTCTCAAGCTGGTCTTCAGAAAGCAGTTGGCTACCAATTAAGAGAAAGTTCGTTTTAGCTCCAGGAGTAGCACAATTAGCAGCAGGAAAAATGTCTAGTTGTTCTCAACTTTCCTAATGCTGTGACCCTTCAATACAGTTCTTCATGCTGTGGGGACCTCCAACAATACAATTATTTTCATTTTTACTTTGTAACTGTAATTTTTCTACTGTTAGGAGTTGTAATGTAAAAGTCTGATATGTAGGATATCTGGTATGTGACCCCTGTGAAAGGGTAGTTCGATCCTCAAAGGGGTTGAGACCCATAGGTTGAGAACCAACAATCTAGTCAATGAATCAAAACCTTCTTAGAACCACCTGTTCCTGTGTGTGTGTGTGTGTGTGTGTGTGTGTGTGTGTGTGTGTGTGTGTGTGTGTGTGTGTGATGTGTGGAGGATAACTTAGGGAGTCAGTTCTCTCCCATGTTGGTCATAGGGATCAAACTCAAGTCATCAGCCTTGACGGCAAGCACCCTTGCCTATCCAGCCCATCTTTCTTTCTTTGTTTTTGTTTATTTCTTTTGAGATAGAGTTTCTCTGTTTAACAGCTCTAGCTATGATGGAACTCACTTTGTAGACCAGGCTGGCCTTGAACTCACTTGACTCTGCCTCCCGATTGCCATAATTATAGTCATCCGCCATGACTGACCTACAGCTTTCAGTTTTCAATTTATTATTAAACTTCTGCTTTCCTTTTCCAGAGGGATTTAAATAGGACGGTGGTGGCACACGCCTTTAGTCCCAGCACTCTGGAGGCAGACACAGGCTGATATCTGTGAGTTCAAGGACAGCCTGATCTACAGAGTGAGTTCCAGGATAGCCAGGACTGTTTCACAGAGAAACCATGTCTCACAAAACAAAAAAACAAAAAGTTAAAATGATAAATAGGTTCATAACACAAATAACCAACACTTATAGCATGTTACAAGCTTGTTATATGCCACGTGCTTTATTTCTATGAAATCACTTAGTTTTCATCATGGCCCTACAAGACCCTACCTTACAGATGAGAGAATGGAAGAAGTATTCGGTATTAGGATATATGCAAAGTCACAGCACTCAGTGACAGTAGTGTAAGGTAAGAGTTCACTCGGGTTTTACTTAAGGGCTGGTGAACATCAGTTCTCAATCATCTTTACCTGCTTTCCCCTTCACTTCTGCCTACCCCACAAGGCATTCTAGTTTAAGACAAATACTAAGAGGTTTTATTTTCCGTGTAAATTCTGGGACCCGATCTCTCTAGTTGTTTCATCCCTAAGATGTCATTACACAGATGCTACCAGCTGGGAAAAGCTGTGGAAGACCCCAATAGCATCAGCAAGTACAAGGAGTACTCATAAAAACCAGTGCTTTAAAAACAGCTACGTTTACTGAGGGAATTAAATAACCAAAAATCGAGGCTATTTTTTTGCAATTAAACTAATGGAGCTATATTAATTATCTATGAACCTTATTTTGAAGTGGTCCTTAGCTTTAAAACTCCGAAGATGCAATAAGAGCACAGTATGCGATGTTCTCTGCAGCAGACGATGAAGTCTGTCTCCTCCAGTTAGAAGGTCTCATTGGGAGTGCTTATGAGACAGACCGAGTTATTTTATGGTTTTACTCTTTAAAAAGCTCTTTTAAGCTCACAGCAGAACAAGTTGGCCCATCTGAGAGCACCCTGGCTCAGATCAAAATCATGTCACCTTTTAAAAAATTGTTTTAAGCAAAACAAAAACAAACAAGCAATGTTTCCTGTAAGACTGAAAAATAAAATCTGATGGAATAGACCCAAATATTCAGCAAGAGGAAAGACAATCCAGAATTGAAATTCAGGGTGAGCAACGCTCTATCTATGAGCATTGACTCTCGTTTAAATTCCTTTGGCTTGCTTACAGAGTCTATGGAATATTTCCCTTCCTAATCGTCACTGACGGTCATTGCTGGAGACGGATGCATCAATTTCCAATCTGGATGGACAAGGAAGCATGGATGGATACACAGTGTGTACAGACCTACTAGAGCCAGTTAGAAACTAGCTTTGATCTTACAAAGCAGCTGTAAATCCTCTATCATAAATCATGTTGGACGTAAGGTGGCTTTTAAATTTCAAACAGTTTTCTACATGAGAGACTTTTATTACCTTCAAATTTATTTGCTGTTCTTAATGCTCATGATGTTTATTCTGAGATACAGAATCAGTTTTTGTGATGGTAATTAACTCTTAAACCAACAAGAAAACAGACCCATTTTATGAACCCACTTAGCTATCCTTGTGGGCCTAAGCTCATTTGTCTTTTTTTTTTTTTTTTCCAGTGGGGGTGTTAGGGATCCAAACTCAGGTCCTCATGGAACTGTGAAAAGTAATGTGCAACCCTAACTTAGTTGTCGTATTTCACTTATTTTTAAAGCCTTAGTGTGTGTGTGTGTGTGTGTGTGTGTGTGTGTGTGTGTGTTTAATCTAGAAGAGGGTGCTGGTTCCCCTGGCTGCTTATAAATCTGAAAGCTGGAAAGTCAGAGCTGCATTAACACAGGTTACCAGGGTATCCCACAGTGTTCAAGAGTTCAGTGAGCCCCATGGACGATATGACTGTGTGATGAGAATTGCTGAGAACCTTTAAAAATAATCTCCCCAAACCAAAAACAAATAGAGACCAAAACCTGCTTTAACCACAGAAAGACTGAATCACCTGCCGTGGGTGCTGGAGTCAAAACTCAGGTCCCCAGGTTGAACAGCAAGAGCTCTTTTTGTTGTTGTTTTTTGAGACAGGGTTTCTCTGTATTGCTTTGGAGCCTGTTCTAGACCAGGCTGGCCTCTAACTCCCAGAGATCCACCTGTCCTCTGCACCCCAAGTGCTGGGATTAAAGGCTGTACCACCAGTGCCTGGTGCAAGAGCTCTTAACTGCCCTTATCAGTCACTTTTCCACTTTGTTCACTGGGATAGGTCTCTCAGTTGAACCCAGAGCTCACTGGTGTGGCTAGTCTAGAATGCTATAGGGATTCTTTGTCTCTGTTTTCTGCACCCTGGAACTCCAGGTGAGCACCTATGCCTGCTTGTCTTTTCACTTGGGTATGGAAGATTCAAACCTCAAGCCTCATGTTTGGTATGTTTGTACTTCTTTCTTCATCTCCCCAGTACTAAAGGCCTGGAATTCTCTCCAACTTGCTGAACAGTCACTTTTTTCATCTGATAACCTGGAAACAAGGCCTTTCTAAATTTTATGTTATTGAGTAATCTGCACCTAACATATTATATCATACTGGGGTTTTGTGTGTGGTAGAGATTGGATAAATGTTCTGAAATTCACTTCTGCTAGTCCTCATGCTGACTGTGGGCCTCGTTTTTTGACAAGGTGGCTGAGTAGTCTTGAGTGGCCACCATGGCTGACAAGAAACCCAAGGAAGGAGTCAAGACTGAGAACGACGATCATATTCACTTGACAGTGGTAGGAAGGATGGTTATGTAGTGCAGTTAAGATTAAGAGGCAAACCCCACTTGGGTAACTAATGAGAGCCTGTTGCAAAAGACAGGGTTTGTCAATGAGCAGAGCAGATTGAAGGACAGCCAATCAATGGAGCAGACAGTGCCGAAGTTGGAGGATGGAGATATATTGATGTGTTCCATCAGGAGACAGGATATATCTACTATGAAGAGAACCTGCCAATTTACTTCAGAATTCAGACCAAGAGTATGTTAGCAACTAAGAAGCTGAAATTTGGTTTCAGCAAATACAGTGCAGTTTATTCTTACATTTCCTCTTCCTTACTCCTTATTGGACATAAAGTAACCTGTGTATGTTCACAAACATATTGCAAGTTTCAAACAAGCATGTTGTAACTTCCCTTCCTTCCTCCCTCCCTCAATTAAGCCTGTCTCATTCCTCCAATAGGCTACCCAGGTGTGCTGGCTAATTTTATATCAACTTGACACAAGCTACAGTCATCTGAGAGGAGGGGACCTCAGTTAAGAAAATGTGTTCATAAGATCGGGCTACAGGCAGGCTTGTAGGATATTTTCTTAATTAGTGATCAATGGGGGAGGGAGGGCCTACTCTACTGTGGGTGCTGCCATCCTTGGGCTGGTGGTCTTGGGTTCATAAGAAAGCAGGTTAAGCAAGCCATGAGGAGCAAGACAGTAAGCAGCATGGTCTCTGCATCAGTTTCTGTCTCCAGGTTTCTGACCTGCTTGAGTTCCTGTCCTGATCTCCTTTGATGATGAATTGTGAGTAAAATAAACTTTCCTCCTCAAGTTGCTTTTGGTCATAGTGTTTCATCACAGCAATTGTAACCCTAGGACACTTAGCATGTTTTTGGTTGTTTATTTTGTTTGAGGTTTATTTTGTTTTGTTTCTGTGTCATCCTGGATGTCCGGGAACTTGCTGTACATACCAGGCCAGCCTTGAACTCACAGAGATCCTCCTGCCTCTGCCTCCTTAGAGGTAGGATTAAAGGCATGTGCCACCATATATGGCCTCTTTTTCTTCTTTAAAAACAATTTTTAAAAATTATTTTATTTTTTATGTGAATGAATAAAATGCCTGTATGTACGTCTGTGCACCATGTGCAAGCCTGGTGTCAGGCAAGGCTAGAAGGTGTTGACTGGAGTTATAGACAGTTGTGGCTTCCATGTGGGTGCTGGAAATCAAACCCAGGTCCTTTGGAAGAACAATCAGTGCTATTTCTCCAGTTCCTTGGTCATGTCCTTGATGCAAATAAAGTCACCGAGAGAGTAGAGAAGCGCTCTAATACTGCTAAAATTTTATTATTGATTTATAACTTAAATCATTTTATTATTTTATATGTATGGGTGTTTGGCCTACATGTATATCTGTGTCCTATGTGTATGCAGTGTCCCTGCTTATGGGAAAGGAATTCAACAATCCTAGGTACAGGGACATGAGTACAGAGAAAGGAGAAGATTTGATTCAATCAATTTGTCACAATATCAAAGTGAATAGCACACAACTACAGCGAAAACAATATGATATACTCAAATTTGGTGGCGGAAAAAGTGAAGGGAAGGAAAGTAAGAGGAAAGAGAATTAGGAGAGATTAAAAATGTTATTTACTCCCTGTTTAGGGGCAAAAAAGGGTTCACTCTACTTAGAAAGTAGCAAACAAATCTCTCCCAAACTCAATCAGATAAAGAAAATGTCCAAATAAAGCCCTTACCTACTTATTGTGAGTTGGGATTTTCCTTTTTTGAGAGCAAAGGAATAGAAAGACATCATGGAGATTTGAGGTCATCTGTACATCCATCCATGCAGTAAACCTGCTGACCCATGAGGTGAGAACTGTTTCTCAGTGTGCAAATCCAAGGCCCCAGAGAATTCAGTCATGCACAAGGGAAGACTCAGTAGTTAAGAGCACCTTCCTGCTCATGCAAAGGACCTGAGTTTAGTTCCCAGCACAACTTCTGGACTCTATTTGCAGAAGATCCAAGCCCTTTTCTGGTCTCCATGGGTTCCTACATGCACGTGGTGTGACTCACTCATGCAGGTTCGTTTTTTAAAAAAAATCTTACCAACTTGGTCCTGTTTTCTACATTCTATTGACTAAAGCAGAGAAGCATTGCAAACAAACAGTGTTGCAGGCATGGCCTTTCCTGGTTGCATTTGTTTGCTAGTTTAATTTGAGCTAACTTTAACCCACCCCTGCATCTAGCGACCAGGACAATGGAGAAAATGACAATCATATGCTTTTGGGTGACTTGAGAATGTGATACCAAAAAAAATGAAAACAAACATTTCCTTCATCACTGTCAAATCTCTAGCTGTCGTCTTCCAGTCACCTTTTGTCTCCTCTCTATTCTTGCTCTCCTGCCTATTGCTCTCCCCTTGTCCACCCTGTTTGCTACTGGGAGCCATAATTGTGGATCAGTGGAGACAAATTGCCTCTAGACTTTTTTGATTTACTTCATGTTTGACATTCAAGCATCCCTTCTTAAGACTGATGAGGGAGCAATGATTGCGCTCACCATGTGGGTTCTTAACTGCTGACTAGCCATTGAGAAAAACAGTTTACATGCTTAAGTGCCTTTAACCCTAGAAAACTGTGATTTCAGAAATTATTAATGGGCCAAATTTGATAAATGAGGTGAGATCAAATTGCTAATCCAATGCCTTATTGTTAATAGTGGTTGAGCTGGGACACAAATACTCGACAAGGACCTAAATGCTTTGTCCTTTCCCAAAGCCTAGGTGTCATTCTGGTGGGGGTGGGTAGAAGAAAAAAAAAACACATTTAATGATCAGGTTTGGGGGACTGGAAAGATAGCTCATCTGGTAACATACATGAGGACATGAATAATAATAGGAAGTTAGGTGATGTGCATTTATAACCGTAGATCTGGAAAGGCTCCATGTTCTGCCAGCCAGTGAGAGACCCTGGGCCTCTAAGCCCTGCCAATGAAAAGGTGGATACTGTCTTAGCAGTGTTTCTGAGGTACGTCTGACCTCAACTTACATGCACATTTACCTGCAACACATATGCACCACACACATGAACATGCACAGTAGGTTTACATGGGCATCCAAACATACAAAAAAAAATCAGATGTTAGAATAGGATATTTAGGGCATCTGCTGGTGTAGACATTGATTTTTTTGTTGAGGAGGTTGGGGGTCCTGGGAGAGACTGGGTAATTTGAGTGATACAAAAGACCATTTGGAGTCTCTAAGGCAGTGGTTCTCAACCTTCCTAACTCCTCGACCCTTTCATACAGTTCCTCATGTTGTGCTGACCCCCCATGCATAAAATTATTTTTGTTGCTACTGTATAACTGTAACTTTGCTACTGCTATGAATGGTAAATATTTGTGTTTTCAATGATCTTAGGAGATCCTTGTGAAAGGGCCATTTGACTCTCAAAGGGGTCATGACCCAGAGGTTGAGAACTACTGCTCTAAGGAGACTACATCAGTATTTGGTTCACCATTATAGCTGTTGCAGAGAGACTTAATATACAAATAAATATTCAATGGCCAGAACATATTGAATGTAGAACTTGGACCCTTGATCTTCAACAGCTTACCTAGGACACCAACCAGTCCATTATCCACTATAGCCAACATGGGAAATCAAAAATAACCTGCAACACTGGCTCTGAAGTGACCAGGACTACTCACAGCCTCTTTAACTTCTTGTGATTTAGGCTGCAGGAAGGCACATATTGGTGACAGACTCCCTTGCTTGTACCAAAGCATGAGTAAATGGTCAGCTGTTTACTCTTTTTTTGCTCCATAGTAATGCGTATGTCTGAATCTGCTCCCGACTGGAAATGTAGTCTGGTGTCATCAATCCTCTGTATCAGTTTGTAGGTCTGTCAAGAGATAAAGCATTAAGGTTAAAGGTGAGTCGTTGTCACCTTATCAGATAATTTTAGCTCCATTTGAAAAAGAATAGATCTAAGTATCCTCACCATTAGCTTTAGATCAACAGGGAGCTTGAATGTGTCAGTTGGCTAGGGGAGTGTAGACCCTGAAGAGTAATGTGACCATTTTGCTTGGCTTAAGTCAATTATAGGTTATACCTCTGCACCTGGAAGAAAAAGTCCAATTTCCCTGAAGCAGAAAATACAATAAATACTCAGAAATAAACTTAGCAAGACATGTAGAAGCCTCATAAAAGGAAAAATTTTAAGTGTAAGTGAGGGGCACAAAGGAAGGCTTGCAGAAATGGAAAGGCATATTTTGTTCCTGGACATAAAGATTCAATTTCATGAAGATATAAATTTTGTAAATTAATCTATAAATTTAGTGTAACTTCGATGGAAATGCCAGAAGGGCTTTTAAAAACCAGACAAACTTGTTCCAGTGTTTAGACGGGAAAGGAGACCTGGAAGAACAGCTGGAACAATTCTAAAATGTGAAAAGTGCCTTTTCTATAAGAGGGGCAAGGGCCATGTTAGGAGTCAACCCCTCCTCCACTACACAGAGTTACATGACCATGAAAATCACTGCTTTCTTTTCCTCTTTATTTTCTGTAGTTTAGAAGGGCATGGCTTAAAGGCACCGGATGTTGAAATAAACTGCTGGATGAAGAGAACATTTCCCACAACAAAACCAATTTTTTCTCTAACTCTAAATTTCCATGACGTTTTTTTTATCCTCAAGGTTTCTCCACCCCAAGTAGTGATCCTAATACTAGGTATGGGGAGTGAGGGTGAATGCTGAAGACAAATTTAGGCTACAGTTTGTCTTGATTATTTATTATAGGTCGCAGGATATGGAGAAATCAGGGTGGTACTGACTGGGAGGCTTCCTCTCCACTGGCTAGCTTTCATAGGACCAGAAGTGCTATTCAGGCTGCTGGGGGAGAAAGACATCAACAGTCCTACCTGGCTGTGGAGGTAGGAGCAGAACCTGGGATGAAACCGTATCCTGTAGACACGATAAGATTGATGCACTCATGAACTCACAGTAGCTGTGGTTGCCTGCACAAAATCCACATAAAAGCAAGCAAACCTTCTAGCAGGGAGGGGAGCCATGCTCTTAAACCTCTATCTACTCCTAGGTGAGGACATATTGACAATTCACCATGCATGGGGAGGGAGAGTCAGTTTTCTTTAAGTCTGTGGCCTATGACAGGTTAACAATGCTACAGCTGGCCTCATATTCATGTATATATGGAAAACACAAAAGGGACTCAGTAGGTTATTTTGAAAAAGTAGATATGAAGCTGGGGTAGGTGGTGAGAGCAGGTCTGGGAGGAGTTGAGTGCAATATGATCAAAATACATTGTATTCATGTATATAGTTCTCAAAAAATTAGTAAAAATATTAATAGATTTTACATTTATTTAGTATGTGTGTGTATATGTATGTCATTGGATTTTGAGCAAGTCTTCTCCAAAGTCTTGGGAGCTAACTCAACAGACAGTCAAGTGTATAGGTGTTCTCTGGAAGGCAGTAAAGGAGCTATTGCTTCCAGTATGCACCAAATAAAGGCCAATGACTGAGTTCACAACACACTCATTACTGAGGCATCTCCTGACAAAGTAGGCCTGACCTATGTAGGATTCCTGGGTTGTAGGAGAAATTATAACAATGGTGATTAATATGCAGCTCCATTACAATTCTTTTTATAATATCATTTTATAAGTTCAGAACAAGTGCTTTCCAAGGTATAGACAGGCACATGAAAAATGACAGAAATTGGGAGTGGAGGTTGTGAATTGGATGGATACTGGCTGGTTTGTGTATCAACTTGACACCAGCTAGAGTCATCAGAGAGGAAGGAGCCTCAGTTGAGGAAATGCCTCCATGAGATCCAGCTAAGGCATTTTCTCAATTAATGATCAATTAGAGAGGGTCTAGCTCATGGTGGGTAGGGCTGTCCCTGGACTGGTGGTCCTGGGTTCTATAAGAAAGCAGGCTGAGCAAGCCAGGGGAAGCAGGTCAGTAAGCAGCACTCCTCTATGGCCTCTGCATCAGCTCCTGCCTCCAGGTTCCTGTCCTGACTTCCTTCAGTGATGAGCAGCAATGTAGGAGTGTATAAGACCTTTCCTCCCCAACTTGCTTTATGTTCATGGTGTTTCGTTGCAGCAATAGAAACCCTAACTAAGGCATATGGGATATAGTAATATAAGTAAGAGTTAATGTTTATTCTTGGTTGGTGCATGCCAGATATTGTGATGACTTGTTTGTATAATATTTCTCTTCTCTATCATCTGTCTATTTATGTATCTACCTGTCAACATTTCTATATGTTTATCTGTGTGTCTATATATCAATCGACTATGTGTATATGTATGTGTGTATATGTGTATCTATCATATATGTGTTCGTATATGTATGAACATTAGAAGCTGATATTATCATCTCAACCCTATAAATGAGAGAATTGAGCTGGAAAAACATAGTAACTTGCCAAAGTCATCCAGATGTAAACAAAAATGTGTCCTTTCTATTTATTTGATTTTTTGAGACAGGATCTCTCTACATAGTCCTGGCTATCCTGAAATTCACTATGCACAGAGATCTGCTTGCCTCTGCCTCCCAGGTGCTAGGACTAAAGGTGTGCTCCATCACACCTGTCCTCCGATCTAAATCCCATGCTTTCTACCTTCATGAAGGGCTGAGAATTCAGTAGACTATGATGAGAGTGGACTGTTTTGAATCAGGAACTCTCCTAGTAGAGCTAAGGGGAAAAGGAGCTATCTTACGGTCATAGCATCAACTATTATTACTTCTAGGCAGTTCTAAACTATGTTGCAAGTGAATTGCAAGAGATCTCACAAAGCTTGTGGGAGAAAATACAATGCGACTGAGTTCCTACCTGCTTCTCTTTGAGACCTGTCACTTCCACACTACTGCAGTACCCAAGATGTGCGTCACCTGTTAGATGAGCTACTCATAAGCAGTTAGAAGCCCCTGGACTGAGGATGCTGGACGGCAGGCAGGATTGTAAAACTCTTGTGTGTGTTAATCTCCAATCTCCTTTCATGCGGGGTGGTGGTGTTGCACGCCTTTAATCCCAGCACCTGGGAGGCAGAGACAGGTGGATCTCTGTGAGTCTAAGTACAGCTGTGTCTACTGAGTGAGTTCCAGGATAGCCTACAAAGCTGTCTTGAAAAACAAACAAAAAACAAATCTTCTCTCATTTGGTTCCCGGAGTCTTTGAATAGAGGTAGAAAATATTTATACCTGGGTGTAAAGTGGACAGAGGTCAGATGCCACAAGATCACAGCTGCTCTTCACTCATCAGTATGGTTCTGGGCAAATCACTCAGCTTTCCCCAGCTTCAGTGTTCTATCTGTAAAATGGGGTTGCAGCATGTGTATTTTACTATAGTCTCTTCAAAAGTCTTATAGTAAAATTAAATGTGAAAACTAGTTTGAGAGGTTTGCTAACAAGCAAGACCTTAGTGTTGGTGGTGATGGGATTCTGTGTGTGTGTGTGTGTGTGTGT
This sequence comes from Cricetiscus sungorus, assembly GCA_030556225.1. Taxonomy (NCBI): domain Eukaryota; kingdom Metazoa; phylum Chordata; class Mammalia; order Rodentia; family Cricetidae; genus Cricetiscus; species Cricetiscus sungorus. Next base: position 68,284,640 of record JANBXA010000651.1, read on the forward strand.
GTGTGTGTGTGTGTGTGTGTGTTTTGCATGTATGTGAGTGTGCATGCAGAGGCTAGTCAGGTGTCACCTTCTATACTCTCCATCTTTCTACTAGAGACAGAATCTCTCACTGAACCCAAGCTCACCATTTAGCTAGGCTGTCTGGCAAGGGAGCTCTGAAGATTCACCTGACTCCACCCCCTAGTGTTGGGGTTAAAGACATGCACAGCTGTGCCTGGCTTTTTATGTGGGTGCTGAGGATTCAAACTCAGATCCTTAGACTTGCAGAGCTATTTGCTTTTATACAGGGAGCTATTTCCCTGGCATCTTGGTGGTTTAAAGGTCTTAGAAGGCAGCATCCTAACAGTGTATTATATGTCATCTGCTACATTTACTCCATCTCTTCTACATACAGACACAAAAATTCTCAGCCACCCTTCCACCCACTCCACTGAGTCCATTTGCCCATTGCTCAACCACGCCACGCTTAACCAAAAATGTATCAGGGAAACAATTCCAGCTGTTGAGGGCTCTGCCAGGGCTAGTCCCATTTTTGGTAAGATGTTGGTAGGATATTTGAGAATGAGTTCTGAAAACCATTACTTTTCCCCTAAATGGAGTTTTTCCTGGAAGGCCATAAAAATGGAAGAGATTAAAATTTTTTACTAGGTTGATCAGGTTACACACATCCTCTGGCCTGATACATCACAAACAAGAAAATCATAAAGAGCATTTATACAGTCTTTTTGCCAGGAGGCTCCCCGACACATCATAAAGCATTAGGACATGGCAAGTAAGAGATTGGAATCAGCTGTGCCTATAAATGTGCTCTCACTCACAGCTGGTGCATCAGCGAACGCTTGGGGAGCACTGAGGAGCTGAAGAATAGGCCATGGGAACTGGTGAACATGGTCTCAAGGCCTCAGGCTCTCTGTGGATCGCATGACTATATCAAAGCTTCCCACTCAGAGGAATTCTAGTCTTCTTATGTTTACCCCGACCAGCAGTTTCAGATACTGTACCATGAGACTGAGGGCATCTAAAAGACATAGGAATTGCATTTCAGCCAGAGCCCTTGAAATACAGTCATTGAGGAGAAGAAGCAAGAAGGGAGAGTGATGTTAGTGATAACAATGATAAACTTCTTTGGAAGACTGAAAACATTTATGAAAATATTTCAGATGGTTCCTTGGCTCCTACTAATGGTCTATTTCCTGTGACTGAGCAGAGAACCCAGACAGAGAGGCATCCTGCATCTACTTGTCCCAACAGAGCATATATCATTATGATTTTTGCCTCTGACTTGTCCTTACTGTCTAGACTGGAGTGTAAGTTTAGTGAGTGCCTGATATACTGTACTTCAATCAATGTTTACCTTTATGTATTAGGCCTGACTAGGCTCATCAATTCCAGTAGGTTTAAAAATAATTCTTTCACTGATGTAAATGTACCTCGAACTGTGTGATCTCTATTTGACATACTCAAAGTTTTCTCATCAAAACCTCAAAGTCAAATGCCAAAAAATGTCAGTGAGAGTTTGTTCATGACCAACCAATCTGGCATTTCATTAGCATGTTGGCACCATCTTTCCAGTGGCATCTGGTCTGCTCAGTTATCACAGTGGGAAACCTAGAGTCACCTTTTATTGTTCCCTTTCTCCAGCCCCTGCTTTCAGCATGGAACCCATGTTCAAAGCATGCTTCAACTTCGTCTGTGTTGGCCCATCACCTTAGTTCAGGTCATTAGCATCTGTCACCACCTGTGCATTGATATCTTTTTCTAAATCTTTGTTCTTTACAGATCCAGGCTCTTTGTGTACACATAGTAGTATTTGTTCCCCGAATCCACATTCTCAGCCACCTCCTCCTTCCTCTGTTAGTTTTAAGCAAACCCTAGATATTAGACTTCACTATCCACAGCTATACCACGTGTGTATGTGTACATGTAGAATACAGTGATATAAATAAATAGTTACATGATGTGTAGGTACATATATTCATATGTGTACATGTTATGGTACTTATTCCCTGCTCTTTGAGCAGTTGTGCGTTAACCACTGTCCCCTGTGCAGAGGGCCTATACTAATGAGGTCTGAGAACTACACCAATCTATGGGTAGAATAATACAAATTTAGAGGGACATCTGATGACATGTGCATTAGCAGAATAATAGAAATATGTTCAGTCCTGAGGAATGTCTGTGAGCTCCCCAGCCACAGGTTCTTGGCCAGTACCAGGTATATATCTCCATCTGAAAGTGGTTTGTTATCTCCAAAACTTTGGTGCCATCATTGCACCCACAGGCATCTCTTGAGAGCCTGGTCATTATTGCAGCTCACAGGTCCATAGCTGGTTAAGACTGCTGATAACTTCTTCCCTAGAAGTCTACCCAGCACTTTCTGCTACTGTGAAGCTAAGCCGGCAGTGAGACACTTATCAGTTAATAACCGTTTGAATTCTGTACATCCGGTGACCCATGTGTGCTCTGTCTTCAGCAATAAAAGTTACCATTGTGTTCTGGTCTGGTGGATAGTCAAGAGTTATGGTAATAGTCTGCAGTGTTATGAGGGTCTCTAGGACACCTTTGATCAACAACTGGATGGGAGGAATCAGATCCCCTGGAACAGGGAACCATGTGATTACTGGGAATGGAGCCCAGGCCCTATGAAAAAGCAGCCAGCACTTTTAACCTTTGAGCCACCTCTCCTGCCCCATAGAAGATTTATTAAACAGTGTGATGACGTGAATTTTACTGTTTGTATTTTTTTGTTTGTTTTTTTGTTTTTCAAGACAAGGTTTCCCCGTGTAGCTTTGGAACTCACTCTGTAGACCAGGCTGGCTTTGAACTCACTGAGATCTTCCTGTCTCTACCTCCTGAGTGCTGGGGATCAAGGCATGTGCCACTACCTCCCAGCTTACTGTCTGCTGTTTTCAAATTAGATGAAAAGGTTTAATAGAAGTTTGGAATGAAGACAAGGTCAAACAGGTATCCTACTGTGTTATTTTGTGTGTGTGTGTGTGTGTGTGTGTGTGTGTGTGTGTGTGTGAGTTCATGTACACTTGTGTGAGAGAGTATATTGATGGTTGTTATGGGCTGGTGGTAGGGGCAGATAGAAGTTTAGTCAAAGTTTGAGTTATAATGAATGAAAGTTATAATATAGATCATATATATATCTATGACATGTAACTCACAGGACCTTTAAACAATACTGTATTGTATGTTTGAAGATTTCTAAGAGAATAACTCTTGTTTATATTACAGAAAGAAAATAAATAAATGTGGCCGAAAGACTCCTTGGGAAGGGGAGATAGATACATTGTGGCATAGCTCGTGATGTGAGTCTATACTTATTTCTGAATTCATCCAGTTGGATTCCTTAATTAAGCAAGTACACCTTTTTATCTATATAAATTGCAACTCAACCAAGCCACGAGAAAATGAAATTATTTACTAAGGTAAAGAAACATGTATTTTTTGCAATATGCTAATGAGAGTATTGCTAAAATTGCAGAGACATGTTTTTTTTAAACTGTGTTTTCCCATGAAAAAGTGGCAAGCAGCGATCCTGTAGCCTCTTATGTAGAGCATGGTGTGCTCTGCAAATGTCTGTTAGGTGTCTTGTTAATGACCCACACTATGTTACACAAGTACCCCTCTGAAACTGACTTCCTTTTTGTTCTGATCTTTATTGTTCTATTTTGGGTCCTCATCATTTCTTACCTTAATGAGACTGAGGCCTCATTGCTGAGTGATGTGTCTATGGCGCAGACTGGTCTATCTCATGTTCCCGTTTAAAGTCTCTCAGTGATTCCCTGTCATCCTTGAAATAAAGTTCAAGCTGGGCAGTGGTGGTGTATGCCTTTAACCCCAGTGTGTAAGAGGCAGAGACTAGCAGATCTCTGTGAGTTCAAGACCAGCCTGGTCCACAGAGTGAATTCCATGACAGCCAGAACTACAAAGACAAATCCTGTCTTGAAAAACCAAAAAAGAAAGAAAGTTTGAGCCAATCATGAGGCTGTAAGGCAACAGAGCCCTCCAAAGACTGGCTCCTTCCTGTCTCCCTCGGCCTTTCCTCCCTCAGCTCACCTCATGTTCCCTTTGACTTCTCCACATCTCTTGCAGTTTGGGCACTGGCTGTCTGTGTTTCTGTTTGTGGAACCCTTTGCTCCATTAACTTTTATCTGAACCCTTCCAGCTCTTGTTTCCCCACTGTGATTATTGCATCATTTCCAGCTCAACCCAGCTTCAGCTTCTCCAGGAGTCTAGGCTGAGCTTGGCACCTTCTTTAGTATTCTGACTTCAGCATCTACCACTTTAAGATGCTGGATTTATGCTTGTTTTCTCCAACAGTTTATGAGGGCATCTCATTGTTTGAGGTGACCTTATGCATGAACATGGCATGTGGTACAGCTGTGTGATGTTAGTGGAAAGAATCCAGAGATCGGATATTTAGACTCCTTCAGGCAGCATTCTAGGAAACTTCCAGAGCTGTGACAACCATGACATAATACCAGTAAAGTTCTTTGAAGTGAGCTGAGCCACTGGTCACTCGCTCTGTCTTACATGTAACAGATGTAATCTCTTGGTTCTCATCAGATGGTGCCCATGTTAGTTACTTTTCTATCGGTGCCATAAAATGCCATGATCAATGCAATTTACGGAGAAATAGCTTGCTTGGGATTACGGTTTCAGAGGGTTAGAGGCTATGCTACCAGAGGCAGCAGGCAGGAGCAGGAAGCCCAGGGCTCACATCCTGAACCACAGATGTAAAACCAGAGCCCTAACTAGAAATGGCTTGAGTCTTTAAATTCTTAAACACTGTTCCTAGGGACATATTTCCTCCAGCAACACCACACTTCCTAAATCTACCCTAACAGTTCCACCAACAGAAGAACAAGTATTCAAATGCCAACTATGGGGGATATTTGTCATTCAAACCACCACAGTGCCTTTTCCATTTGGCAGCCACAAGATTGCTATCATCATAGGCTGATGGGTTAATTCTAGATCTTTTTCTTTTTCAGCCCTGCCCTCTCTCCTAAGCTTTCTACCTTCTCTAACTACACATGCTATATTTTCACCTATGACTTGTACCTTAGCCTTGTTGACACTCACAGGTCTCTGAAACAATTCATTGTCCCTCAATCCCAATCTTCTCCTTTATGTGCTTGTGAATGGCACTGTCTGCTTTCAACTTCAGACACATCATTAGCTCATTGTCTTCCTTAATGCTGTAGCAGCATGGAGCTGGAAAAACAGTGGAGAGAATGATGGGAGGCAAATCTTCCTGTGAGACAGGGAAGCAGGGAAGTGCTGAGCAGTGAGAAAAGGTGGGCTGAGCTGGGTGTCAGAGGACCATGTAAGTCATGCTGGGGATCTTGCCTTAGGCTGACCATCATAGTGATCTGACGTAGTGTAGTATTGAGCTTTGAGGAATAGGAGTATTTGATGAGATCCAGGCTTTGGAAATCTTAATCTCATTGCAGTGTGTAGAATGCTTCATGAGAGCTTAAATTCAGGTTGAGTGGAGATCCAGATGCAGATCATAAAATGATGGAATGACTCAGGAGATGATTGGAAACAAAGGCAGGGATTGGAAACAAGACCCTGTGGAACTCCAGGTGAGGAGAAATGCTTGGATGCTTGGAGGATGGCTTCTTGAAGGACTATTCCTTTCTCATAAGGGAGTCATAGAAGGGTACAAAAAAAAAAAAAAAAAAAAGCATTTGGGATTTAGCCCAGAGAGTGACTGTGACTGTGATCTGACTTTCTGCCCCACCTCCCTTGTCATGGCTGCAGTTGACTTTGCCTGCTGTGACTGTGGGACATAGTCAGGGGACATTACATGGGGATGAATTTTACATCAGCCTGGAGGAGATGAACCTAGGAACTGAAAGACAGGAGAGGCTTCTTTCCTTAGAAATAGTTGCTGATTACAAGATCTTAATATCTCCCTTGAGCAAATGGATCCATTTTAGTTTGCATGTGTAGTTCAGGACCAGTTATGCTAGTGAGCGCTTCTGAAGGAACCAGGGAAACAGGAGGTGGTAAAGTGTGAGTCACTCCCCAAAGAGATGGTACTCTTCCAAAGAGGCAATGTTTCTCGGTTCACCACACTCTGCTTACAGGCAGGAAAGGGAACCTGAAAGGCAGGGCAGAGGCTTTCTCTCAGAGCTGACTTTGCTAAGAGACTTGGGATAAGTAAATAGAGTAAAGGTATGGAGGAAAGTGCATTTCTTTTCTAATGTGATACTGGGACCCACAAGGAGAATAATTAGGTCTGTTTTTATTAGATTCTTTTATGTTTGAGAAAATATTGCCACATAGTGAAGTTTAGGCTACTGGGGGAAGGTCTGGAGAATCTGTTCTTCTACTCTGACAGTAGTACAGTGGAAAATTCCCCAAGATCACAAGTCCTTCCATTAAAAAGTCATTGTAAAGGATGGTGTAGATTAGAGGTTTAAACTTAGCAATGTTTTGCCTCATTAAAGAGAATTTAATAAGAGGCTGGAGCTGGGCAATCATGGAGCATGCTTTTAATTCCACCAGCTGGGAAACAGAGGCAGGCTGATCTCTGAGTTGGAGACCATCCTACTATGCAGAGTGAATTACAAGATGGCCAGACCCTGTCTCAAAAACCAAAAACTAAACCAAAACAAAACAATCCCCAAAACCAAAACATAACCCAAAACCAAACCAAACCAAACCAAGACACAAAGGAGTCTGGAGACATGGCTAAGCAGTTAATAGCACTTGCTGTGCTATCTATCAGATCCCAGAACCCATGGTAAACACCAGATATTTGCATAGTTTCATGATTTGACCTTAGAGGCTCACCTGGACACTGGCTTTGTCCTTACCCATCTGTTTTGCTGGTAGAACACAAAGAGTGCAACCCACATCTTGGTTAAGTCCCTTCAGCATCTGGAAACCTGCTGCTTGAACCCAACACACAGTCATGGCTAAAGCTAGGGAGTTCTCTTTGTGTACGTGATGCTGTGACTGAGAACCAGTCTTCTTATTAAGAAACTAACTTGCTTTTTATCCAAGTGCCCTCCACAAACACAATTAAGCATGCACACAAATGTTTCCTGCAATCATTCCCAGATGCTCTCTGGTTTAAAAGAACACAAAGATTTCCTAAGAGGCTCATGATTGTGGCTATAACCAAGTGTCAAGGAAAGATAGAATATCATGGGAAATGAGACTTTGACAACTCAGTGAGATCCATAATGATACACACTTTTACGTGAAGATTCATTTTACAGTATTAATGCTATAAGTGTGGGTGAATTGTCTCAAATACATCTTCATGAATAATGCAAGGATCTAAATGGTAATGATTCTATATCCGAAATTCAGCTAAAAATTAGTGACTTCCATCTGATTTGGAAGGATGGCTCGCCAGTGTGTCTTCTCTTTAGTCTCTACATTCTGTTTCTGAGCAGTTTCAATGCCACCTTATCCTGACATTGATTGTAATTGCTTCTCAATATATTCATTTTGCTCTGACTCCCAATTAATTAGTCAGTGATACAGTCACTGGCTGTATTTTTTTTTACTGCCATATGATGACTGTACATATTTATGGGACAAAGTATGATGTATGATAAATCAACATATACATCAAGGATCATATCAAGGCCACTGGTATTTACCTATTTCTTAAACACTTGTTAATTCCCTCTGTTGGTCAGATTTACTTTCCTTTATCCTAGTTCTTCATAAAAATATATAATGTTCATATATAATAAATTTAAAAATCAAATTTAAAATATAAAATTTGAGGTAAAAAAATCACACATAACATTGTAAGCTATAGTCATTCTACTGTGCTTACTAATATTCTCTTATCTAATCATTTTTTGGTGCATGCTATCCAATGACTCCTCATATTCATGTGCTGTCCCTCTCTATTCTGGCATTCTGAAATCAATGAGAAAAGTCAATCAACTAACTAACCAACTAGGCAAACAAGGACAGGGAAAACTAAATAAATAAATTATGACTGGTAAAACGGTTCAGTAGATAAACTGCCACCAACCTTGACAATCTGAGTTTGAGCCCTGGGACTGACATGGCAAAGGGAAGTAACTTCTGTCCTCTGAGCACACGTGTGCCTCCACACACAAAAATAGATGTAAAACACCACCAACAAAACAAAGCAAAAGCCAACAAAAAAATCAACAACAAAACAGAACAAAATCAAACCAAAAACCAAAAAGAAAAGCTAAGGAGATGCTGTTGAGTAAACACATGTGCTAGATCTTATTTTGTCATTGAGAAACCAGATATTATTTCCTTCATGAGAAGATCAGGAGGCTTGTGCATTCACATTTCTAGTTCAAATATATATTTTTTTCTGAAATGAGAGTGTGATAATTTTTATGACTTAGGAAATTGCATGTTGAACTGGGTGTTGGTGGTGCACTGCCTTTAATCCCAGCACTTGGAAGGCAGAGGCAGGCGATCTCTGTGAGTTTGAGGCCAACCTGGTCTACAGAGTAAGTGCCAGCATAGGGTCCAAAGCTACACAGAGAAACCCTGTCCTCAACCCCCCTGCAAAGAAATTGCATATTGTTTGAATAAAAAGAAATATTCTTTAATAGCTGGCCCTTACTTGTAGAGCCTGCCAGGACTCTGAGAAAGCCAGAAAAAGAATAAGAATTTAGGATGACCTAATGAAAAACAAGACAAAAGCAAACAACAATAACCACAAAACTCTCCGATGGTTCTGGAACAGAAAAAAGAAGTGTTCATCCTACCCTTGGGAGCTGTGGTAGTTTCCTCCAGTTGCAAGCAGTAAGTCAAAGTTGGCACACATCATTCCAGAGGCTTTGAGTGTGATCTCTCAGATAGTGTCATTATGTCCAATGTGTGGAATTCTTCTCATCATTGTTCATCAAGGGAGGGAGCCCATGTTTTTTTCTGCGATATTTATTAATACCAGAACCCTGAAGTCACTGAAGTCACCTTCATCTGTACAAATCAAGTTATTGGCAAGGCTTTGTTCTTTGTAGGCTTCTGGAATCCATGTCCTTGTCACTCCCACCTCTGAGTGGCACTGTTTTCCTTCCAAGGCTAATGGTCTCTTCCTCCATTTTCAGAGTCCTCAGAGTAGCAACTTCAAATTTCTCTCTAGTTCTGTGAAACTGTCCCACAATCTTTTTCTTGTAGTAAACTCATGTTTGCTTGTGGTGTGTGAGTAGTAGATGCACACATGTGTATGTGTTCATATAACTGTGCAAACATGTGGAGGACAGAAGAGGGTGTTGGGAGTGCTTCTCTATCATTCTTCATCTTGTTTCTTTAAGTTAGGGTCTCTCCCTGAATCCAGAACTCCTCTTTTTTTCCTCCTGTTTTTGTTTAGTCCAAATAAATTCACAGAGGTTTATATTAATTATAAGCTGTTTGGCTGATGGTTTAGGCTTTTTACTGGCTAGTTCTCTAATTATTAACCCATAACTATTAATCTATATATTTACACATGGCCTTATCTTACTGGAGAATGCATGGGCATCCTACATTCCCAGTAGCTACATGGTGTCTCTCTGGTGGCTTGACTCTGCCTTCCTCTTCCTAGAATTCTCCTAGTCTGGTAGCCCTGCCTATATTTACGTGCCTGGCTACATCCTGCCTATCCATGAGCTTTACTCACCAACCAATAAGAGAAACATATATTCATAGCATACAGAAGGACATCCCCCATCAATATGTGATAATATTTGTACCCATCTGGATATTCCAGGAAAGTCCCAATTCAATTCCAAGATCCTGCTTTTACTCATACACAGTCCTGGCTGTCCTGAACTCATTTACTCTGTAGATTAGGCTGGTCTCTTACTTAAAGAGATCAGCCTGCCTTTGCCTCTAGAGTTCTGGGATTACAGGTGTGTGCTGCCATGCTTAGCTACATCTTTTCAATTACTGACTGATGTGGGTCCAGCCTATTGTGGGTGGTGCCATTATTGTGTTATCAAAAGTAAGAGGAGCAAATTATTAGGAGCAAGCCGGGAAGCAGACTTCCTCCATGATTCTGATTTAGTTCCCACCTCCAGATTCCTGCCATTCATGATGGACTGATCCTTTCTGTCAGTGTTTTATCACAGCAACAGAAACAAATCAGGACAGACATATATAATACCTATGTGTCATTATCCAATGATGGCTTTAAATTTTGAGTTAGTGATTGTTTTAATTCAAGGTCATACTTCCTGTGATAGTTCAGATACATGAAAATCTTTTTCTTTGGGTGGGGAGGAAGGTAGCTTTGGAGCCTGTCCTTGAACTCATCTACAGATCAGACTGGCTAGCCTTGAACTCACTGAGATCTGCCTGCCTCTGCTCCCTCAGTGCTTGTTAACATCCTGTCATCGACAGAGGGGGGGACTCACAAATTCCTACCCTTCTCTGAGGGTTTATAGGCAAATAATGGTTGATGGGGGATGGACTGACTCTTCAGTGGTATAGCCACTAGTAAGGTGCCATGTGCCTGTAAATAATCCCCCACTTGGCCAGGTGGTGGTGGCATGTGCCTTTAATTCCAGCTTCCAAAGCCACAGAGAAACCCTGTCTGGAAAAACAACACTAACGGATCTCATTGAGTCATATTTTCAAGAAATCATAAAAACAGAATGAGGGCTAGTTGGAAAGAGGTTGGGAAAGAGTGGAACTGGGAGAGGACAAGAGAGGGAAATGGGGTGAATATGATAAAAATACATTGTATACATGTGTGAAAATGTCACAATGAAACCCAGTTGTGTGTCATTATTATATGCCAGTAGAAAGATAAAACAGGATTCTAGTTTGGGTTATTCATTCATTTGAGTGCCACCAAGATAAACTCCTATCCAGGAGAATATTGGGTATGGGTAATTGAAGGTGTATGTTGGTACTATAGCCAGACACTTGATTTATTGCTGGTTATAGTGTGAGATAAAGTACAGAAGAGAAAATTATTGGCACATTAAATTCTAAGGGCACAAATAAACTGAGTGAGCAGGTAGCCTGATCTCATGGACAATTGGTTTTGATTAACTAGTGAGGGAGAAAATATTGTCTAAGAGTATATATCATGTGATGTTAGCATACTCACTGGTACCCTCAACAGCCAGGAAATAACAATCTACTGCCATTTGGTAGGCAAGACACACAGTTCAGGGTGCTTTCCTACAAAATGCAGTACACTTAAGCTAGCGAGCCATGGAAAGTACTGTTTCTTCACTTGTCTCCTGTTGTCCAGTAGTTGGCTTCAGTCAGGAAGGAATTGTTAGGCTCTGATGGGGAATGTTTTTCTGTATATGTCTCTCTTATTGGCTAATGATAAAACACCAATTGGCTGATTGGCCAGACAGGAAGTGACACAGCTGGGCAGAATCAGGATATAAGCATGGATAAACAGGAAATCGCTCTCTTCGCTGTGGAGACGCAGAGCAGTCATCGGGTAGCAAGCAAAGGAGTTGCAGGTCTGGCATTCCCCGTAAGCCAAGACCACATGGAAACACATAGATTAGTAGTTATGGGTTAATAATTAAGACAGAGCTAGCCAATAAGAAACCCAAGCCAAGCCGGGTGTTGGTGGCACATGCCTTTAATCCCAGTTGGGCTCTTTTCTGAAGATTGTCCAGAGACATGACAGGCACGGAGGCAAGGCAAACAGATATGTTCATACAGTTGACCCTGGGAAGGCCAAAGCTCAAACCATTATGTTGCATTCCAAAGTATTTATTTCTTCCATTAAACTCCAGAGGAGACAAAGCAGGAATATTGGTAAAAGGGCTAAAGACATTCTTGGTAACTTGATAAAAACAGAGTAGGAGATCTTTACCCAGTTTCAAACCCCATGGTAAGGAATGCTGAGAAGCCTTCTAATATGAAAGCCAAGTGCATGCCACCTCCTCACGCCCTGAACCCAGCCAACCAACCATCCCTGTGCATGTGTGGAGTTCAGAACTAGCTTCCAAGAGCACAGAGCCACATGTCCTTTCTGCACTTGGTTGCAGGATAAGACTTCAAGGGAAACTTCTAGGTATGAGTTTGAATGTTCTTCATTTTGGCATGGTGCTCAAATTCATCTAAGACTGCAAAGAGCATTTTTGGGTCTCAGCCTGCTATTGTCTGGAATAAGGGGCTACTGCTGGTGTTATAGCAGAGCTGGAGGGTACATCTGGAGGTTTTCTGGTTGCTCAAAGCACCCAGGAGTGATGCCATCTCATCTTACAATGCACTGCAGAATAATTTCCCGAGCTTGTACACAAATGTCAACTTCTAACTTTGACCTTGGGTCAGCAGAAAGCCTCAAGACTTCTTAGATCAGACTTTCCTAATTTTGCAACTCTTTAATGTAAAAGTCCGATATGCAGGATATCTGACATGCAACCCCTATGATAGGGTTGTCTGACTCCCCAAAGGGGTTGAGATCCACAGGTTGAGGACTACTATCTTAGAGAAACGGAAGATGCAGTGTGGTGCACAGCTGGTTGTTGGTGGCACACGCCTTTAATCCCAGCACTCGGGAGGCAGAGGCAGGTGGATCCCTGTGAGTTCAGGGCCAGCCTGGTCTACCAAGCAAATTCCAGGACAGCTGGGACTGTTACACAGAGAAACCTTGTCTTGAAAATCAAACAATAACAACAACAACAACAACAACAACAACAACAACAGAAAGAGGGGGAGTGTCCTTACAAAGACCTCTTTTAGACTGACAGACAGTTGCATTACGTGAACAGAAGGACTTGTCCTTGTTCTACACAAAACCCTGCGCTGGTTCATCCCTTAGGGGACAGGATAGAGGTAAGGTCTGCATGAAGTGATGCTCCAGGTGGAGGAAAGCAGGCAGCTCCTACCTCTCTCTACAGCTGATCCCTGCCCTGGCTTCACCCTCATAAGTTGTTCATACAGATTCGATCCTTGTGGGAAGTTGCCACCATCATGTGAAAACCTCAGGGCAGAGATTCTTGGGGAGGGGGAGACACTCTTGGGAATACTTACCTCAGGGTCACCTGGAGAGGTTTGGAATGCAGATATTTAATCTAGGTTTCTCCAACATCTGTGCATTAAAGAACTTTCCTTGGTGGTTCTCTTTCTTTGTTTGTTTACTACAATGTACAGGCTCCATGACAACACTTCATTCTATCACTCGGTGGCAAAGATGTTGTATGTTAGGGTAGGGAACCCAGACGTTTAAATAGGAATGGAAGAGGGCCACCATTATCTCAGATATAAGGAACAACTTAGTTTTTTGCCAGAGAGATAGACGAGGAAGACAAGACTTTCAAGCAGAAACAGAAAGAGGAGCAAGCTGCACGTGGAGAGCTAAAAGCCACGGCCTCAGGGAACAGGCGCCTGGATGGAATTAAAAAATCTGGCAATACATATACACACACACACACACACACACACACACACATATATATATATATATATATATATATATATATATATATATATACACACACATACACTATATACCTACATACACATACGTGCATACATACATATCTCAGGCTAGAGAGATGGCTCAGAGGTTCAGAGGCTGTTCTTCCAGAGGACTTGGGTTCAAATCCCCCAACCACATGCTTCTGTTTTACTTTTCACTCTTCCTACTGACTGATGTGAATACTAGGTTACCTTTCCTCTTAGGGCTTTCTTGACCTGAAAGACTGTGTTCTAATGATTAGTGGATGCTGGGACACAGTTTCTCATTGTTATGAAGACGGTCACAGGATCCTTTTCATTTTTTGAGCCTGATGGTTGGGCAGCTTGTGGAGTTACTGTTGGTGGTCAGTCCTTACTTTTTTTTCCTGCAATGGTTTCTGGCGTGGCCCTTCTGTTCCTTGTTTTTCCCTTAAGGATGAAGCTTCATCAACCCCCTTCTTTCTGTCAACACCCACAGTGACTGGGGGCAGGCAGATCTCTGCCAGTGCTGAGCTCTTTGTCCCAAATGGGGTATTTGCATTCCAAGTTCTTCAACCCATTCCATTGTATCTGTGTTTTGCCAGAAAGAGGTGCTTCAGGGACGGATCCTCTCAAGTCCTTCTCACCCATTTCTTCCTGAGGTGCGCCCCTCACTTCTCAAATTACAATTGAGAGAACACTCTGTCATCACACTAGGTGCAATGCTTTAATTTTGTGATGCCATAATAATTAAACTTTTATAGGATTATTCCACTTGAAAAGAAGCTGAGAGTAACAGAAGTGAGATAGAGAGGGTGAGGGAAAAGTAGAAACAAGAAGGAGAGGGAGTGGGAGAAAGGGAAGGCTATATCATGATCCCTCCATCGTCCCAACCAAAAGAGGAGCAGGGCAGACATTTCTCAAGGTAGGAATGAGGGAACTTCTGATATCGTGTTGGAGGAAGCATGAGCAGGCAATGGTGTAGGTCATAAAGAGTGAACTGGTAGCCCAGTTTGCAGGGCTCACCTCTGCACTTCTGCTCTCCAGCTGTGGAAATTTAATGATGTTGCACCAGCAAAGGCTGTTGCTATGTCATGTGACTAGGAAAAGAAGGGGAGAAGCATCTGAGGAAGAAAACTTCAAAAGAAGGGACTTTGTGGAAGTTCAAAGGAACCCTTGATTCAGCAGATGGTAGATACCTGATCAGGGAGGGAAATGCCCATGTTGATGAAGCAGGGGCCAAGAGCTCTTGTAAAAGAAAAGAATGGACAAGGAAGCTAGGTGGGGCACCTCTTTGTCCCAGGTCATTTCACAAGGGAGAAAGTGCTGAGACTCTGAGCAGCTCTTGCAATGGTGCCTAGCAGAGGCTCTTCTGGCTGGGTCCTAAATATTAGCAAAGGTTCAACTGATATATTAATCAGAACTCCTTTGGCTCACAAGACACTGCACCATCCAAGCCAGGCTTAAGCCAGATTCCCACGACTCTGAGATGAAGCCCTGCTTAGTTATTTCATTAGAGTTTGGGGTATATTTAAGCTCCCTTCTTTTCCTTAATGGGACAGTATAGCCTGGTCACAGCTAAAGTTTTAAGTGTGAAGAGAATCCTTAGGCAAGTTTACTATTCTTACTTTTAAAAAATTTCTCTTCTTCTTTCCCATTCCCATTCTTCTTCTTGCTATACTCGGAGTTTGTACTGGTTTGATTATTTTAGGTCTTCTTTTGGTTTTTTACTGTTTTCCTTTCAGTAAAAAACAATAACTTTTACTGTCCATTTGCATGCATGGATACCATTGTGAACTTGATCATCCTTGACATTTAGACACTTAATTTTGATCAAAGTGTTTCTCATCAGAGGTGGAGGAGAGGTAGATTGGGGAGTGGGGGAGGGAATGGGAGGAGGGGGAGGAAAAGCTGCAGTTGATGTAAAATAAATGAGAAAATTAATTAATCCATGGCATCCAATATGCTACATGTTTGCTTGCCATCAATTTCTGCCATGGGTAGTTAATGTATTTATTGGGCTGGAGAGATGGCTCAAAGGTTAAGGGCACTGGCTGCTCTTCCAGAGGTCCTGAGTTCAACTCCCAGCAACCACATGGTGGCTCGCAACCATCTGTAATGGGATCTGGTGCCCTCTTCTGGCCTGTAGGCATAGTGCAGTCAGAATAGTACACATAATAAATAAATCTTAAAAAAAAAAAAGAGAGAGAGAAAAAAAGGAAAAAAAAGTGTTTTTCTTTTCAGGCTGATCACTTACAAATGTAAGTAAAAAGACAAAGAAGAAAAATGGGGTAAAGTGGTGAAATCATCAGACAGAATCACTCCTAACTTTTGAATGTATCTCACATTTTTCTCTTTTTCACTTTCACATTTAAATGTATTAACATTGCACATAGTTTATAAACTTCAGGGTGGGGAGGTGGTTCAGGGGATAAGGTGCTCACTGCATAAGCATGTGGGCCTGAACACTTCCACATCAACAGCTTGTCAAGAAGATGCCTCCCAGACCTGCTAATGGGCTGATCTAATGGAGGCATTTTTCCCAACTGAAGTTCTCTCTCCCCAAATGATCCTGGCTTGTCAAGTTGACAGAGAACTAAATGTTCCATAGACCTGGCTAAAATAATACTTAGTAGTCAACTCTCACCTTTAGATTGACTTTTAAAAAATTACTTTATCTAACATTCTTAGAATCAAATCAAAATGAAAGCAAAACTAGCAAGAAACTTTGGAATACAGCTAAAGTTCCAAGAGGAAACTTTATAATACTAATGAGTATGTATTAGTTACTTTCCTAGTGCTGTGATAAAATACCATGACCAAAGAACCTATAAAAGAGAGTTTAATTTGGCTTATGGTTCCAGAGGGTAAGAGTCCATGATGGTCACATGAGGGTGTGGCAGCAGGAAACATTTGATCTGCAAACAGGAGGCAGAGAAACCACACTGGGAATGACACAGGTCTTTTGAAACTACAGGCTTGTACCCAATGACACACCTCCTCCAAGGTCACACCACCTAATCCCTTCCAGATAGTTCCACCAACTGGAGACCAAGTATTCAAACCACGAAGTAAAGGACCATTCTCATTCCGACTGGCACAGAGTGCTTGCATTAAAAAAAAAAATTAGAGACTGCAAATAAGCTAAGTATACTCTGTAAATCTTAGGAAAACAAGACAAAGTAAAACACAAAAGCAGCAGGCAGCAAGAAATAGTTAAGATCAGGGCAGAAGCAATGTAGATGGAAATTAAAGGGGAATACACAGTCAATCAAACAAAGAACTGATTACTTGAAAAGGTCCTTGAGACTCGTAAACTCCTGTCTGACCTACTAAAAGAAAAAGAGAAGGTCCAAATTAATTAGATGAAATGGGGGGAAATTACACAGACTTCAGTGAAATTCAGAGGATCATTAAGGAATACTTTGAAAACTTTTATTCTAACTAATATTAAAATGAGGATACAAAGAAAGCAAACAGATTTGTAGCAATAAGATTGAAGCCATAGTGAGAAGTCTAACCATAAAGAAAAGCCCAGAGTGTATGGATTCCCTACTGGATTCTATAAGGCTTTTGAAGGAGTGCTGACACTGGGAGATGGTTCAATGAATAAAGTGCTTGCTGTGCCAATTTGAGGACTACAGTTTGAATCCCCAAAATCCACATTAAAGCCTGGCATGCATGGCACTGGCTGCGATCCCATTAGAATCTCCAAGGCAAGCTGAGTAGCTGGAATTGATAATCACTGCATTCAGGGAGAAATTGTGCCTTAATAAATAAAGTGAGAAGTGATGTAGAGAAGATACAAGATGCCAGCTTTAGACCTCTACACACACACACACACACACACACACACACACACACACACACACACACACACACACACAAAAGCAGGAACACACACAAACAAAATATGCATGGGTGTGTCCCCAGAGGTGCATCCATACACATGTGAACATACATGCACACCACACATACATACAGATGTCAGAAAAGCAATAACAAAAGCCAACCTCCAAAATGAAACAAACAACAAACAAAAGGAGCTGACATCAATGATTTTTATACTGTCCCATAAAATAGAAAGGGAAGAGATGTCACCAAAACCACATTTACCAAACCAATTTCTCTGGTGAACATAGACACAAAGTATTAATGAAACTCTTGCAAATCTAGATAAAGAATATCTTAGGAAGATCATGCATCACAAACAGGTCAGTTTTGCTTCAAGGGATGCAAAGATTAGTCAAGCAAGCATTGTGTGACATTTCCTGGAGAGCCATGAACAAATGTTTGTTCATCCCAGATACAGCAACGATAACATTGAAGAAACAATTCAGCCCATCTAGCTTAGTGAACCATTGGGTTTATTGGATATACGTCTAGGACTACAGATGTAGGAACACAGGTCACCGCAGCGCAGGTGACCACTCATGATAACTACATTGTGGTGTTTTTTTTTTTTTTTTTTTGCACAACTTCTTGCAGACAGCTGATGTAAGTTTCCTCTCCCCAGCAATTGTTACTGCTTATACAACTTTAGGGAGGGGCTTTATGAATCCCCTGTGGTTCGGGAACTTCCTGAGACTTGCAAGTTTTTACTACTCGAGATTTAGGAGCTTCTCTTTTTACATCCAGGAGGGAGAGTTTTCAATTTGGAAGAAATAGCTATACAACAGATACAAATCACATGATTATCTCAATAGATGAAGAAAAAGCCTGTGACAATATTCACCAATCCTTCATAATAAAAACCCTAAAAAGACCAGATACAGAGGGAACATATTACAACATCATAATGGCTACATCCAACAAATCTATAGACAACATTATAATAATTGGGGAAAAGTAGAAATATCTCAAGATTGAGATTAGGGTGCTTGTTCTCTCTACTCTCATTCAGTATAGTGTTCCAAGTCACAAGTAGAGTAATAAGAAAGAAAAAGAAACAAAAGGGAATCAAATAGGAAAGGAAGAAGCTAAATTACTCCTATTTTCAGATGACAAGATTTTATACTTAACCTAATGATGGTGAGATGTCTCAGCTGCCCTAGACAGGACTCCTGGGATAATCAGTATGGCCTGGCCAAGGATGCCACCCATCAACTCTGCCACCCATCACCTCTGCCACAACCTTACAGGGAAAAGCAACCCCATGCTATTGGAGCTGCTTACACTTCCCTTTTCCTGTATACCCTGAAGAATATGATGTCAATGCCTGAGGTTAACTAGCTCCTGGACACCATTAGAATTCCTAAATGAAACCTACCATGACTGGGACATAGGGAAAAACTAGCTGGGTTCAGAAAGTCTTATCCAGGCAGTAACAACAAAAAGAAAGATGGAGCTTACTCTGCCCTGCCCTGCCCTGCCCTGCCATTCCCCTCCCTTCCTATTCTTTCCCCTCTCCTCCTCCTCTCCCCTCCCTTCCTCTTCCCTCCTCCTTCCTCTCTCCCTCCTCTCTCCTTCCCTCCCTTTTGTTTCTATGAATGTGTGCATATGTGTTTGCATGAGTGTTTGTGTAAGGATTCAGGCATTATGCTGTCCTGCCCCTGTCACCTGGCAGAATGCACTCAGGCGGTACTCTGGTCAGCCCAGGGTTCTAGTCTGCACACAGATGTAAAGGACCTCTTTAAAAGAAAGACCTCCCCACCCACTTATGCTCTTTCCCTCTCGTTCCTGCTGTTCCCCTGGGGCAGACAGGACTTTTCCTGTCTCCCTCTTCTCTTTATCTTTCTCTGTCTCTGTGTCTTTTTACCTCTTTTCTCCTCCCACTTCCCTTTCTAATAATACTTCTCACTAAGCTCTGTCTTCTTGGAATGTTTGTCCCCTGCCTCAGTCACCCTCACCTGCCATGGAATCCACCAAGGTTCCCCTCATGCTTTATCACAACAGTTTGCATGTGCGTTCACATGACCGTTCTCCCATTTGTAACAGTTTAGGTTGAAAGTGGATTTGAAAAGAAGATCAGACTGAGGTCTAGATAGAGCCATCAAATCTCAGATGACCACATGTCTCTATAGTGTCATCCCAAAGAATCCCAACTTCTGCAGGGGTCTTTCTGCTCCTCTGGTTCATAATGCTGCTGGAGGGCTGACAAGCTGGTCAGTGCCTGGAATGCACAGTGCAGACTTCAGGCTAGCAATTGTCAGGAAGGACACTGCACCAGGCTTTTTCTTTTGGGTCACCAACCAGCTCTTAAATCATGACATAGAGACTTATTAGTTTTGAATAATTGGCACGTTCCTGGCTAACTCTCTTAAATTAACCTGTTTCTCTTTATCTACCTTTGCCTCGGAGCGTGTTACCTTTCTTACTTCTGAATATCTTACTTTCACTGCTTCTGTATGGCTGGCTGGCATCTTCCTGGCTTTTTGTCTCAGGTGTGTTCCTTGTTTTCTCCTCCTGTTCTTCCCTTCTCGTCTGAGCCTAGATGTCTCCTGTTCATTCTCTCTGCCTACCAGCCCCTGCCTAGCTACTGGCCATTCAGCTCTTTATTAGAACAATCAGGTGCCTTAGGCAGGCAATTTGAAACAGATGCCACATGTCTTTACATAATTAAACACACACCCTTACATCTTTAAACAAATGCAGCATAAACAAAAGTAACACACCTTTACACAGTAAGAGTAAAATTCTGCAGCATAAACAAATGTAACAAATCTTTGCCTAGTTAAAATAATATTCCACAACAGTACACATGTCCCCAAATGGATTCTGCCCAATGTCCTTCCCAATTAGCCTTCTTGAAAATTATACTTGTTCCCCAAAGCCTCTTGTATGTCTCACAGAAACCCAGTCAAGTGACTACAGAACCACCCCCCAACTTCTGTAGTAAAGCCCACTGCCCCCAGCCACATGCCCTCTCCACCTGAACAGTGTCTCTTTCATTCAGATCACTGATTCTAAGTCCTCCCTCATCAGGAGGACTACAGAGAGCCCACTGACAGTCAATAGGCACATGATGCAGCAATGAGTCAGTATAGATACTAGCATCTTCAACTAAGTGAAGGAAGGAATGGCCAGGCTCTTCATAATGTGGTGCTATATGGTCAGTCCTCAAATATACAGGGCTGGCTGAGGAGACCACAGCTTGATGGAGGACTAGACAAACTCCATGTAGCACATTGATGTCTTGGTAGGTGTTTCCAGCAGCTATAGGATATGGGTGCTGGGGAAGAGGGAGGCTGGAAGTTCTGTAGAGCAAGGCTCTTGCCTATATGTGCTTCTGCAGGACAATTGCCATGGAGGGCAGAGAGAGGCCCTAGATACTCAGATTTCCAAGCCTCTCTTTCAATATGCAGTTTGTAATTCTCAAATAATGGCTGTGTCACATGAGTGAGAGTGGCCTCCATTGGCTCACATGTTTGTATACTTTGGTTCCAAGTTGGTGGAACTGTTTGGGATAATTAAGAGTTGTGACCTTGTTAGAGGAGGTATATCATTGGGGGTGGCCTTTGAGGTTTAAAGTATGCTCTCTGCCTCTTGCTTGTAGACCAAGATGTGAGCTCCCAGATGCTGCTCCATTCATCTGTGGCCATGCCTTCACTCTGCCTAATCCTCTGGAACCATAAACCCAATTAAACTATTTCTTTTATGAGTTGCCTTGGTCATGGAGTCACAGCAATAGAAACTTCACGTGTGTGTGGTGTGTGTGTTTAAAGATTTCTTTATTTTATGTGTATTAGTGTTTTGCCTGCATGCATATATGTGTAGCATATGAGAGTGTCCTGTCTGCCAAGGTCAGAGAATGGTTTCAGATCCCCTGGGACTGGAGTTACAGAGGTTGTGAGTCACCAAGTGTGTGCTGGGAATTGAACCCAGGTCCTCTGGGTGGGTAGCCAGTATTCTTAACAACGGACCCATCTCTTTAGGTTCCTTGGGTATTTTTTTTTTAAAAGATTTATTTATTATATATACAGTTTTCTGCCTGCATATATGCCTGCATGCCAGAAGAGGGCACCATACTTCATTATAGATGGCTGTGAGGCACCATGTGGTTGCTGGGAATTGAACTCAGGACCTCTGGAAGAGCAACCAGTGCTCTTAACCTCTGAGCCATTTCTCCAAATCCTTTGGTGTTTTTAACCAAGGTGTTTAGGATCCACTCATACAGAGAAAGTCTAAGCCCCTTAACATAGTCCACTATGGGCCTTCTACTAAAGGTTGGTGTTTTCCTTCTTTGCTATAATCTCATTCCTTGTGATACCATGCAGAAAAATTATTTGATAATAGAAGCAGAATGTTATAACTCGAGGGATTCATTCAAAGGCCAGGAAGGAGACATTAAGTGCCCATAGTGCCCATTACTTTCTAGATATGATATTGAGCATCTCTGTATGTGTTACCTCTTTTATTGCTCAGGGAGATAAACCAGGAGGAGGATGGGCTCAAGCACAGGTTAAGTCATGTTCCAAATCATGTATTTAAGGGGGGGCACAGTTAAAAGTTAATTGAACATTCTTTTGTGGGTGCTGAAA
The DNA here is from genome assembly GCA_030556225.1 of Cricetiscus sungorus. NCBI lineage: Eukaryota > Metazoa > Chordata > Mammalia > Rodentia > Cricetidae > Cricetiscus > Cricetiscus sungorus. The sequence goes on from JANBXA010000651.1 coordinate 68,306,494, forward strand.
TATTTAACTTTATATTGGCTTTGAGATCAGTGAAGTGTTTTATTTGGGAGAATGTTATGAGCAGTTTTTCTGCCAGTCTGGTCCTACAGCTGTATCAGCCCCAAATAGTACCCACATTGCAGATGCCATTTTATTGAGTGTATAGGACCAGAAGGACAGAGAGGAAGGTTGAGACTGTATGTGGCAGATATAGTAATAAATTTATGGGATGGTAATCTCTTGCAGCGATGGAATACACAGATTAACACTCCTCTAGTATTAGAGATGAACCATAAACGAACTCATGGTTGTAGAAAAATATTATAAAGTACTATACAAGACAGACACCAAATATCCAGGCTGTACAAAAACAGAATACAAGTGCCAAACTAACAGAGGAACCAAAAGCCCTGCCCTTAAGATGGCTAACAGATGAACCTGTTTGGGTAGGGCAATGGCCTGTCACCTCTGAGAAGTTAGAGGCTTTAGAAAGCCTGGTTCAGGAACAGCTAAATGCTGGACATATCGAGGAATCTACCAGCCCTTGGAATTCTCTTATATTTGTTATCAAAAAGAAATCTGGAAAATGGAGAATGCTTACAGACCTGAGAGCCATCAATAAAGTTATACAGCCAATGGGCTCCCTACAACCTGGAATGCCCTTGCCTTCATTGATACCTAAAGAATGGCCCATTATAGTCATTGATTTAAAAGACTGCTTCTTCACTATACCTTTCCAAGAAAAAGATAAAGAAGAATTTGCCTTCACTGTACCTAATTACAATAATTCTCAGTCAGTCAAGGGATATCAATGGAAAGTTTTGCCACAGGGAATGCTAAATAGCTCCATCCTGTGTCAGTATTTTGTGCAAAAACCTTTGGGAATAATTTGTAAACAGTTTCCACAATCCATAATTTACCATTACATGGATGATATATTGTTGGCTGATTCTAAAGTAGAAATGTTAGAAAAAAATGTTTGAGGAAGTAAAGGAAGTTTTATCTCTCTGGGGATTACAAATTGCACCCGAAAAAATACAAAGAGGAGAGTCTATCAACTACTTAGGATATAAAATAGGTCTACAGAAAATTAGATCACAAAAGGTACAGATCAGGAGAGATCATTACCAGACTCTTAATGATCTTCAAAAATTACTAGGAGAGATTTCTCAACTACAATCCATAATTGGAGTAGAAGGGCATGATTTAAAGAACTTGAAAATGACCCTGAAAGGGGACAAGGACTTGAATAGTTCAGGAATACTATCAGCTGAAGCAGGAAAAGAATTAGAATGGGTAGAAAAGAGGATACTAGAGGCACATGTGGACTGTGTGGATCCCAAACTAGACAGTATTCTGGTTATATTACCTTCTAGAGAATATTCTTCAGGGATTTTGATGCAGAGGGAAGACATCATATTAGAATGGATATTTCTACCATATAAACAGAATAAAAAACTAAAATTATACATAGAAAATATATCTGACTTGATTTTAAAAGGTAAATTAAGACTTTGTCAACTGACAAGAAGGGACCCAGCAGAAATTATAATACCTTTAACTAATGAGGAAATTTCCTCCTTATGGAAAGATAATGAATATTGGCAGAGAGCTTATAGTAACTTTTTGGGAGCAATTAGCAACAATTATCCCAAAAGTGAGAGAATCAAATTCATAAAGAAAATGATTTGGAAACTTCCATGCATTATAAGAAAGACACCAATCTCTGGAGTTCCCACATTCTACACTGATGCAAAAATCAGGTAAGGCAGGATATAAATCAGGAATTATAAGTAAAATAGTTCAAAGCCCTTATAATTCTGTAAAAAAGGCAGAATTGTACAACATTCTCATGGTACTTATGGATTTTACAGAATCCCTCAATATAGTTACTGACTCTCAGTACACAGAGAGAGTTGTCTTACACATTGAGATTGCGGAATTTATTTCTGACGGTACAGAATTAACTTCATTGTTTATACAATTATAAGATATTATCAGGAATATGACTCATGTATGTATGTATGTATGTATGCATGTATGTATAACACATCAGATCCCATATGGGTCTTCTGGATCCTCTAGCACAAGGCAATGATGAAATTGATTGGTTATTAATAGGGAGTGTGCTAGAGGCCTTGAAGTTTCATAAGAAACATTACATGAACGGCAAATGTTTTAAAAAGGATTTTTCTATCACTTGGCAACAAGCTAAAGAAATCATAAGGAAATGTTCTACTTGTTCATTCTATAACCAAACTCCTCTATCAGCAGGCAGTAACCCTAAAGGTATAAATAGAAATGAAATATGGCAAATGGATGTGTTTCATTTTGCAGAAGTTGGAAAATTAAAATATATGTATACACTATAGACACATTTTCAGGTTTCAGTGGGCCACTGCTCTGAGCTCCGAAAGGCTGATTCTGTTATCACACACCTATTAGAGGTAATAGCCATTATGGGCATACCTGCACAAATAAAAACTGACAATGCTCCAGCATATGTCGCCAGCAAATTGAAACAGTTTTTTTAGTAGTATAACATAAAGCACATACCACACAATCCTACAGGACAAGCAATAGTTGAGAGATCTAATTGTACTTTAAAAGAAATGCTCTATAAACAGGCAGGGGGAACCAAGACACCCAAACACAGATTACATAATGCTTTATTAACATTAAACTTTCTCAATGCTAATGAGAAAGAAAAAACAGCTGCAGAAAGACACTAGACAATAAAAAAAAAAAAAAACAAAAAACAAAAAAAAAACTTCTGAACTAAACCAACTGGTGTATTGACCTAAGTATGAAAACCAGGATATGTGCTATGTTGGGGTAGGGGTTTCTCTTTTGTGTCTATAGAAGAAAAGCTGTGGATGCCATCTAAGTTGACCAAGATCTGAGTTGAACAAGAGAAACATCTTAATGAAAAGGAATGATGAGTCATCCACCAAAGTAGTTCCCATGAGTTGTGTGGAGACCTCTCAAAGGTAGGGGAAGTGTTCTGTTCTTGTCTTTACAGGAAACAGAAAACACCCATCTTCAAACAATGAAAAGACATTGAACATGTTAAGTACCTACAGAAGAGAAGATGGCTCTCCAGAAAGAACCATCTAACAAAGAGGGATCTGATATATGTTTAAAATATTTAATTCTAGTGAACTATTTTTATACAGGAATCTATTTCTCTTTACTTCCTAGTATTCCATTAATCCCAGTGCTTGTAAACCAATGCTGGTTTTAGAGTTGGATTTGGCTTTCCTTCTCTAAATTCAAGTATGTTGTTAAGATTAAATTCACAGTTTCTTCCTTATATCAGGAAGCCAGGTGGTGTAAGACAGAAGGAAACAAAATCTGGGGACTGTCATTTGCCTATACTTGGTTTTCTCTCTGAAATCCTAATTTTCCTCGTACACATTTTCATGCTTATTGTTGCCTTTCCCAATACTCATACCTTAAAGGTTGAAATTTTTACATTGATATTGATGTTTACGTTTTCCACAAGGAGTAATAACAATTCCTAACAGCAGTCTTTGAACCCCCTGGAAAGAAGATGGGGCCCCATTTCATTGTTTCCACTTGATTCAACCTGATGCATCTGGACTACAAACAACACCCTAAAACCGGTTTGGGATTGTTATGCTGGACAACTCCTGACTAGCTAGCTGAAATGGTGCATCTTCTTACTACACCCTGGCCAGAGTTTAGGATAAGAACTTCAGTCAAGCATTTCCTGCCATGCAGAGACCAGCTACAAATGTTACAGCTAGCCCCCTTGAGAAATTTTGTTACTAAAAATTTTCTTCCTATAGGATCCCATGGAGTAATCTTGCAGATGAATATTATCCCTAAAAGCCAAGAGTAAGGAAGGGGGATGTCTTTATCTTAAAATTACTTCCTGCTGAAATGGGACAATGATTACTCCAGGGTATCCTATAGGAAGAAAATTTTTAGTACAAAATTTCTCGAGGGGACTAGCTGTAATTCTGCATAGGGTTGGTTTTTGTTACTTAGGGTTGGGTATGGAAGGTGATGTTCAGACTCAGGTATCTCTCTTAGACAGGTATAGGTATGGTTTAGATGGGATATAGGTAGATTAACTTATATCTTCTTGTGAATTATCTTAATTATTAGTTACATACAACTTAACATTGTTATAGATTCTTATATATTATAACCCATATAAAATTAAGTTTGTATTCCTTTTTCGAAATACTTACGTTTGAGACGTTTTGTATATCAATACAACTGCCAATACAGGTGGACAGTAAAGTTTCCTGCTTTGTTGAGGAGTCTGGAGACACACTATGGCCTATGGGCTGAAGATGGAACATTACAGAAGAACTTCGGGTGACTGACCAGGCAATGAATTGTCTCTGTCATTCTAGAGTTTATATATTATCCTTCTATGGTCTTTGAAGGAATTGAAGACAGATAGTTATGGTTATAGTTTTCCTTAGTTAGGATTAAAGATAAGTTACATATAGGACTTTGGACTCACAAAGATAGGATAGATGATATTTTCTTTAAGTCTTACAAAATGTTAATGGACTAAATATTGTTAACTGTGATTCTTATTTGATAACTGTTGTAGGATATATTTTGCTATGCTAAGGTTAAAACCCTTCTTTTATTTTAGACAGAAAAGAGATGATGGGAGATGTTATTCTGTAAATATGTTTTTCATACTGGTTAATTAATAAATCCCTGTTGGCCAACAGGAAACTAGATAGGCAGGGCTAGGAGACTAGAAGGAGGAAAGAGGAAGTAGTAAGGAGGAGTCAAGATGTAGACCGGAGGGGAAGCAAGATGCCGGGGCCAGCCGCTCCCTGATAAGATGACTACGTGGAAATACTTAGATAAGTAGAAATGGGTTAATAATTAAGGCAGAGCTAGCCCATAAACAATAATGGTAACTGGCCAACAGGATTGTATCAAATACAGAGTCTCAGAGTGTTATTTGGGGCTGGCGGAAAACAACTATGCTACAGATGATAGGTTAAAGTGAAATCATCTAATACATCACAATCTTTTCCAACTGTGACCTCATGAAGGGGAATTTGGGGTATAGGTATGCTGAAGTTTCTCTTCCTAATTTTGGATACATTTCTTTTCCTTTTAAATTCTGTCAATTTTTATTTAATTGGTTTTAACCAATGTTATTGGCACATTCATATTTAAGATCATCATATCTTTCTGGAAAGCCATTTCCCTTACCACACTGAGCTAATTTTCTTTATTCTACCAATGTTCTATCTTCCAGTGTGTGGTGTCCAAGGTTAGTACAGCAAGCCAGCGTTGGGAGTGGATACTTAAATGGTACATTGTTCCACATCTGTTCATTTTTACCCTTCTATGACAGTGTAGTTAAGTAGAAGATAGTTTTTATAAAAATACAATTTGCCTTTCTTCCTCCATCTTCAGCTGAAAATATGCAAAAGTTTTCAGGGACCACTTTATCATTTGTGTTTGATCTGTGAGAGCTCCCTGTTTGGTTTTCTTCCACCATTGCTCCCCCCTTATTTTGGGTTAATAAATTGAAAAAAATTCATTTTTGTCTTCATGTAATTGTTTATTTGTTAACTATATGCTTTTGTATTGTTTTTAAGATAATTGTTATAGAGTTTATGCATATATATATGTATGTATATATATATATACATATATATATATATATATATATATATATGGTTCTCCAAAGAGGAGAGAAGAGGAGGGAAGGAGGAGAAGGAGGGGGTTGGAGGAGGAAGAGGGAGGAGGAGGAGAAGGGGAATAGAAAGAAGAGAGGGAGGAGAAGGGTGGGGGGAGGAGGGGAAAAGAGGAAGCAGTCAAGAGAGTTGAGTATTTTGAGAAGCTGCTGTTTGTGATTGTAGAGGTAAACATTAAGATCTGTAGGCTGTTCTAGAAGGCTTGAAAACAAGGAAGATTGACAGCTCCAATCCAAAGTCAGTCTGTTAGGGTTCCTTTTTCCCTGGGGAAAGTCTGTCTTAGTCTTGTAAAAGCATTTGACTGACCCAATGAAGCTTTTATGATTGGCTTTACTTTACAAAGTTCACCGATTACTTACCCACACACTTACACAGAAGCATCCGGATTAATGTTTGACCAAATACCAGGGCACTATGGACCAGTCAGTGGTACATAGAATTAACCATTTTACTATGCAACACTGACTTGTAAATGATTACTTTTGCTATTTTCTTGGCCAAGTAAGAAGGCTGGAATTCCGAATTTTACCTACCTCTTCTTGTGTGTGTCTTGTTTTGCACCTTATTTCGCTTTGCATTTTAAGCCTCAGCAAGTTTAGAAGAGTGAGACAGATGTGGGCAGAAGTGTGTGGGACATGTGATAACTAAAGACCACGACACAACAGGCAGGTCTTGTGGCTCCTTTGGACCTTTTACCCCCTCTGCCTTACAAATTCAAGTCTTTTTCAAACCAATGGTCATTGAAGGGCCCAGAAATATGAAAAAATATATGCCTATAGCCTATACATGTATTCTAAGAAAGTTGGAGTTGATAGCTGCTGTGGACAAAGATTAACTTTTAACAATTTTAACCTTTACCTATAAGTGACCCCCTCCCCACATTACTTTCAGCTGTGGGGGGTGGGGGTGGGGTGGGGGTGGGGGTGGGGAGAGGGGGAAGGTAGAGGTATCAAAGTAGCCACAGGCTTTCAAATATATCTTGAACTAACACCCTGTAATCAAAAGTTGTGAATCTCAGTATTTAACACGACTCAAGGTCTAACCCCAAGATTGTAAAAATCCCTATGACCCACCTCTTAGTGTATGATTTTTACTATAAAAAGAGGCATAGAATTTCCTCTCAGTGTCACAGTGCCTGTCTGTGGCCTTAGCTTGCTAGTTTTTGTGCCCTGTGGTATTTAGAATAAAGCTTGCTTCTTCTGGTTAATAGAGTTTGGGGGGTTGGATCCCATTATTTGCCCAATCCCAGGACCCAACGTTTTGGGGCTTATCTGGGATTGTGCAATTCTGGGAAGGCATCCCAGTCTCTGGCAACTTCATTATACTGGTTCTGGCCGACTGATAAGGTTTTGTATCTGGGGCTCAACAGAGAGCTGGTAGACGGACTGTTGACCTCCGAGCTGGAGGGAAGCAAGGGAACACCCCAACCCCTCCTCTGGCCATTGGGTTGTTTATTTGTGGCCTTTTGGGACTGGTTTGGAACCACATGGCCCATCATGAATTGTTCCTTTGTCCATGTCAGCTGGATTTTTGTCTCCTCATTTTTGTTTACTCATCCTGTTTATCGTTAGCCTCCTTTGTTGTACTCAGAGGTTTAATATTAATTATAAGCCGTTTGACCTATTTCTCAGGCTTATTATTAACTTGCTCTTACAATTTAAATTAACCCATTTCTGTTATTTTGCCACGTGGCTCTGTGGTGTTACCTGTTCTCTGGTATATCTTGTTGCTCTGACAGCTCGCTGGTATCTGTCCTGACTCTGCCCTTCTTCTCTCTGTATCTTTGCTTGGATTTCTCACCTAGCTTTGTTCTGTCTTGCTATTGGCCAATCATTATTTTATTAAACCAATTTGAGTGACAAATCTTTATAGTGTACAAGAGGATTATTCCAGAGTGCCTACCCTCTCTTGGGAAGAGACCTACTGACCAAAATGAAAGCCTAAACTCATTTCTCTGGGAAAGGGGTGACAATCTCTCCACGGCCCAAAGTCTATGCCTTATGTCTGGACCTAGAGGAAGAATACAGGGCTTTTTAGACAGACACTTACTTCAGAAGTGTCTCCTTTAATACTTGAACTTCAGCGTTTTATCCATGGAGTATTGGCAGAGACCAACCCTCTGGAGCTAGCAATCTAGTAGCCTCCAGTCATAGTAGCCTTAAAGGCAAATGCCCAGCCAATCCAGGTAAGGCAGCACCTGTAACTCTGGAAGCCCAGTTGAGTGTCACTAAACACATCAACTGGCTTCTGAAATAAGGAATTCTAGGGCCTTGCAGTCTCCATGGATCACTCCACTTCTGCCAGCCATAAAGCCAGTGATTATCGGCTGGTTCAGGACCTGAGGGGAGTTAACAAATAGGTTGAAGATATTCATCCAACTGACCCAACTGTACCACCCTAAGCTCACTCTTCCCAGAGCTGCAAATTTGCTCACCTCTAGACCTTAAAGATGCCTTCTTTAGCCTAACTCTGAAGGTCAAAAGCAGCCCATCTTTGCCTTAAAATGTCATGATCCAGATCAGGGCTTCAGTGGACCTATCTGTCCCAAGGATTCAAGAATTCGCCAACCATCTTTGATGAAGCCCTCCATTGAGGCTTGAGAGACTACTGGATATCACACTCTGAGGTAGGCCTCCTTCCATATGTGGATGACCTCTTGATTGCTTCCAAGGACCAGGACTCTTACAAGCAACTAGAAATTTACTATAGGCTTTAGATCAGCTAAGATATAACATGTCCACTAAAAAGGCCAAGATCTGCCCCTCAGAAGTCATGGACCTGGGATACATTCTAAAAGAAGGTAAGAGATGGTATCACCTGACCAAAAATAGGCTATCTTGGATATCCTAGCCCCTAAGACCCAGAAACAGATCCAAGAATTTCTAGGCTCAGCTGTATTCTGCCAACTCTGGAAAGCAGGATTTACTGAAATGACCAAGCCCCTATATTAGGACTGGGAGTCAAGAAGGGGACTTTAGAGCCATAAAGGAAGCTCTGCTAAAGGTCCCCACCTTGCTTTGCCAGACATAAATAAGCCCTTCCATGATAGGGAATGTCCTTCTGTATGCTGTGAATATGTTTCTCTTATTGATTGGTGAATAAATGCCAATTGGCCTGGCAGGAAGTATAAGCAGAAGAAGAAGACAGAGAGGAAGCTGTGAAGGAGATGCCATGTATCCACCAAAGGAGTAACATGCTAGAATTATGGTTAAGACACAGCCAAGTGGCAATACATAGTTTAATAGAAATAGGTTAATAATTAAGAGAGAGCTAGCCAATAAGAAGCCTGAGCCAAACAGTTTATCATTAATATAAGTATCTGCATGTTTATTTGGGGCTAAATGGTTGTGGGACCAGGTGGGACAGAAAGTCTGTCATCACTTCTAACTATTTGTAGGTGAGAGAGTGGAGGTAGCTAAGGAGGTCCTGGAAGTGGCCTCTGGCCTATTTATCAAAAAAAAAAAAAAAAAAAAAAAAAAAAAGGATCCTGTGGCCTCTGCCTCCATATTCTTATCATCACAGCTACAAACCTCTTGATCAATCATGCTGACAAATTAACTCTGGGGCAAACTCTAACTATAACTACTCTCAACTCAAAAATCTCCCTGACCGGTGGATGATCAATCCCCATTTGACACACTACCAACACTACCAGACTACCAGGCCTTGCTTCTCACCGCCCCCACTCCATACACACGCACACACACACACACACACACACACACACACACACACACACACACACACACACACACATTAGGTTCCTTCTAAGCACTTCTCTTAACCCAGTGACCTTGCTGCCTAACCATATTTGGAAACCATCCATGACTGCCCAGAGCTACTACAACAAATACATGGAATCCATTCAGGCTTGACTGACATCCTCTGGCCAGATGCAGACCTCTCACACTTCATGGATGGCAGTAGCTTTATTTGGGAGGGAACCAAGTATGCAGAGATGGCAATAGCGACACCCTCTAAGACTATTTGGGCCATAGCCTTGCCCTCTGGCACCTCAGCACAGAGGGCTGAACTGATTGTTCTAGCCAAAGCCCTACAAATATGAAAGGACAAAATTATCGATGTTTATATGGACAGCCATTATGCTTTTGCAATGGCACATGTTCATGGGGCCATCTATAGAGAAAGAGGCTTGCAAACTGCTGAAGTGAAGATTATTAAAAATAAACAAGAGATCCTAGACTTATTGTCTGCCCTCTGGCTCCCCAAAAGACTGGCCATTATCCATTGCCAAGGACACCAAAAACGAAACTCTTATGAATCCCAGGGCAATAGAAGAGCAGATCAGACAGCCAAGGAGGCTTCCCTGGCTGGCACCAATTTACTGATAACAATACCAGGCCCTATGTTGTCTGAGATGCCAGACTGTTCTGCCCAAGTTGATAAAGATTTTTCCTCTTTATTTAACACCCAGGTTAAAAACGAATGAAGGTACACTATGGATGGAAGACTCATTCTGCCAACTGAACTGGCCAGGTCTTTTATCTGCCAAATCCACAGGGGAATGCATTTAGGCCAAAGAAAATTAAAAGAACTCCCAAGACTCAAAATTCAAAATATTAATATAAATCAATGGGGGAGGACTGTGTGACTCAGTGCCTCTCTGGCCAGGCTCCTGACCTACAAAAGTCCTCTCAATGCAAGAGGGAAGGAGGAACTTCCCTTGGAGTCCATTGGGAGGTGAACTTCACTGAAGTACGACCATATTTATACCAAATATGGGTATCAATATCTCCTAGTCTTTGTAGACACTTTTTCATGGTAGGTAGACACCTTCTGAACTAAAAAAGAGACAGCATCCATGGTGATCAAAACAAAAAAATCATTGACAAACTCATCACAAGGTATGGACTTCCTTATGTAATAGGTTCAGACAATGGACCATCCTTTATCTCCAAGGTAACACAAAATATTGACTATTTAGGGAGGGGGTAGGGGGGCCTGGGAGAGTAGGAGGGAGAAGGAACTGGATTGATAAGTAAAATAAGAAAAAATAAAAAACACACAAAAATATTGACTATTTGGAAATTACATTGTGCATACCATCCAAGGAGGTTAGGATAGATAGAAAGGATGAATCAAACCCTAAAAGAGACCTTAACTAAATTAACCCTAGAAACTGGTAATGACTGGACAGCTCTCCTACCCTTTGCCCTGTTCTGAGTATGGAACACTCCCTACTACTGTGGGCTAATGCCCCATGAAATAATGTTTGGAAGACTCCCCCCCGCCCCTGCATTGGTTCCCAGGTTCCCTTCAGAAAGTCATGGCTAAGATGTCAGAATATAAGTTTCTTAAGTCCATCCATGCTCTCCGCACAGTCCGGGACAGTTTTCCTGCTCCTGAGACATGTTTATGAGTTACCACCTGCCAAGCCAAACAGTCACAAACTGGATGACCTTGATTCGGTCCAGAGACATCACAAAGAGGCCCTTGGACCACATTGGAAGGGACTGCACACATGGTGATCCTGACTTACCCCAACTGCTGTTAAAGTTAATGAAATCAAGACATGGATTCACCACTCACATATCAAACTTGCTCCAGATGGAAGATCAGGTGACCCAGACATCAGATGGTCCTCACACTAAAGCTAAGACTAAAAACTCTCCCGCTATCACAACTTTTCTGATTTATTTATGTCTAGTTCCTGGGATCTCTGGGGACCTCCAAATACCCTCCCCTGTTACTTTATTTGGAAACTCACAGATTTCTGGAGGGTGGCTAATACTGGAAGTGTTCCAAGCATATTTTGAGGCAGCCCCAATCTTTAAGACTGACTTGTGTCATCTAATGCCAGACCTAATATTCAGTCAGGTACCTGGGAGACTTGATCATAGGGGAGCCCTTCAACAAGGTTCTCAGCCTAGAAAAGCATGTGATCCTCTAGTCCTTACTAAACACCTTTCAGGAGAATTTCAAGGGAAACACTACCATGTTTGCCCAGCTGCCTCTACCCCAGTCTGCTCTAGTCAAAATGAATTTTGGTGTCCATCCATGGGATGTGAAACTGGGTTCCCCTCTTGGAATGTTGACAAGGACCCCTTTATAATAACATCAACTTCTGTTAACAGTTCCTGCACAAAACCCATATTCTGTAACCCCTTATAAACCAAGAGAGGGGATGCTGCGCACCCACAGGCTTATAGTTCCTGGGACTCAGGAGGATCTTGGGGATTTAGGGTATGAGAGTCCAGTAATGACCATGGAATGGCATTTATCATATAGTGATCACATTTCCTTCCAACTGAACCTTTACATGACCTCTTTTGACCTCTCCAGGTTCCTACTCAGGTCCTCACAACTCAGCCCTGCCTGAGCTATCTAGATAGTCTAAAATGTCACTTCACTAGGGACCAATGTGTTGACAACAACTAAAGAAATAATAAGAAGCCATATTGATCCACCAGTTCCTATGAACTCCTCTTTGAACTGGCCCCTGACACCTACTCTCTTCTTAATTCTACCAATACCAATTTCACTGCTGACAGCTGACTATGTCTAGATCCTAGACCTACATAGGATTAGGTCTTCTAGTTACCCAGCCATCTGTAAAACTCAGGACAGTGTCCCTAACCAACAGAACAGCTTGTCCCTGGGTGGCCCCTCTCACCCTAGGAGACATTTGATGGGATACAACTTGGTTCCATTCATACAACTATACCTTAGATAAAACTACTTATTCATCAATATGCAAAAATATATACTTTAACAAGGTCTTCCAATATTCTTAAACAACTTGAATCAATTGGACATCCTCTGAGGGTCTTGGTATGCCTGTACCATGGGTTTATATCCCTGTATATCAACTAGCCTTTTCACCATGGGAAATCTACCTGATTCTGTGTCTTAGTACAAATTGACCCTCAAATATATTATTACTATGGCCCTGCTGGTAGGGAATATTTGGACTCCTCCTTGGGCCTATATATGGGAGGACCTCCAATCTTCATGAAAAATTTGTTTGCAGAACAAGGATGTAGGAAAGGATAAGAAAAATAGTTCTTACAAGTAGAATATAGAAAATCATGAAGAGTGGACATTGACATGGGAGGAAAGAACAGATAAGAAAGTTATTATGGTGATGGGGCTAGTGGTCATGCTAGGCTGATCTGTTAAATAGGGCTAGTAACTGAATCATCAATCTTTTATGAAATAACTGAAGTGAAGTCTCTCCCAGGTCTTGACCCACAACAAGGAAATAGGCCCCCAACCCTGGAACAAATGATTCCAGATGACCAGCACTGTCTGGGTCATACCTGGCCAACGGACAGTCTGGGGACTTTCCAAGTCATTCTATGGTTTATCCTTTGAATATGAACAGGTCACACCTGGGTGATCTCTCAAACATGAGATCATACTTTGTAATCAATCACCTTGTGCCCTATGCATGTATGCTGATTTGAGGTTTGTCTCTATAAAATGGAGCCTAAACCCTTTGGGGGGTGTGCAGCTTTCTCCAAGATTGCTATCACTAGAGTGCACTCGTTTAATAAACACTTCTTCCTTGTTGCTTCTCCTGGTTTTGGTGTCTGTGTTGCGGGGCTTTCCCGCTGGCCCATCAGGACCCCAGAATTAGGGTCCAACACTCATTCCCCATAATGGTGGGAGTAGGTATTGTGTATTCTGCTGCCCTAGGAGGAGCATCCTTGATCATTAGCCAAGCCAGTTACAATAGCCTTTCTGAGGCCATGGAAAAAGACCTATTCTGCTTCCAGGTGGCAACCTCATACCTTGAGCAACAGGAAGACTCTTCAGCAGGATTGGTCCTACAACACAGAAGTGGATTAGACTTGCTGCTCCTAAAACAAGGAGGGCTATGTGCTTATGTGCTTCCATGGTAAATCCTGTTGTTTATATGCGAACTACCCACACATTGTTAGAAACACTCCTCAAGAGTTTAAAGTGAGTCTCTCCAAAAGACAAAGAAAAAAAAAAGACAACAATCATTTTCCTAGTTTCATAAGCTCTTTGACTGATTCCCTTGGCTAACAACCCTATTGACCTTTGTTGCTTGTCTATTGTTTATTAGTTGGATATTCTTAAATGTTGACCCATGAGTGATTGATGTGCTGATTACATTTGCAAAAACCACATTCTTCAGTGGAATTCTTGTTTCTGTGTTCACAATATGCAACTATTGAAAACTCAGACTCGGTCGGGCTCATACATAAATTTAGAAGAATCAGGGGTTTGATCCTGGTATAAAAACCCAAGGGGGAATGAAGAACCAGGAATACAAAAAATTGTATGCCCTTAGTCTATATACATATTCTAGGAAAGTTACTGACAGCTGCTGTGGGCAAAGATTAACCTCTAACAGCTGCCTCCATGTGCCCTCCACCCTACATTCCTTTCAGCTATGAGGGAAGGCAGATGTGTCAAGGAATGTAATGTGACTCAAGGCCTAACTATATACCACTGGGTGTGTGGTTTCTACTATAAGAAGAGGCTTGGAACCTCCTCTCAGTGTCACAGTGTCAGAAGCCTTAATTCTGTCTGTGGTCCTAGCTAGCCAAAAGTTTTTGTGTCCCGTGGTGTTTAGAATAAGCTTGCTTCTGGTTAATAAAGTTTGGTGGGCTGGTTCCCATTATTTGTGCAATCCCAGGACCCAACTGTCATATTTTGTAGATTTTTTCTGTCATATATTGCTTAGTTTGGGCATTGTGGTAGTTTGATTGAGAATGGCCAATTGGTGGAACTGCTTGGGAAGGATTAGGAATTGTGGCCTAGTTGGAGGAGGTGTGACCTTGTTGAAGAAAGTGTCTTGAAGTTTCAGAAGCCTACTTCAGGCCCAGTGTCTCTCTCTTCCTGCTACCTAAGGGTCAGGATATAAAGTTCTCAGCTACTTCTTCAGCATCATGCCTACTTGCAGGTTGCCATGCTCCCTGCCATAATGACAATGGACTAAGTCTCTATAAGGGAAAGTCCCCAGTTAAATACTTTCTTGATACACAATCCTAATTAGCCTTTTTTTTTTTGTTTTGTTTTGTTTTGTTTTGGTTTTTTGGGGACAGAGTTTCGCTGTAGCTTTGAAGCCTGTCCTGGAACTCTCTCTGCAGACCAGGCTTGCCTTGAACTCACAGCAATCTGTTTGCCTCTGCCTCCTGAGAGCTGAGAGTAAAGGTATGTGCCACCACTGCCTAGCCTAATTAGTCTTAATAATAAAAACTTGGAGTCGGAAATTAGGGGGTGCAAGCTGAAAGACCAGAGAAGCAGAGCAGCCACTAGAGTTCTCACCTCTATGAAACCTCTATGAACCAGACTGCAAAGGGCAGAGCTCCTGTCTGTGCCCCACCTTATCATTTTTCTCTCTCTGCCCAGCCATATCACTTCCTGTTTCCTGCCTGTACAGACCTCCAGACTCCTCTGATTAACTAGTGGCTGGCTTACCCTTCTGATCGCTAGGCAAGCTTTATTTGAACCCAAATAAAATATCTCATTTCCTCCTTTTTGTCTAAAATAAAAAGCAAAGGTTTTAACTAACATAGGAGAATTATATACAATAAGTGCAATAACTATATATGGTCAAGAATTATAATAATGTCTAGTCCATATGCATTTGACAAATTCAGAGAAAATGGTCCATTATCTATCCTATCTTGGTGAGTCCAAAGTGTTTTTACCTAATACCTAATAGTGTCTATCCTAATTTGCATTACCAACCTAAAACTATCTTTTGATATCTCTCAACCTTATACACTTTATACCTCTTTAGTGAGTCTCTTTTCTGAATTGTTAACAAGGAAAGCTATAACTATCTAGTCTTCAACTCCATCAGAGACCTGAGAAAGAATAATATTACCTGAGAAAACAGTAAGTACAAGCAAGTGACTTTCAAATATGTGAGAAATGAGAGAAAGAGCTGGCTGCCTGGACAGTTACCCAAGGTTCCTCTGTAACATTGGGACATCCATCTTTGGCCTATAGGCCTAGAATATCTGACAAACTTTTCTGTAAAGTAGGATATTCTGAAGGGCTGTCCTACCTTGTCTTGGCAATGTTTGGCATCACTTTCCTTGTGTCCTGCTTATCTAATTTAGACAAAACACTGTCAGTTGTTGAGGCAAAGGTAGTTTCTTGCCCAGTGGTTAACTTTTGTCATGAAGAAAGTAAACTCCATGTGGAGTTTCTTTGATGCCCATCATCTTCTCTGAAGTAGATTGGTGCTGTCAGGAGCAGACATGTCTCATTTTCATTAAAAAAACCTTTATGTTATTAAAACATCTTAAATGTCATATTCTGTGGATTTCTGAAGTGTTTGAAGACCACCTGTCTACCTAAAATATATCTGTTTCATTTTGAAATACCTAATCTGACTACAAGTTTAATTGTAATAGGTGACTATTACATCATTACATTTCTTTATAATCCTAAATATATTGTAATAATAACATTCAAGATCTAGAAATTTACATTACATTGTTAAATGAGTTGTATAGGTACAATACCTTGAATGAGATCAGAAATGTATGTACAGTATGGTCTAGCAAAAATAACCTCAAATTTGTACCTATATAAAAATCCCTATCAATGTAAAACATTTAAAACGAGTAGATGCTTTTTGGTTTAAAAGTAGGTTCAATAATCTACCCTTTTATCATATTTCTATAACACCATTTTTTTTTTCTTTTCAGAACAAGAACCCTGAATCTACTCTCCTTTTTTTCCTGACCATTACCAGTAACAACTTGTGATCAACATCCCCAAAATGATGACATAACCCATTGAATAATCAAAAACCACTCACCACACCTCTTGGGAATGTGGATGTTGTGTTCTTAAAATTACTTTCCACTGTCTGGGGGTGACAATATTTTTAGGGGATAATTATCAAGTCCTGGGAGAGCTATCTGTATCATTTGCTGTTCAGTCTCTGCATAATGGGAAAGTGCAGGACTTATCTCAAGTCCTGGCTAGAGTAGTCTGTGAGGCTGAATCATCTCAGCTAACCACCTTGAAATTATCCTGAGCAGTTTGTAGTCCAAAGCTAATTTTTAGGTAGGGTTTGTCAGCTTAGTGGCATTATTATAGCCCAGGCAGGGCCCCATCCTCCTTTTGGAAACTTCAAAGGTTAGTGTTAGGCATGGTGAAAACCATACAGAAAACTTAAACATTTTAAATGTCATATGCAGCAGATCTCAAAGAGGTTAAAGGATCAGTATTTGTTATGTACACCCAGAGTAAATTCCTGATAGAGACTCAAATCCAAAGTCATGTACAGGAAGCTAGATGAAGCTTTTTCCTAGTTAGTACTCTATTTGATCACTATATGACAAAAGTTAACACAAACACACACACACATATTGATCTTATAAATTTTGAGATAATACTTATACTGTAAGAAAGGTGTTAAAGAGTCAAAATAAAACCAAAGGATTATGAGATTAGTGGCAACATAATAGTCCCTACATTTTTGTCTTTCTTCAGTTCCATATCAGGTGGCTCTTCTGACATGGTAGAGAGATTTTGGATTTTCCTTTAATAAGCATGCTTGAGTTTAGAGAAGGAGAGAGCCATGCTCCAACTCAAAAGCAAGCTTTAACTTTAATCGGACTGGGGCTACAAAAAGACCATTTGCATTATGGTAGAGCAAAGCAGAAACAAACATTTGGGAAGATTTATTCTGTTGAAGATGTGACATATCAATAGGCCAATTTACTATTTTTCTTGGGGCATTTTCTCTGGATGACTCATACTTTCTCTTCAGATGTCTCATTTGTCTAGTGGTCTTCAGATTCCTTAGTTGGAATCTCAAAATGCAAAAATGCATTCTCTTGAAAATGTAAAAACAAAACCCTGCTGGGGAGGTTTCCTTTTGGAATATTGTACCTGATCAAATGAAAAGCATTTGTTAGTTTTGTGTTAGTTCATTAAACAGCATGACCATTTGATCCAGATTATCATCTCTTTTAATTACAAGTTCTCTCTCATTCAAATCTAATCTTTATCAATTTTATTTTATGGTTTCTCCTACAATTTTTATCTTCTAAAGCCGTTCTATCATCCAGAGCAATATAGTTTATTTGTTTGTGTGTGTGCTTGTTTGTTTGTTTGATAGGCATTAGGTTCTTTAACTGCTCTGGGAAGGAGTTTCCCCCATGGTGACAGGGAATGACGGAATCAAATTTGACATAGGGGCCTATGAGAGGTTCTCCCCCGACCAAGGTGTTTCCCAATGGCACAGGGTTGCCTTGTTTGCCACTTGTTATCTACATACAGTGTAGACCTTTGCCACACCTTCTGCATACTCCAGAAGGGAAGAACATTCAGTTTGAATTGTTCTTAGAAAAAACATTATTTCTAGGAACACCCTGCCTACAATCCCTTTTTAGGTGGCCTTGTTTGTCACAATTATAACACCTCACATTTTGATTTTTCTTCAAACATCTGGAAATCATTTATCCTGTCCAAGCATCATCATGGTTATGAGATTCAATATTGACTGTATCCATTCATCTTTGGGTGCTGATCTTGCCTTTAAAGGCCTAATTAACCTTTTCCATTGTGATTATTATTTTTCTATCTTCTGGATTTGGTACCATTCTTCTTCTTCTTTTTCAGTATGTATTCTTTTATGGTTTTGTAGATTGTTGACACCTGAAAAGGCTTTACCACATTGATTACATTCATAGGGTTTCTCTCCAGTATGCATTTTTACATGTCTTTAAGTTCACTATGACTTGCAAAAGCTTTACTACATTGATTACATTAATGGGTTTTCTCTCCAGTATGTGTTCTTATACGTCTTTGAAGGCCACCATGTCTTGCAAAAGCTTTACCACATTGATTACATTCATAGGTTTTCTCTCCGGTATCTGTTCTTATGTCTTTGAAGGTGACCATGTCTTGCTAAAGCTTTATCACTTAAGTTACATTCCTAGCGTTTCTCTCCAGTATGTGTTCTTTTATGTAGTTGGAGACAACTGTGACAAGAAAGACTTCACCATACTGAAGACTTTCATATGGTTTCTCTCCAGTATGAATATTTTTATGCCTTTGAAGATACCTTCTTTGTCTTCTAGAACTTTGACAATGTTCTTCAATATTATGGCCTTCCCAATTATAGCAGTGAGGTGCCTGTAGGTATCTAGGATCATATCTTTGTATGGACTTTTCTAGGAAGGATTCAGCCATGCCCACTCTTTCTGAATGAATTTGATGTGCACAGGTCACTGAGTCCTGTGCCTTCAGATTGCTGGAATTAAAGGCATGGACTATCACCACCTGGCTTCTAAGACTGATTTTTGCATTCCACATATGTGTCCATCTTTCTTTCAGGGTCAGACTCCAGCTTATACTTTGAGGAATTTAAATAGTGACAGGAAACATGCTGTAGCTTATATGTTCATCCATGCTCCCCTCATAATTCCCACAGCAGCACTCACAGAGCAGCAATCAATCCACTCAATTTGTTACCATTCTAACTGCCAAAGTCAATCTTTGTTTAAAAAAAAAAATCAATGAAAGTTTCTTTTGGGCCTTGTATAATTTTAGTAAATTACTTAGTTCTGTTTTTGACTTCTTTAATTCTGTCCCATGCATTCAAAGTTGCTACCTGGCATACAGCCAAGGGGTGGTCATCATATATAGACTGTCTTTGAACGTTAACATAATCGCCCTCTAAGAGGTTTGTCTTGGGAGATTTCAATATCTCTAGCCCTGCTAGGTTGTTCAGTGGCCCTAGCCTCATCTCTCCACCAGGTCCTCCACTGTAACTGAGGGCCAGGCTCTGATATTCCTGTAACCAACTGTCTCCACTCTTGTGGCTTGTGGGATAATGCTGACCATTCGTTTAACATCTGCTTCTCAAAGGGTGAATGCATATCATATGAAATTATCACTTCCTTAAATGTCTTCAAATTTAACATTTTCACAGTAGTCCATTCAGCACTTGCAAAACATTGGGGATATCTGTTATTTGGCAGTTTATGTAAGGTGATTGGATAGATTAAGTTTGGTTGTTTGAAAACCTTAGGCTGTTCCTCTCTAACATTATAATGCAATGCTGAGATTGGGTCTCCTTTAAATTTCTCTGTCTGGGTCTGAATATCTCTACGATCTGTTTTAATAAGTTTTTCTAAGGCTTGTATCTTGACACCCATATTAAATAACTTTTGTTTTAGGGTTAAAATAAGAATGATCAAACAGATAATGTTTATAATTGCCATTACATAAATCCCATTTAAATTTGTTATCTATCCTCTTATTTAATTGTTCCATTTTCAAACTATCCATTGTATAATCATACGGAGACCTAACTCCCTCCATTGTAATAGTGTTTCCCATGTTTTAAGGTGAGAAAGCTCTCTCTCTCCCTCTCTCTCTTTCTTTCTCTCTCACTCACTTTCTCTTTAATTCTTCCTTTTAAGAATTCCCAATTGTCTCACCAAATCTTCTGACAATGGTGAAGAAGACGATGGTGAAGTGTGAGGCTGACTATTCTTTTGTAGAACAGTAGAAGCACAAGTGGGTATTCAAGGCAGCTACCTAGTTCAGCAGCAGCCTGAGGAGGGGGTCCAGGGAAAGCCAACAACTCACCAGGAGAGGGAGCCTGCTGTGGGAAAAACTCACCTAAGGGATTGTGGAGAAGAGGCACAAGTCATGGAAGCTGCCTTAAGGCAGAGCCAGTTGTGTGAGGGGCTAACTCGGGCAGTGTTTGGAGCCCAAGCACCTGTGGAGTTTGCAGCAGAGAGGCTGCAACAGAAAAATCCTAGACTCACTCACAGGGCTTGGGGAAAGTACATAAAACCTAGCCGGCCGGGTGGTGACTGGCCACATGCGGCTCTGGTGTGTGACAGTGGCTGCAAAGCCATTGATAAGCATACTTTTCATGCCCCCAAATTGGATGCCAGATTATACACGATCCTAATTAGTTTTAATAATAAAAACCTGAAGTCAGATATTGGAGTGAAATCTGAAAGATCAGAGAAGCAGAGCAGCTGGCCACTAGACTTTCTACCTTTATGAAATCTCAGGCTGACAAAGGCCAAACTCATGTCTATACCCCACCCTATATTTCTTCTCTCTGCCCAGACTGTATCCTGTCTGTACAGACCTCTATGGTTAACTAGTGGCTAGCATAACCCTCTGATGTCCAGGCAAGCTGTATTTGTCATTTCTTTTATATGAGTTACCTTGGTCATGGTGTCTTTTCACAGCTACGGAACACTAATACAGGGTTTTTTATTTTATTTTATTTTATTTTATTTTTTATTTTGGTCTTGGCTTTTTGCTTGTGTATTATGGTTTTGTGGTGTTCATTTTGAGTTGGGTGGGGAAGGGAAAGTGTGATCAGAATATATTGTCTGAAAAATGTCTTTCAATAAAACACATGATAGAGGGGGAAGCATACACACATTTACATATATTTACATACATATGTTGGATATAAGTGAGTGAAAATGGGTACTGTAGGAGTGCGGGTGTACACAGAGGGCAAGGTGAACTTAAGACTTCTGTGAATATACTTTTTACCTCTAGTTTTATATTTGAGGCAAATGTTTTAAACCTTCAAATAATTAAATAAAAGAAAATCAAGAAAAAGTCTTAAATTTGGAGACAATGAACTTTTTTTTGTACCAAATCTGTAGCAACTGAACTGAGAACAAGTTTACTTCAAGTAACTTTAGGATCCAGTTCTGTGCACTGTGCTGTGGAAACTTCCAGGGTTACTCAGAGGGCATACTCTGGTCAGTACAGTGGCACTGCTGCTTTACAACTAGAGGGGAATAATGACAAATATGTTGCTGTTGGTGGCACACACCTTTAATCCCAGCACTCAGGAGGCTGAAGCAGTTGAATCTCTATGAGTTTGAGGCCAGCCTGGTCTACGGAGCAAACTCCAGGATAGCTGCTGTTATCATAAATCTGCATTTAACCATGTAGAAAGAAGAGACAAAACATAATTAAAGATTAAAGGGACTAGTTAAAATTAAAGAGACTAGGTAACAGTTTTGTAATGCTGGATTGGAGCCATCCATCCAATCTCACCCTTTCTGCAAGTATGCTTTCTAGTTGTATCCACTGAGAGTCTTAAAAGGAATGCCAACCTATGAGCAGGAAATCCAAGGATCCAGGTTTGGGCTTATGAATTTTATTCTGTAGATAAGGGGGCCAAGGCGTCTTAGGGAGAGGGCATAAGGTAAGTCTGGAAGAAGTTGTTTTGTTACATGTAAAGGTGAATGGGGTTTTGGCGAAGTATGCAGGAGCCAACCTGAAGGGGCTACTGTCAGGCAATGGTGGGACAAGTGAGGATCAACAAGGTAAATAAATGGTGGTGATTGCTGTACACTGGTCACCCACCGAGAACACATCCCAGAGTAAACCTTGCTCAGTACCACTGGAGTGACTGCTACTGTGGCATCTTCCTCTGAGTCACTAAATGGAAAGCATCAAGCACACAGGTGCTTTTTATGGGATTCATTAAAAAAAGAAAAAAAAAAAACCTGTGCTGCTAAAACTGAGAGAAATGGAATTCGAGTCTTTCAATATATAACACAGACCCAGAGCAGGACCTGGGGCAGAACAGTAATTTATATTGTTGGCATTCCATGATCACTGTTGCACCAGTGCTCCCATTGGTGTGATCACTGATCAGCAATCAGTGCAGACCCATTCAGTATCACCTAGGGAGCATGTTTATCCAGAGTCTTCAGGCTTAACCTCAGTTTACAGAAAATACAGAGGATACCTATTATGAGCACTTTCCCACCAGCCTGCTCCCACAGCTGTGTCAGCCCCAGATAACATGCAGAGGCACTGTATTGATTATGAAACTGTTGGATGGTTACTAGCATTTCTTATTGGATAGTTCTGTCTTAAATATTAACTCATTCTATTAATCTAATGTTTATACGTGGTCTTACCTTACCGGAGAAAGGGTCTGGACCTTTTACTCCACTTGCATCCTACATTTTGACCCTCTATTTCATCTCCCGGAATCATCCTTGTCTCCTACTCCCACCTGTCTTGCTTCTCTATTGGCCAACAGTGTTTTATTCATTAACCAATAAGAGAAACATATTTACAGAATGACATCTCCCATCAGATACCAGAAAAAATAAATCAAATGAAGAGGACAGACAAATCCCAATTAATCTGTTATTGGAAATATTTGCTTTGTCGTTTTCTGCATGAGACAAAAGGGATTTTGGGCACATTCACTGACTGTAACTCGTGGGGTTGCTGCTTGGATGCTGCCTTGAATGAGCAAATCATACAGCACTTTTAGGAATATAACATGAAAAATAAAAGACCTGAAGACTGATACTGGGATTCAAACTTCAAGCTGATGATCAGAAAAACAAAGTAGCCAGCCACAAGCTTTCACCGAGTCTCAGATTGTAACCTCTGCTCAGCATGGCCAGAGACTGAATGCCTCCTTCTTCTGTGTGGCAGAAGAATGAATGTCTCCTACTGCGCACTGATGACCCTGCTTCTATCTTTCACACCCATCTAGTGCTGGGATTAACAGCATGTGATCTGTTACTCTTTTTGACTGATTCAATTTCGTGAATGCTGGGTGGCCTTGAACTCAGAGAGATCCGTCTACCTCTTAATCCTGAGTCCTAGGATTAAAGGTGTGTACCACCACCTCGTAGATTTGGCTGCTTCAATTAAAGGTGTGTGCCTATCTTCTATGGCTTGTGACTGACTTTGCTTTCTGATTCCTCTGGCAAGCTTTAATAAATCATCAATACTATATCACTACATAGGAAGGAATAACTGATGAATTTGCATATCGACTAGGTAGTCAGTGACACTAAGAAATTTGGAAAGATTTCATTAGCAATAAATGCATACAAGGTTATCTGGGTTATCAGAAGCAGTCTGTTGTTTTTCAGAGATGTATAATAAAATCAACAGGTGTGAGATTATAGTGTTTTTATTCACTTGAAAATACTTGAGAACATGAAAACCAAGAGAAGTAAACACAGCAGAATATTAACAGTTTCAGAAACTTAACAATTGACACATGATACATGTACACCATTTCTCCACCTCTTCTATATGTGTGAAATTGCAGATATGGATACTTAAAAATATAGGTTTTATTGATAAAGATTGTCTTGGCTCAGATGTCTGGCATATTCAGTGTGTTCTCCATTCCCTCAGCCAGAGGCGAGGATACTGGTAGGTCTTGAGTAACCATTCTATGGGGGCTCTAGTTTACTGCCAACAGGCCGGAAAGTGTTATACAGGGCAACTGGCCTGGACATGAGATACAGTATCACTGTGTGTCCAAGGATGTCTCCTATTCCCTTAGCTTCAGGGCTTTGAGTTCTCATGAGGGTCAGAATGCCCTGGGCAATGGAATATCTATTCGAAGGATCATTAAATGGCTGCGGTCTCTCCTGTGGCTTGCTAAAGACTGTCAGTCAACTTTGTCCATGAATGTTGACCAGCCTCAAATACCCATGTCTCTAGAATGGTAGAAACCCTGGGCTAGGAAGAAAACATTTGGTAGATGTGAAATAATTCAGGTTTTAAAGGACAAGACACCTACAAGAAACAAAACTGTTGGATTTATTTACTTACCTTGGCCTTATTTACTTATCCAGGGATAGTAAAAGCACACAGATCAATGTTGAGGACCACAGGTTAATGTTTAAGGGTTTGAGTTATACAGAAAATACCACACAGTAGGTAAGTTTTCTTTGAAACTATCCTGTGTTTTTCGAGTGGATTTACTTCTCATTAGCAAGAAGTGGGAAACACTGCACATCTTTATGAGCAGCTGTTCTTTTATCACAGCTCTGCAGTTTAAGGTCACCAACCCCAGTTCCACACCTAACAGATGATCTTTGTACAATGACCTCTGGTCACCTTTCTACCCCTCATTGGCGACCCTGGGTCCCCACTCACTCTGCCAGCACTTTCCACCTATTAGAAGAGTTCTATTTACTAGATAAATGATTTTTAGCACAGCCTGCTGGAGACAGTTCTGGGGTGGCCACTTTAGAAGATAGCTCCTGGAATTCAGAAAATGAAGAACATAGACTAACCCTTACTCTTAAGCAATCAATCTCACAAGGAATAGGATCTGTAAAGGTAAGTTTACAAGAAACCTTCCTCAGTAGGCGCCAATCACTCCACACTGTATAATCAGAGAAACGACGTTAGCCAATGCACCATCTAATCCCCACAGAGTAAGCAGCACACTGCAAGGGCAGCTCTGAGGTTCAATTCCAGTGTTGAACTGTATCTGGACCACTCAGTGTTGTGTTGAATGATACCTAAAAATAAACACAAAATTATGCTTCAAAATGAAACAAGAAAACCAACAAAAAAAAAAAAAGAAAAAAGAAAAGGAAACATTTATGGCTCCTCTTCTAGAGCTTAACTGATATTTTTCCATGAAACTCTGTATTGGTGGGAAGCAGAAACTTTGATATTTAAATTCTAGTGGATACTCTAGAATTTATTTGTTTACTTATTCATTTACTCTCTCTCTCTCTCTCTCTCTCTCTCTCTCTCTCTCTCTCTCTCTCTCTCTCTCTCTCTCTCTGTGTGTGTGTGTGTGTGTGTGTGCGCGTGCGTGTATTGCCATGGGGGCATGTGTGGAAAGTCAGAGGGGGAACTTGTGTCTGTTGATTCTGGAGATTAAACTCAGGTCGTCACTTGCCAATAGCTCCTCAGCTGTGGGTGGGAGTTCATGAGCCTCACCCCAACCCATGCTGACCTCAATGCATCTAAAAGAAATTCTTAACAGACTGCTATGAACAACAAAAGGGTAATTTACTGGTTTTTGTTGTTTTGTTTTTTAAAACAGTGTGCCTGTCTAGGGGCTGAGACAATTGTGTCTGTATTCTGGAAATTCTTCCCTTAAGGGACAAGGAGTCAAAACTATCACCAACATTTTGTCTGGTGCATTGCAAATCAGAGCAAAGAACACTTCGTTCATGTGGTGGGCGCAATGTGACCAGGCCTATAAAGCTAGTTGCCTTCTTTGTATGTCCTCTTGAGCTCAGGTGGACTTTGCCCTACCAGACTTTCTATTTGGTTTCTTTTGTTTGTAGATGTTACCAAATGGTAACATCTACCTACCCCCTATTATTCATAGTTTGATTTGACTCCTGGGTTATTTTTCCTGCTTTGCTCAAGCAATCATTGTGAAACGTGTGTGTGTGTGTGTGTGTGTGTGTGTGTGTGTGTGTGTGTGTCTGTGTGTGTGTCTGTGTGTGTGTGTGTGTGTGTGTATTCATTCATCTCTATCTGTGTTTGTATGTGTGGATGTTCATGTGAGTATGGATGTCAGAGGACAACTTTGGTGTGGTTCCTCAAGTGCTTTTCTTCTCTCTCTCTCTCTCCTTCCCCTTTTTGAAGCAGGTTCTTTCACTGGCCTGGAGCTTTCTGAGCAAGCTAATCTAGCTGGCCAGATAGCCCCAGGCACCTGCCTATCTCTGCCTTCCCAGAGCTGGGATTATAGTTATACAACACTACACTTGACTTTTTTCTTTTTTTTTTTAAACATGCATTCTGGGAACTGAACTCAGACTCCCATGTTTGCAAAGCAAGCCTTCTACCAACTGAGCTATTTCTCTAAGCCTACCATACACCTTTAAAAAGACTATTTTTATTTATTATTATTGTGTGGGTAGAGAGAAGACATGTGTGTGGAGTCAGTTATCTCTTTTCACCTTTATGTAGGACTTAAGGGACAGAACTCAAGTTTCTGGGCTCTACCTGCTGAACCATCTTGGCAGTCCCACTGTCTCTCTTTAGATATAGATACCATTCATTTTTTATCAAACTTTGTCAGTTCAATGTTTGGTAATTTATTTCAAAGCCCTCACATGTAGCTCCTAACCAGGCACCAAGCAAATATGGAAGGCTATAGCTAATGTTCCACAGACAGCCAAGCCAGGACTAGCATGCAAGAATATTCGGTCAGAAGTTGTTTAGGAATATCAGCTTGAGAACAAAATGGCTCTGTCAGCAATTTCTCCACAGTTTTCTGTTGGGGGATAATCAATCACACTGTGAACCCAGAGTTTGCATTTGTGTTAATTCAATAAAATTAACCTTGGGTCAGGAGGCTGCATTGGCAGCTAGTTGACAGAAAGTAATCATAGAGTCTCTGAGGGCATCTGAGAGAGATGAGAGACACAGGAAGTAGTATGGAGGGGTTTGGAGCAGGGCAGGATTTTCTGGTTTAGCAAAGCGAAAACACTGGTCTTCTATGGCCACCAGCAAGGAGAGAGCATTAGCTAGTTGCTACTTAGCCTCTCTGAGCCAGCAGATTTTCACCCCAGCCTTTGATTCTTGAGTCTTGTTCATAATTAGAATGGTAGAGATTTAGTTAAAGCTACCTTTAGTGATAGTGACAGAGCCATTGTCTTCAGGAGCAGAGTTCTTGCCAGGCTCCAGCCTGAGCATCCAGACATCTGCTAGAGAGGCAGGCCAGAACTGTGGGAGTTGCAATTGCTGGCTGAGATAGCAGTCCATTAAGGCACAACCACTGTGCTGAAGCTAAAACAACAGCTCTGTCTCTGAATGGCCATTCTGAATTGGACTCACATCACTCATTGCCTTGGCAAGGTTGTCTTTGTTCCGTATGAGTAAAACTGTACACAAAAGAAAGGTACATTGAGTGATGATGTGTGTACCAATGTCTCTAACATAGTGGGCTTCTAGAGATGATCCTTGTTATCCTTTCAATATTTTCAGGGTTCTATGGCTGCACAAGTGGCTGTCGGCATCCAGGCAAAATGCCAAGTCATGTGTGGTGTAGTTATGTACGTAACCTCCCATACACGGTGCTGAACAACCTTTACAAGCAGACATGTCCCCTTCCCACTCTCTCTCTCTCTCTCTCTCTCTCTCTCTCTCTCTCTCTCTCTCTCTCTCTCTCTCTCCTTCCCTCCCTCCCTCCTTCTGAGTTTCTTCCAACAGGCCTGTGCACACCTTTCCCACTCTGTTCTAATCAAATTCTTAGAGTAGGTTTGTTGTTGTATATCTTGTTATCTGTTCTAGAGCATAGTAAATAATAATCCTCCCACCTTCAGAGCAAGCTGGGGGCATGGTGGCAAGAAGGGACAGAAGTAGCACAAATCCACAATACTCCCAATATCACTTCACCAGTTGGTGACACTACACCTTAGAGGTACATGCTAGTATGTCTTTAGTTTCAAATACATTCCCAGAGGTTGGACATACGTCAGGATTTCTCATGGTTCATTTGAGAATAAAAACAATGGTAGGATGCCAAAGCAGACCAATGTGACAGCAAGTAAACAAAGCTCCAGGGGAGGGGACATATTCCACAGCAGCTCCACAGAACCCTGATTTTCCATCCCACCAGTGCCTGTATCACACATGGCCTTTGGACTTTCCAGAGATCTGATGAAGGCTCCCTGGCCTGGCTGCTCTTCTAGAAGGGACAGGGAAGTGCCACTAACTAGGAATTCATCTCATCTGTGTCTCTCTAGGCATCCTCTAACATATCCCCAACACTAGTGTATTGGAGAGTTTGAGAAATCCTGAGACCATGAGCCACTACGAGACAGCTTCTGCTTTAGGTTTGGACTTGAGCCAGGGCTGGCCTTTGGGAAGAGGAGAGCAGTGTGAATTGCTTGCCAGGGAAGAGCTACTTTATTTTCCTCTTGTTGGGGTACTCCTCAGGGTCACACTCCTTCTGAAGCTCAGGTACCTGGGTGATACTGTGTCCCTGGGTACTGAGTCCAACACTGGAACTTGTTTCTGAAGCAGAGATTCCAGATGTCCACTCCTAAAGCCATGTCTGTCTTTGTGGTATATTCTTGGTCTTTTTTTTTTTTCCTTCCTACTTAAAAAAAGAAGTCAAAATAGCATTTATTCCATGAAGACATTACAATGCTAAACAATTTTGTTTTTTAATGTTTGTATCCAACTAACAAAGCAACAGTTGGTAGCTCTTAGGTCCTCATTATTTCAAAGAAATTACATTTATTTTGTGAAATTTAAAGAGTCTGTGAATCACTGTTTTTGGTGTTCTAAGGGACAGTTAATCCCTGAAGCCCTGGATTAGGTGCATTTATTTATTTATTTTTAATTTTAGAAGGGAGGAGGGCAAAGTTTACTGGTCATTAGAGCTCATTGCTTCTAAACACTCTATGCTCCTCATGTCAACATGGCCTGTTCTTTCCTGAAGCCTCATCTGGCCCTAGCCTTAGCCTAGTTTCCTTGTTGTGCACCCTGTTTTCTTGAAGAACACAGTGAACTTGTCCTGGGAGAGCCAGGGTCTACACCCCCGTGGCTCACACACTTTGATGTTCACCCTTCTGCCTGACTAATGGCCTGTTCACTCTTCAGGACATAGAAGGGGTTGTTTTTCCTAATGATATTTTTGGCGATGTAGTTAGGAGGAAAGATTACATTTAAAACATGAATGTCTCATGGAGACAATTCTAAGTTAGTAACATGATTTGAAAGGTCTGCACAGCCCCAAACAATCTTCCAGAAATATCTGCTACCATGTCTTAAGTCCTTGGTGATTTTCTACTGCTTCCCCCAGAAAAACAAAACAAAACAAAACATTAAACTGGTGCCACTTGGAAATGGTAGAAAACTGTCATAGCTTAATAGAACGGTGTAGCCCACAGCCATGAACAAATTTATTTGATCATCTTCTTATTTCATATAATATCCTAGGGCCCTGGGGGAATGGGACTGGGTGAGTAGGGTTTGATGCAGGCATGAGACAGCATCAGCCTTCATTAGGGCTGTCTTTTTAAAACTACTTAGGTTTCCATTCTGAGTGGAGTAGGCTGCTGTCAAGGTTTAATATGCATGTAAGTGTTATCTCTCAAGGACAGGAGTGCAATGGGATATAAAGAAGAGAGCAGGGACTAAAGGAAGATATTGTGTGCAAGTCTTGCTTCAGCACTCTGTCCAGGGATAACTGTGAGCGGGGGCAAAGGCTCTGCCCCTAACATGTGTAGAACTGGGTAAGAATCAGGTTGAAGTTCTGATATAATATGTTTAGATATTTAAAGGTTATAAGTCAGTGAAATATTATATAAAATGTGTTCTATGCTCTTGATAAATATTTAGCAGTCTACATCATTTGAATTTCTATGCTATTACATCTATTTATTTAACTTTACTCATAACTTTGAAACAAGTATGTGCAGCACACAACCACATGGTAATCCATAACCATGGACAGAATAGTAGATAGTTAAGTGTGCACTTGCATCCTAGGGAAACATGGTGGACTCTGCCTTCTTGTTTCAGGCCTCTTACAGTTGTAGATATGTCCTTCATGTGGCCTTTTAAAAATATTCACTTATTTAATATATATGTGGTATGCCTGGGTATATGTATGGGTACCATATGCCAATAGGAGCTAGTGGAAGTCAGGAAAGTGTATCAGATCCCCTGGAACTGGAGTAACAGACAGTTGTGAATTTATGAATGGATGCTGGGAATTGAACCCTGGTTCCCTGCAAGAGCAGTTCAATGCTTTGAACCATGGAGCCATCTGGAATGGCTATTCTTGATTGTCAACTTGACTAGAATATTTAAAATGAACCTTAATCCAGAACATTTGTGATCTGGATCTTGAGGTAAGAAGACAACATGCCTTTGATCTGGATCTTGAGGATAGATGACACACGTTTTTAATCCAGACCTTGAGGTGGGAGGACACACTTTTAATTTGGGACATACTGTCTGCTGGAAGCCTATATAAAGACAAGGGTTAATTCTAGCTTTGCCTTGTCCCCACATCCATTCCTTCACTGATACTGGAGCCTACTTGTTTGGGATTCCAGCTTATACAGAAGACCAGCTGAGACACCCAGCCTCATGGGACCGAGCAGCTACTTGGATTTTCCATTCACAACTAACCCTTGTTAGATTGCAGCCTGTAAGTCATATATATATATATATATATATATATATATATATATATGTATGTATATATATATATATATATATATATATATATATATATTCTCTGTGACTCTAGAGACCCCTATGACAATATCTCACTAGCATTTCATGTGGTCTTTTGATGCTATGTCTCCATATCTTTTTTGTTGGTTTATATCATTGTTGAAAATAGCCCTGGAGCCTAGTACTGAAGAGCTGTTAGTGTTCTTTGGTACAGGAAGGCTATGTGCCTCATGAAGAAATTACTCAGGCATAGGTTATATTGCTATTGGCTCTGAGTTCACAGTTTAATGGGTCAATAAACAAAGGTGTCTTGAAGCAGAAGAACACATCAGATGAGATCACATATTGATTGGTTGGCAAAAACAGAAGTCTAGATTGAGTTTTGGCTAGTTCATAAAAATATGAGCAGTCAAGGACTTGTTGAAATCTAAACCTGAATTTCTCTTTAGGTCAGGGTTCTGGGTTCACTTTGTTATCAGTGGTCACACAGAATACATGTGTTATAAGAAATGGCTAACCTTCAAGGTTGCAGAACTACTGAAAAATGTATATCTATGATCACCACATATTAGTTATTAATACTATTTAGTTCATGCATGCCTATATTGAAGCTTGTGATAGCTGAATAAATAATAAAGACATATGATTCATTACTTATAATGCATTTGTCTTCATTTCATCAAAGTCACTTATCCACTCTAGCTGTGTTCTATAAAAAGTAAAGATAAAAATATTTAAAGCTGTAGTCATCCAGAAGTAATATGTTTTTAAAACCAGAATCACACTGCTTGGTGGGGGATACTCTTCTATGAGTTGTTGGCCAAGAGGCCTCCAGAGGCTCACAAAACAGTACAGGATATCACTACTGTCCTGGTTATACATCAGAACTAGACGGTTAAATCCTGTTACTGAAAATACACATACCTTTCAATTTCTCAGGACATGGAGAAATCAAGCTAGAACTGAGCTGGCAGTTTCTTCTCTGCTCACTAGTGTTCATAGTTCTGGAAAGTGTTATGCAGGCTGCTAGAGTAGACAAGATATCCATGGTGTTGTGTTACCCAGCTGTCATTCTTACATGCCACAATATTGGTGCCATAGTTGCATGGATCTTCATACTGGTGCAATAGTATAGATCTGGGGGCTAACCAATTGCTGTCCAACTGAGGCTCATTCCACAGAAAGGAATAGATGCCTGGTACTCTTTGACTGTGCCTTATGGCTAGGGAGATCACAAACCCTAGAAAAACTAAGTAAAATACAATAGCTTGGTTTAAATACTCCAAAAAGACATGAGATAGTTCATAGAGTATAAATAACAGTAAGTATAAGGGAAAACACAGTAAATTTAGTTTTAAAGGTATGTAAATTTCATTAGTTTAAAATGTGTGTTTGCTTCATCCTTTACATCCTCAAAACAGCATTCTTTTTTTTTGTTGTTTTGTTTTTTTAGTCTCACCTGCTCATGTGATTTTAATGTCTTTCATAAAATCAATATTTCTTTTCAGGTTTTTCATTTTCATCTGTGTACAAATAATCAAGGAACATATTATTAAATAGTACTGAAAATTAACATGGGATTATCTGTAACATATACATTTCTGTTCATGCATGTGCTCAGTAAGTGTGTGCCCAGCACTTCTGGACACTGGGAATGCAGTAACACAAAAAGTTACTGCTTTTAACTGAACTTAAAGTCTAGTGGTGTGGCAGATGCAATAGCTATATTAGATAAACCTGTCAAAACAGCATTCTTGATTATTTTAATTATATTTATTATATGTTACATGCAAATGTTACATCAGATATAGACAGACAAATGTTAAAAGGAGGAGCAGCTAATAGTTCTGATATGATCCACGAGTCTCTGCTATAATGGACTTACTAGCTATTCTTCTCTCTTGAAGACAATTGTCCTGGCTACTACCCACCCCCATCTATATCATATCTAACTATGAGGGACATACCATGTTATTTAACAAATGATATGATGGCCTCCACATGCACAGAATATGATGGTTGACAAATACAGAACTCTAAACAAAAGTTCCAAGAAAGAAAGCACACCTTCAAATGGAAACTTCTGCAAGACTGGTTAACTAATTAGA
The DNA here is from genome assembly GCA_030556225.1 of Cricetiscus sungorus. NCBI lineage: Eukaryota > Metazoa > Chordata > Mammalia > Rodentia > Cricetidae > Cricetiscus > Cricetiscus sungorus. Next base: position 68,339,192 of record JANBXA010000651.1, read on the forward strand.
GCTTCAGTCGCCAGGAAGAGTTGGAATGTCACCGATTCAAGGTCTAATTACAGTTTATCTTAGGTTAACTTTAGTTCCCTAAATAACCATTCCTTCCCCATCTTTGTATAGTCCTAACATTCTGTGACTAACAGATAAAAATCTTCTGGAAGGCATTAACTTAACAAAGCTGTGGTGTCCATCAACTGAAAGGTCAAGTGTTATCAGATGGTGTCTGAATCTACAGTCAAGATTTCCCTTCTTTGCTGTGACTGCCTACTTAACGTTTCCACTAATGGACTTGAAAGTGCTTTGATCTTTTAATTTTCTTTGTTCTCTTATTGTAAGCAGCTTCCATGTTAGAACAAGGACTATGATACCATATCTGTGTTCCCAGGATATGGTTACTCATATTTGGCTCCAGAATAAATTGACTTTTATCTCCATGGAGGTGAGAGTTGTACTTTTACATTTTGTTGTGGTAACCATACCCAAAATGATTCACAAAAAGAGTTCATTTTGGCTAACCCTTCAGGAGGGTGAGTCCTCAATGGTGGGGAGGCATGGCCATGAGAGTCCAGATAAGAAAGATGAGAGATAACATCTTCAATGACATGCAGAAAGCAGAGTGCCAGAACTAGAAGAGGGGTGAAGCTATAAACCCCAAGGCCCATCTGCAGTTCTCCAAGGAAGGCTCCTGTCCAAAACCTTTCAAGACAGTGCTACCAGCTGGGGACCAAGTGTTGAAATATGTGAGGCTATGGGAGATATTTCTCATTCAAACCATCACTCTATAAATATCTGAGACATGCCAAAATTAAACCCATAACATATGGACTAAAGATTAAGAATATTGTCAAGTGGTGGTGGCACAAGCCTTTAATCCCAGAACTTGGGAGGCAGAGGCAGAGGCAGAGGCAGAGGCAGAGGCAGAGGCAGAGGCAGAGGCAGAGGCAGAGGCAGAGGCAGAGGCAGAGGCAGAGGCAGAGGCAGAGGCAGAGGCAGAGGCAGAGGCAGAGGCAGAGGCAGAGGCAGAGGCAGAGGCAGAGGCAGGTAGATCTCTGTGAGTTCAAGGTCTACAGAGTGAGTTCCAGGGCAGTCAGAGATACATAGTGAGACCCTGTTTTGAAAAAAAAAAACAAGAAAAATTAATATTGCTGAGTATGATGGTTCATGCCTATTATCCTAGTGTTTAGGAGGTCAAAGATTACTAAAAATTTGAGATGACTTGTACTAAGTAGTAAATTCCATGTCAGCTAGCTCTGTAGACCCTGTCTCAAAAAACTCTCTCTGTGTGTGTGTGTGTGTGTGTGTGTGTGTGTTGTAATTATCCAAATACATTCTGATTTTTTTTGAAGACAATATTTTCATTAGGTATCCATCTTTTAGCTAGGAAAAACTTTTGTTATCATTTATTTTATTATTATAGTCATTAATTCTCTTAGACTTTTCTATTGAAAGATGTTTTGTCTCATTTATTGAATAATATTTTTATTGAATATAGGAAGAGTTCTGATATTTACTTGTTTGATCATTAAAACATTTAATTTTTAAAATTTAAGTGTGTTACACGTATCTTCATGAGCTCGTGTGAACCACATTATGTTCAGGTACCTGCAGAGATGAGAAGAGGGTCTCAGATCCATTGGAACTGGAATTACAGGTGATTGTGTACCATACAATGTGGATGCAGGGAACCAACTCCCAGTCTTCTGCAAAAGCAGCGAATGTTGTAACCCACTGAGCCATTTCTCCAGCTCTTCTTTGAGCAGTTTTGAAGGTGTTCTGTTCTCTTTTAGTCTGCATATTTTTTGATGAGAAGTTAGCTGTGAGTTAGGCTCTCTGTAGAACATGTGCTCCTGTTACAGCTTTTAAGATTTGCTGTCTGAGGTCTTTTGCGTTCAATTCCCAGCAACCACATGGTGGCTCACAATCATTTATAATGAGATCTGGTGCCCTCTTCTGGTGTGCAGGCATGCATGCAGGCAGAACACTGTATACATCATAAAAACATAAATAAATGGAAAGATTTGCTCCCATATATTACATGTGTTGTGCCTTAGTGAGTGATGATTTTTCTCTGCTTTCTGCTCTTTAAGAAGCTTGAATTAAAAAGATGGGCTCTTTGTCAGCCTGGGGGACATTTCAGTTATTATTTTTTTTTTTTTTTTTTTTTTTTACTTTTAATGTCTTGCCTCTGTTAATACTAATTTTATGTACATTTGATTGCTTGATTGCATCTAGTGCACTGGGCCTTAACCTTCCTAATGCTGCAGCCCTTTAATGTTTTGGTGATCTCCAACCATAAAGTTACTTCATAACTATAATTTTGCTACAGTTATAAATTGTAATGCAATTTTTTTTTTTTTTTGGAGATAGAGGTTTACCAAAGGTTTTTTGACCCATAGGTTGAGAACCACCAATCTAGAAGGACATTGATGACTGTTAGTCTTCCATAATTTCTTTTTGGAAAAATATATCTTCAAGTTAACTTTGCTTTAAAATTTTCCTTTAAAATATTATTGATTTATTCTTTGTCAATTTCATAATATGTAAAATATATCTTGATCCTGAGTACCCTTCTCTCTACCTCCACACACCCAACACATACCTCTTGCACTTGAATGTTCTTTCCTAATACATACTTTATAACCTGCTGAGTCCAGTTTGTGCCTGCTGGAATACTGACTGATCTTGTTGACTTGTTCTTGAGCAGGCAACCATCACTATGGTGAGATCATGAGGGCAATGGCTATGTTGTGTTCAGAGCACAGCATTCCATAGCACTCCTCCCCATCTTCTAGCTCTTACATCCTCTTCTCCCCATCTTCTAGGATGCTCCCTTAGTCTTGTGAGGGTAACTTCAATTTAGGGCTGAGCACTGGCTAGCCTAGAACTCACTATAAAGACCAGGCTGGCTTTGAACTTATAGGTTCTGCTTGCCTCTGCCTCCCAAGTATTGTGGTCAAAAGTATACATTATCATGTTTTTCCGATTTTTAACTTTTATTTAACTTTAACTGTGTTCCACTTTTGCTCTTTTTTTTTTTTTTGAATGGAGAAGTGTATTTTCAGTTGTTTTAAAAACATAAAAATTGTGTTCTGATATTGCCATGAGCCTTTGATGTTATGATTTAGTGATGTTTGTGTCAAGTTGAGCAAGGGTAAACTTGCAAATAGTTTTCATTGTTAACGTGACTCTACATTTGGAATAATTTAGATGACACACTCCTGGGCAAACCTTAGAGGGTGTTTCAGAGGGGTTTAGCTGAGGAAGGAAGGCTCACCCTGAATATAGCTAGCAATATCATGTGGGCTTTGGTCCTGTACGAATAAAAAGGGAAGAAAGGAGACAGAAAGCTCAGTACCAGTGTTCATTTGTGTTTCCTAACTGCCATGCAATGTGACCAGCCACCTAATACCCTGCCATAATGGACTGTACCTCAACAGTGAGATTAAATTAGCATTGCATTTCTTATATTGCTTTTCTGAAGCATTAATCTAATTATCTTTATCAATAAAAAACTGGGAGTCAAATACTGGGATAAGAATCTGGAAGATCAGAGAACCCGGAACAGCCACTAGTTAACTCCAATTTCTCTGTCCTCAGTCCAAAAGGGTGGGATCCTCATCACTTCCTGTCTCTCTGTATAGTCCTCTGGACATCTCTGGTTAATTAGTGGATAGCTCTGCCCTCTGACTCCAAGCAAGCTTTATTTGCTAGAACACACACACTATTTTTGTCAGGTGTGATAAATTCTCTTAATGGAATGCTACACATTGAGAATAAACAATTCAGAATGATTTGCAGCAATGTAGATCTCACACACACACACACACACACACACACACATACACACACACCTACCTTGCTCACAAGGCAGAAATTATCCTTCCCAGGGAAAGACAATTTTCCAAAATTTTAAATGACTATAATATACCTTTCATAAGCAAGCCGAAACATCCTTTATTGGATTTTAAGTTCTGGCTATTACATGCCAGTTTTAATCAACCCAGGGTCAAGAGACAGCCAATGAAGCTCATCTTCTGTACCCTGAGCCACTGTCCCTTATTCTGCTTCACCTGTTTAGTCTTGATGCTTCTTGGTGGGCTCTGCTATTTCTTGGGGAAATGTGTATGTGGTATGCTGTGTCTCCTGTTGCTAAGGACCTAAGAATGTCAACTTTCCCTTCATGACCATCTTTTCTGTGTCTCTGTGTCTTACAGTCACTGAGTAAAATAAATTCCAAGTGCCATTAAAACACACACGAAAGCAAATACTCTCTGATCCCATTTAAATGAAGTTTAGAAGCAGAAAAAGCTAATTTATAGTATTTGAAGTTAGTAGAATAGTGCTTTATTCTGTAAGAGTGTGTGAGGAGGTGTGTGTGTGGGGGAGCCCCTGGAATGCTGAAGATTTGTCTCTTAACCTAAGTACAGGTTATGAGACCAAATGTCAATCAAGCTTGACATTTGCAATTTGATCCCTTATTTTGTGTATCTAATGCATGCAGTTTCAATTCTATACTTATATATCTTTGCCCTCTGCTGTGTAACTTTGCAATAAGTCTTCTGCTCCTACAATGGAAATGAACCAGCCATGTGATTTGATTTGGCCAATAGAATGACTAGGAAGCAAGAGTGTGCTAGGTCTTTGCCCGTGCCTCAACAGGTCTTATGTGTGTGTGTGTGTGTGTGTGTGTGTGTGTGTGTGTGTGTGTGTGTGTTTAAAGTTATTGTATTTTATTGACATTACAAAGAATGGTGAGTCTAACACACATATCCCAGGATGAGAGCCTGGGCTAAGGCCCCTTCCTGATCCAAGGCCTGCCTAAAGCTGTGCTCTGAGGTGTCCCACAGAGGAATGTATCAACAAAGTCAATATCAGCTAAGTTCAGCCTGGATCAACCAGCTACTCTTGGCTAACCCACTGACACACTGGCTAACTGTTTTATCCTGGGTTGTTAATTGGCAAAAAGTTGCTCTAGGAGTGAGGATAAAGAGGACAGTGAACACTCAAGTTTGGAAAAGCTATAAAAAGGGAAACTGAGATGTCAACATTTTATTCTTTCAAAAATTTTTCCATTGAGCTGATTGGGAAAGCAGCACCAATGTTATGATTATGACACCATGGCATCCGTAGCTCTCCAACTCAACAAGCCAATCTCCCAAGGGGACTATGGTTAATGAAGGTAGGAAGAGCTAACAGCCAAAACCCAGAGGGGAAACTTGGGTAGAATGGAGGAGAAGGTAAGTGGGCTGCATTTGAAGTTTTTGAAAGGTAGCTAAGTGAAGTTTTCTAGCGGGGAGAAAGTATCGTCTTGATACTTGGGCTTTCTGCTGGCAATCTAGATTTGAGCATCTTTGAGAGGCAAGTAGGCACTGAGAAATTAATGCTGAACATACAAAAAGCCAGTGTTCAACTGGGCAGTGGTGGTGCACACCTTTGATCCCATTACTGGGGAGGCAGAGGCAGGTGGAGCTCAGTGAGTTTGAGGTCAGACTGGTCTGCAAAGTGAGTTCCAGGCCAGTCAGGACTGTTATGCAGAGAAATCCTGTCTCTGACCCCTGACATACAGCCCACCCCCCACCAAAAAAACCCAAAAAACAAAACAAACAAAACAAAACAAAACAAAAAAAACCCCACAAAAAGACAGCGTTCAAATATAGGAAGTTGCTGAGATGTCAACATCTGGTTATTCCATGGGAAATGCTTAACTTAGTTAGGGTTTTATTGCTGTGACAAGACACCATGATCACTGCAACGCTTATAAAGGAAGGCATTTAACTGAGGCTGGCTTACAGTTCAGAGGTTTAGTGCATTATTATCACCATAGTGAGAATCATGGTGGCTTGTAGGTGCTGGAGAGGTAGCTGAGAGTTCTGTATCTAGATCCACAGGCATTAGGAAGAGAGAATGACACTGGGACTGGCTTGAGAGCTTCTGAGACCTCAAAGCCCGCCTACAGTGCCACACTTCCTCCAATAAGGCCACACCTCCTAAGAAGTTCCTTTCCCTATGGACCTGTGGGGACCATTTTTATTCAAACTAACACAGTGCTCCTGTCAGTCTGGGTGTTTTCGTGTGCCGATCATTTTCAAACAAACATGGTTGTTCTAGTTTTAATGCAGCTGAGTGGTATTAATACACTTGGTCAGCAATAAGAGGATGTCTTATATTACTAAAGCACCACAGTCTGTCACATGAAACTTCCCTAACCTGGAGCAGGCTGGGGATATGCGTTCTTTTAGCCAGTCCCAGGACTGGCTAGAGAGGATGGGGAAGTGAGAGTAATTCTACAGTCTTTGCTGGAATTAAGGGACGAGAAAGGTCCAAATAAGTGGGGAGAGGAAGGATGATGACACTCCAAGCAGGGACCAGAGGGGAAAGTAATCACTGTAATCAGGGTAAAATATTTAGAGAAGGGTGAGACCAGAGGATGGAAGACTGAAGGACGCAGCAAGTGGGAAGAGAAGGTCAGGCCAAAATAGAGGGCAGAGAAGAGGGAGGAGGGAAAAAAGGGTGGTGGGGGGGGAGCAACCGAGAAAGTCTGGGTGCAAAAGCAAAGAAAGGTAGAGAATGGAAATGAGATGGGGTGTCTGGAGGTTGGGGGAATGGGAAAAAAGAAAACCTAAGCTGGAAAGAACCGGGTCCTCTGTGCGAGGGCTGGTCAGTCCAGAGACCTATGGAACCCGACTGACTTCAGAACTGGGAAAAGGTGTTCCTTGCAAGAAGCACCAAATTTAAGGCAGAGTTTGAGCCAGATTCGGAGGAACCTAGAGGCGGAGTGGGGTGTTGTGCGCATTCTCAGGATCATTGCTGCAGGGCAAACCAGAGCTAAGGCTGGCGTCCCTGAGACTCCAGAGAAGCTGCGGAGGGAAACCACGGGAGAATTAGGGCGCTTACCTTTGAAGCTGGCACCTGCCTAAGGGGTGGAGGGAGGGCGGTGGTGAGGCAGAGCTCAGCAGAGGGAATGACAGGGTTTCGGAAGCACCGGGATGCCAAGTCTGAGGTCCCAGGAAGGACCTGGTTGTGTAGAAACTGAGGGGAGGGAGCTGGAGCAGCTGGGAAGTCCTGGCCAGCGCGATCTGCGGTGGGCACAGCCTGACGACAGCGCTGAGAGTGTGCGTAAGGGATGGAGAAGCAGCCAGTGCTTTTGTCTGAGCTATTGCTTGTTCTCAGAAGTTGCAGAACTGGAAATTGATGGGTGAAGAGCAAGTCATTCTAGGGCCTCCTAGGGAGAAAAGGAGTTGAAATCTATGCAGACAGACAGCGGGCACCGGCGGAGGAAGAATACCCCCTCTCCCCCGCCGCCAGATACTTTTTTGGCTCCGTAAAAGCTTTCTTTGGTCCTGTGTCCCAGCTGCAGCTCAAAGAGCCAGCCGGACGAAATGGTCATTGCTTCTAAGCAGAGCCAGGACCGGCTGTGCCAAGGTGGGAGGCAATCGGGAAGGGGGCTGTGGGGGGGGGGCAGGTCCGAAGGGCGGATGCGGGGTGGCGTCTGATGCTCCATAAAGGGACGCGCTCACCATGCGGGCAGCAGCCACCAGCTGTGAACACGGCGAGATGTCGATTGTGTGCTACCAGGGCCCAGTGCTAGCAGGTAGCGCCACTTTGGCTACCATGGGGGCCCTAACCCTGTACTTACGGGAACCTGGCAACTACGGGAAACACAGCCAGACTGTGTCGTCGGGAATTCCTCTTTTGCCAGCACGCTTCGCCTGGTTCCTGCAGGAGCTTCCCTCCTTCGTGGTTCCTGTAGGGATGCTCGCTTGGCAGCCCCTCTCTCTCCTCGGACAGCCCGGGAATGTGCTGCTGGGTCTCTTCTCCGCACATTACTTCCACAGGTTAGCTTTTTCCCTGCAGAGAACAGCGCTCTGCTGGGCTCCAGCACACTAATGAACGTCGAGGGCTCAGTGGGCAGGAGCTCAGAGTGAGGCGGGTTTGGAGTGCGGGTTGGGACCCGGTTTCAGGCTGGGCTCCCTATAATTGCAACACTCCTGCGGGACAGGAGCAGCCTTCACTGTCCCCGGAATGCTTTCGGATGTCCTAAACCGTCCAGTCTCTGGCAGTGCTGGTGAGGAGGTGGCAGTGAGTTAGGGAACTCAGGTTGGGCCCTATTGGCCAGGACACTGCTTGCTCCAACTATGCTTCTTGCTAAGTGCCTGCTCAGTCTCTAGACTTCACCTTTATGTTGTAGAGTTCAGGGATTTCCGGAGGCGGTTATCTCTGGAACTCTCTGAAGTTCTTGTATCAGTTTAGTTTTTGTGTGACTGAAGAGGGAGCCAGGCAGAGTCCAACCTGGAGAGATGAGAACAGAATACATTGGGGTTTCTCCTTTGGGGGGGGGATTCACCCCAAAGAAGCAGAGCTCACTGTCGCTGCCTTTTCAGGTCCTTCAGGACTTAAAAGATAAGTGAGTCAAAGCTAATGGAGGGCTCAAATGTTCTCCACGGAAAATTCTGAGTCCAGGATTTTGCCTTCCTTCTGTGGGAGGAAAGTCAGGAAGGTAATCTACAGAGACTGGGTCTACCTAAGGACTGCAGCCTCCAACAGAGACCACCAGGGGAGGCGGGCGGGCTGCTGCTATGCCCATTTAGCACCCGTAGTCTCGCTTGGCTTCTTTGTAAACATATGAGATGTCTTTGATATGCTCACTGTACAGTCAAAGAAACTGAGGCTGAGAAAGGTTATGTACACGAAGGAGGGTGATACAGCTGGTGGGGTTCCCAGCTAATTTCCATTGAGTAACTTCAGTTCAATCCCCTCCCCTCTAAAGACAGGTAGATACTCCAGGGACGTTGGGGAGGGATAGGTCGCCAAAGGCTGACTCTGTTGCTGTGGGCAGAGAATTCTCCCTATTAGAAGATCATGTCAATTTAGATAAGAAGTTAGATTTAAAAACAAAGTGTCTGGGAGCCTAAGACATAATTTTCCCTCAGCGAACACCTCATTTCCAGGCAAGAAGGGGCCAGACATGCAAATTTGAACCTGTCCTTAACTTCCAGAGGACTTTCTTTTTTGTTCAAGATTTAGTAATCATGCCATGTTAATGGAATTCTCATTCATTTAAAAAAGGTAAGTATTGGCAAGTAGTAATACATTAAATGCTTGCCCAATAAACCAAAAGCCTATTGTGGACAAGATTTGAGGGTAATTCACTTAAGTTTATACAAATGTACAGAAAGAAGGATGTTGGGTGTAGGAGATAAAAGACAAGCATTGATTTTTCGTGTTTGGAAATAGATATTTGACAAGAAAATATGATTGTATGGACATTTATTATCTTCAAATTTACTACTCCTCCCACCCCCTCCCTGTGCCTTTTTGAGTCAGGGTTTTATTACTTAGCCCTGACTGGCCAATCACAAAGATGATTCCCCCGTCTCTGCCTCTAGTATGTGGAGATTAAAGGCACATGCCACCATAGCCTGGTCATAAAAACTGTATTTTTATGAGGCCATTTCATACAGAAAAATGATGAATGTTTTCTGACAATCCCATGAACACAGCTTTTAGGACATTTCTTTTTTAAACCCCAAAGGCATTTTGTGCAACAAAATATGACCAGTGCCCTTTAAAACAAACGAGGAAGTAATTGCCCATAAAACAAATATGTACATGTTGTCCATCATCTTCAGAGGGACTTTAAACGTATTAAGACAATCTGGGGACTCGGTCTGTCTGAGAGAAATTTGCCCCCTGAAGACACAGCTCTGAGTGACCTGTCTCTAAGATATTTGTGGACCTTTCCTTTGAGACCCCTGAGCCCTTTCGTACTGTTTTTTTTTTTTTTTTTTTTGAGCACTTCCTTGATGTTAGACTCTGTGCCAAACACCCTACATGACATAGGTACTAATCTTTACACCAACCGGTTAGGTAGGGACTCTGATCACCTCCATTTTGCAGATGGAGAAACTGGAACAAACAAAAGATTGTGTTCATTAAGTCTCCCAGTGGCACAGTAGTTTGAAGGTTCAGAATTTGATACCTGAGCATTTTGGATCCCATCTTGGGCTCTCACCACAGTGATAGGCTGCTCATACTTGTTCTTGCTTTTGAAAAGCAGTACTATTATTAATAATATTAATGTTTTAGTCATGCAAGATAATTGATGTTCACTAAAGCAAAAACTGGAATTTAAAAAATAGAGATATACTCTTATATGTAAGTATGTTACTCATGTAACAAAACATGTCTGTCTTTCTTTATAGGTGGTAACAGATTTTCCCACATGCTTATTATATATGTTTGAACATAGGACTTTTGTTCTACCAGATGAACATTTTTGGCTTTCAAAAATTAGTATTCTCTCTCTCTCTCTCTCTCTCTCTCTCTCTCTCTCTCTCTCTCTCTCTCTCTGTGTGTGTGTGTGTGTGTATACTCCAGGCTACTTGGGCCAAGAACTTGTGAGCATTTCTGTCTCTACCTTCATCTTAAGGTAGGGGTTCTGGATTACATTGCCCTTTTATGTGGGTTTTCAAGACCCAAACTTGGGATGTCAGGTTTGTGCTGCAAGCATTTTTACCTCCTGACCCATGAGCAGGGTCTGCTAACACTTTATGATATGTATCTCCCTACATTATTGCACACTCTTTGAGCATACCTTTCAAGTGGCTGCTTTGGATTTAATCTCATATAAAAGCCACAATCTACCTATCTACTCACTGATTGTTATATAATTAATTTGACTTTTTTTTTGTAGATAAGTGAGATGAAAGGTAGTGTGTGTGCACTTTCTGGTACCTAAATTCATTTCAGAAGCTAGCTTAGAATTTGTGAAGTTTTGAATTCACATCCCAGAGCTGAATAAAAGAGAAAAAGAAAAAGGTTAGAACACTGTGAAGATTCTTTGGGTTCCTGGTACAAAAATTCTTGGAGAGTTTAGGATTCATTGGCTTGAAAACAAGAACAAAGGATAAGATGGGGCATAGGTTTGGCCCAAGTTATTTTTTTGCAGAGTGTTCATTGGGGACTGCTCAGGGCAGCAATCTATCCTATGGGGTGGGTGTTAAAGCCCATTCCCTTAGCACAAGACTAACACACTGGAATAGTTCCACAAGACAAGCTGTGTTTTCCTTTTGTATTATTTCTTTACATTCTGTGTTCTTGGAGCAAGGTGTTAGTATACAGCTGGCACTCAAATAAAACTTGTCCAGTGTAGGAATGAACTTGGCTGGCAACAACAGATGGCATTGTGGGAGTGCTGGCAACTGCTTAGCAATCATTGTCACTGAAGTTGCATGACCAGGGCAACTCACATAACTGTTCCTTTTTCACATCTATTGTGGTGAATGTTTAGCCATATGGAAATAACTGCTGTCTAACCCAGTTGATTTCACCTCCTGCTGACCCGACCCCACTCTAGTCCTGGAATGGCTCTTTGTCCATTTTTTTTTTTTTTTATTCTCTGTCTTGAGAACACTTGGTCTCCTACACTGCAGCCATCACTATATCACTTAAGTACCTGTCATAGATGGTATCTTTTTAAAGATTTGCAAATGACCTCAATAATAATAAAGTGATCTAAAAAAAAAAAGATTTCCCCCTCAAAAGGTTAGAAGGAGCTGTGTATGGTGGCACAAGCCTTTAATTTTAGCACTTGGGAAGCAGAGGCAGGAAGATATGTATGTGTGTTTGAGGCTAGCCTGGTCTGGTGTTCACAGTGAGTTTTAGGGCATCCAGGGCTGCAGAGTCAGACTCCTGTCTCAAAAAACAAAGAAAAAAAAACCATACAGCTTAGAAGGTATTGGGCTGTGAGATTGACATATTAGAATCTTTGGAATTCTAAGAGATGCTAAACAACTTCCCAGTCAGCTGAGTAAAAGGATGGCTGTAATACAATTCTTGCTGCTTTCTCCATTGACTCTAGCAGCACAAATTCTTTTTTTATCATTTGAGACTCAGGCTAGGCATCTTTTCCTGCAAGAAGTTGTGACTCAGCCACTGCTACTCTGTGACTCTATTCTGATGCCATTCCTCAGTTTCCCAAAGGCCCTTTGCACATGTGTTAAAAATCTATTTAAGAAGACTTAGCCCTCCTCTGTCCAACTTTCACAACCCCCTCCCTCTCCTTTCTAACTTCTGCATTTTACAGAAGCCATGCACCAGACAGAGGTTGAGCCAGTGGTGGCAAAATGAGGTTTTAAACTAAAGTCTTCCTGGCCCTTTCTGTTGGTCACTTGTCATCTAAGACGTGCAGATGTCTCAGATATTCAGGAACAGGAAGGCTCACTAAGACAATTCACTAGCTGAGAATCAGTGATGTTTAATGTCTACATTGGCAACAATACACATATCTCTGTTCTATATTGTCACATGAGATAAGCAACACACTTGTGGTTTTGTGTTGAGGACATTCATAATATGTAATTTTTATCTATTAACATTCATTGAAATAATTTTTAGAATGAGAGTCAGCAGACTTTTTTTTTTTTTTTAAAACACAGGTTCTTAAGGTAACCCATGCCTGAACTCACTATTCTCCTGCCTCAGCTTCTTGAGGGCTATGGTTACTGGTGTGTGTCACCACTCCTGGCCACAGCAAGCTTGAAAGTCAGATCATAATTATTTTAGGTTTTGCAGGCATTTGGTCTCTTTGTTGCAATAAATGGCCCCCTGTTTAGGATGTAGCAAAAAGCAGCATCAGTAGATATTATATAAGCAAATGAGTGTGTGTGCTTATGTCCCAATAAAACTTTCTTTACAAAAACAGGCAGGGGTCTAGATTTGGCCTTTGGGCAACAATTTAGCAACCCTTAAGAAAGCAATGTGTGACATGGGTTTACATTTAGTGCCCTGTGATTCTATAGTAAAGTTTGGTTAAAGTCTATAGCAAAGCATTGGATTTGTTTTAGAAAGTGCATGTCATATTTAATTAGAGACTTGGTAGTAAACATAGTAAACATTGTTTTCTGAGAACCATTGGGCTCCAGGTCCCTTCTGTGAATGCCTGCTGGAAAGAGCATTTGTCCTGGAGTTTTTCTTTTACAAGAGATGACATCATAAGCTCATCTGAAGAAATATATAGTTGTTTACCAAAATGTAAACACACCATGGAGTTCTTGACCATTTCACTCTTACACATGGCAGAAAGGGCCGACTCCTTGCTCATGTTGTATTTCGCCCAGGTCACTGAAAAAGAACAAACAAAAACAAGGAAACAGGGATCCAAATACTTGGTGAGGCAAATTATATCGACTTACATAAAAAAGGGGAGAGTGGGGCTTGAACTCCTGACTTTTACCAGATTCTTGAATTTCCCTTAGCATGCCAAGCCTTATTGGAGCCAAAAGGAACAACAGTGTTAGGTGTTTGCTTCCAGGGAAAAACATGTAAGAGCCGTCAGGGCATGCTTGTCACTGTTTCTGGGTCGAAACTTGGGTGGTAGCAGTGTCGGAATGAAAGCTTCAGGAAATGTGAACAGAGTGGGGAAGGGTCTGAGGGAGACACAGTTATGTCACTGACACACACTGAAAGCTCAAACCTGTCTGTGTTTGAGTGTACACGAGACAGGGTGGGTTTTGAGGGTGTCCCCAAACAGCTCCACTATCGCTTCCCAGACAGAACCAATTCCAGATTGTCAGACTTCCAACTGACAAAGCTGGTTTAGCGGAAAGTGACAAAATCTGAGCCACGTGGGTCCTCTAACACCATATGTATCTTCAAACTACCAGCAGCCACCGCGGCCGGGCAACTGGCGATTTGAAGGGTTGAACTGGGCACACCCTTTAAGAGACCCTTTTCTCACACTGGCCAAGTGAGTTGACTATTCGCTTTTCCTCCCGTGAGGAGGAATAAGCCAAGGTCAGTTGGAGAGGGGAGCATGCATTTTCTTTCTTTTTCTTTTTTTCGTTATTACACAGAATACAACAGTTTCCTATCTTAGCTGTTTTGCCAGGATATGGCAACTTGCTTCTGGAACGTGGAATACTTTCCACCCTGCTGTTGACTCTCATGGGGTCCATGGGGGAGCTTCAAGCCCAACTCAAGTTGTTTCAAAAGTTTCTGTTTTCAACCCAGAAGCCTCTAATGAACCTCAGCTGAACACAGGAGCTCTAAAATGTAAAAACCTCTGAATTGGGGCCAAGAGTGCAATTTGCCTTCCATTTGGTTATGGAAGCAGGGAGAAGGGGGAGGGGAAGCCAATATTTATTGGGCTCTGGGTGTTCCGGGCATCATGCTGATGATTACATGGGTTTTCGCATCTTGTTCTTGCTTGTGCTATTCCTCAGTGAGTACATGTAGAGCTGTGAGCGAGTGGAGTGGAGTGGAGTGGCCGTGGGAACGCTTGAGCCGTCCCCCAAATGATGGTCCATTTCCGGGTTTGTGGGTGGAAATTGATATGAAAGGGGCCCCATCTGGTGACCCCCAGCTTAGAACCATCCTGCACTCTATACACTCAGTCTTGGACTCTCTTACCACTTTTTCATTCTAAATGTCACCTGTACCTACTGGCTGGTGGCATTACCAAAGCCTCAAGTTAGACTCTGGGCCATTTTCAAAACTGTTCTATTTAATCCATGTTGCCCAGGCTCACTCTTTATTATAAAATAGGGTACTTTTTGGTTCCTCCCCATCGTCTCCTCTTCCCCTCTTCCTCCGCCCCCCTCCTTCTGTGAACCATCTGAAGACCCTTTTCATAGAAAAGCCTCTGCCTCTCTGCCTCTCCCATTTTCTTTTAACAGCATAGGTGACAGCCTCACCTGCTCTGTGCCCCCAGCTCTAAGGGGAGCTCTTTTACATGGGTACTAAAGTACCCATTTAGTGAACAACTCTAAATAGCAGTTTATTCAAATGTCTTTTTAAAACTTATTTATTTGTTTTTATTTTATGTGCATTACTGTTTTTCCTGCATGTTTGTCTGTGTGAGGGTGTCAGATCTTGAACTCATAGACAGTTGTGGTGCTGGGAATTGAACCTGGGTCCTCTGGGAGAGCAGTCTGTGCTCTTGACCTCTGAGCCATCTCTCCAGCCCCTAACTGTCTTCTTATTAAACCTTAAGGTTATTTATATATTTTGAACACAAATATTTTGCCAGGTAGGTGCTTAAGAAGTATTTTCCTCTCAGCTTATAGTTTTCCTTTCTCTTTAATTCCCTGTCTTCTGAAAAGCAGGGGCATTTAATTTAGCTGCCCTAGTTTTCCCATTTATCCATGTGCTTTTATTGTCATATTTGAGAAGCCTTTGCTTAACCTTCTGTAACAAGGGCACTCTCTTGTACTTCCTTCTAGAAGATGTGTAGTTTGGGGTTTTGTATTTAGGCCTATGATTCACTTTGAGTTACTGCTATCTCCAGCATCAAAAGTCCTTCTGCATATGGACAGTCAATTGTCCTAGCACTACTTATTAAAATCCATTCTTCTCCTCTAATAATTGGCTTTACAAATCTTATATTTTTTTAAAGTGGAAAAATTGCACAGATACACATTTTACCCAAGAAAATAGCCAAATACCCAATGAGAACATGAAAAGGTTCTCATCATGAGATAGCTGGAAAAAGGCAAATTCAACTACAATATCATTAGAAACCTGCTAAGTATGCTAAAAGAGCATTAGCAGCCATGGGAGTGGTCATACATTGATGACAGAAATGTTAAATGATAAGTTCTTTAGAAAATATTTTGCCAGTGAAAAAGTTAAACATTGAAAAAAATTCAAAATAGGTGCTTACATGCTCTTGAGTTTATGACATTTCATTTCTGGATATCTCCTGCCCCCAGTAAAAGTGCATGTTCATAGAATGTCTTGTGTGGAAGTATTTGCAGTAACTCTTCTGATGGTAGCTCTAATCTGGAAATAATGTTGGTCAATAGGTGAAAGTAATAAAC